>CAWUFW010013875.1:0-447076 GCA_963921515.1 Calotriton arnoldi | reverse complement strand
TAGCTTGTTCTTAATATTGAAATTTAGAAAGGGACACTTTATGCCCTTTATTTGCCAAATGCTTCAATAATTTGACCGTAGCATCCCGACAACCCTCTTCGGTATCGGAGGCTATCAAAATGTCGTCCACATACTGCAGTAATACATTACCTGCGGGAAGAGAGAGAGAGTCTAATTGACTTTTCAAAGCCTGACTGTAGATACTGGGACTTTCAGTATACCCTTGAGGAGCTCGACAGAATTGGAAACTCCTACCAGCCAAGGCGAAGCCAAAAAGATACCTTCTGGATGAATAGGGATACTAAAAAAAGCATTTTTCAAATCAATCACAGAAAAGAACTTGGCTGTGGAAGGAATCATTGTCAAGAGGACAGTAATATCTGGCCACCAGGAACTGAGGAACTACAATCTTATTAATTTCCCAGAGGTCAATCACAAAACAATAAACATCAGGATGTGCATCAGGGGAATCCAAGGGTGCCTTCTTAAGAATAGGAAGAATGGGGCTATTGCATACATTCGCTACTCAACCACCCCTGATTTGATCAGGTCCTGTATAATCTGCATCAAAGCCTGTTCCCCAGCTTGTGATATTTTATACTGGGGAATACGAGGGAGCACAGCGTTCTCCTTGACCTTTATGGAAACTGATGGTATCTGTAGCAACCCCACATCCGTATCCCCTGTGGCCCACAATGAGGACGGCACATCCTTGAATTCAACAGGGAGCAGGGCATCCTTTGCCAGGCACTGTTTTGCACTAACCACATTAGGTCCAATAGTCATGTAAACACCATCCGGGGAACAAGAAATTGTAGCATGTAACTTTTTCAATAAATCCAATCCTAATAAATTTTCCCCACAATTCGCCATTAACAAAAATGGAGAGTCCACAGTAAAAGGACCAACAGTCAAAGCAAGAGGTTTGGAAATGGGGCTCACGACCGGTACGCCTGAAAAACCTACCGAAACATTATTACGGCCAGACAAGGCTGCCCCGGGGACCAGCGAATGAGACACAGAGCTGTTCATTGCACCTGTATCCACCAAAAATTTCTGTGCCGAACCATGCAAATCTGCTGAGACATAAGGACCACGCTGATCTACAGGAATTTGAACTGGTCCCTTTCCCTGTCCCTGGCTGTCCTAACCATAGGACATCCCTGCAGCATCACCCATATCATAATCATCATGATAGTACTGCCTTCCCCGGGGGTCATCAAAATAGTTCCGATCAGAACAACCCCCTGAGGATGCACCTGCTTGAACCTCATCCCGATCAACCTCATAACGGCCCCTTCCTCTCGAACCTCGCCCACTAGAAACTGCAAGTTTTTGCAATAATTCTGGGCACTCACTTCGCCAATGTCCCTCCTTTTTACAATACGCACACTGATTCAGCCCTAGGGGTGCACCACCTCTACCAGCACCCCGTGACCTTTGAGCCGGACCAGTGCCCCGTCCCCTTCCAGACCCTCTTGCAACTTGCTGCAGCAACACCCTCGTTTTCAAATCCTTACTTTTCTTGTCCACCTTATCCTTTTCCTCATTTTCTCGATGAGCATAGTACTGAGCCATACTCAATATCACCGAAGGGGAGGAGGTAGTCGAAGTGCTCTCCGAAGCTTGCAACCGAGCTGCAATCTCTGGAAGCAAATTGGTGACAAACCTGTTAACAAACAAACGAACACCACCTTCAACTGACAAATCCTGTCCACTGAATTCCAAGAAAACCCCTTCAAACCTAGTAAAAAAATCAGACGCACTCTCCTCTTTCTTCTGATGACATACCATCAGCTTATCCCAATCTACTCGTCTGGGTGGGATAAGAGAATGCATATAAGTGATGATACGACTGGGCAAAGCCAGGATCTCAGCTCTAGGTTTCTCACCAGGCTTTCACTCCTTATCCCATGCCTTAATCTCATCCCAAGAGCCACCCAATTCCACCCTGTGATCCTGAGTATGCACCTGCCTCCAGCACCAGCAGCCCAAAAAACATCTCTATATCTGCTAAGGTCATAACTGACGAGGAGGCAGCCTCTGTTAACTCTTTATAATACGCCGTAGGGTTTTTCCTCGGGTCCGATAACTGACTTTTAAGAGCTAGAACCTCGCTTCTTTTCCACGGGGTATAAACCCACTGTTCCTGAAAATGAGCCGCCACCCGCTGTTGGACCACCTCATTTCTTTGGTTCCGCTGCTCTATGATCTCGGGATGAAAAATAGGGTGTACCTCCCTCATCGGAAATTGGGACACACTAGTTGGAGTACGATTATGTAATCTTTCTCGATAACTGAGTAGCGTCCCAACATTACCAAGAACTTCTACCAGCTGAATATACGCGATCTCGAATGTCATAAATAATTTGAGGGGCTGCGCCTCCAATACACTGTTCCCACAAACCAATCAATGTAGCCGACATATGCTGGAGGGCATGCTGCTGTACAAACGGATCAAAATCTTTCAGCACACTCCATATATCCTCCACATTATAAATCGGACTCCGGGCCCACTGTGCTGCCTGATTTGCAACCATCCTTTTCTCCTTTTCACCTACATTAGATCGAGTCAATACCTGCTCCATTCGCTCCCGTACTGCCGCCCAATTCCCTCCATCTGATTCTCGCACTGGTGTCTCAACACTACACAACACTGCAGATGAAAGGCTTGGGGAAGTCAACAATGACTGTGTGGAAGGAGTAAGAGAAGGAGGAGAAACAGAAGCAGAAATAGCAGATACTGTGGGGGTGCCTGCAGTCACCACACTCGCAGCTTGTAAAGCCAGAGGGGAGATAGATAGGGCTGGAGCCGAGGCTGCCGAGGCCACAGGAAGAGCAGAAGAAAGCGGAGAAGCAACGTAAGACTGAGATGATGGGACAACAGGATATATTCTCCCCGGGGCATAGGGAGGTGGGGGACGAGTTTCCAACAGATCCTCCACAAAAGGATCCTCATCCTCTCGAACTACATAAGACTTATTACATTGCAATTGAAACTTCCTATCTGCACACTCAATACCTTTCTCTGTTTGTTCTTTATCATAAGCTACAGCTTTCTGCACCAATGTCTGCATTGCCTTCTTCCTAGACTCTTTCTCGGCTCGTATACGCCTCTGCTTAGCTTCCTTCTGCCATACCTGCAAAGTATCAAACATCGACTGTCTACTTCTTCTAGCAAATAATTTGTCCTGTAAATAATTCAATTTTTGTTCATCAAAAGTACCATCCAGTGGCCACTGAAGCTCAGCATTGTCCCTCGTATATTTGTGCCACAATGTACGAAACATAATAGGGCCAATACCGTGCTTCACATACATCTCAAAACTTGGAGTGCCTTCTGGAGGTGCAGGCAGCCTTTCCTCCAATCGATGCTCAGCAGAGCAACAGCGACACCCCAAGCACCACATTTTACTCCAACAAGACATCTTAGCATCAGACACATTCACTATCCACTCAATCAACACACGCACACGCAATAAAAACACACACACACAAAGAGCTTGCAAAAGCAGTCCGTAAACTGCACTAAGATAAGTCAGCCCTCAGACTGCACCAAGACAAGATAGACTCTAGCCCCGGGCCTTTTCAAAACTAAACCAAATTCAACTAGTGGCCCGGCGGAACGTTCACAAACACTCCGTATCACAAGGGTCCACAGACCCACCAAGTTAATCAAGACGGTTCCGCTCTTACCAGAGATCACAATGAACTCACCTGGTGCACACAGGTCAAACAAGATTATTCTCCACTGCCGACTCTTCAGACCAAACGGTCTGATCCAAGGGTTTCGCCTTTTCAGGACCCCAGCCAAGATGACCACTAGACGAGGAGCCGCCCGATCAGACAGGCGGGGCAGCTGCGAGAACCAGGCTCTATCATATGGGGATCCCCGATCCGCCCATCCGACGGGTTGCAACCCCGACCCCACAGCCCGACTACGGGCGGGATGGGCCACCTGGTGGAGTCCCTGTTCGGGCACCAACTGAAGAAAGTGACCCGTTTAGGGCTACCCGGGTCATTATCGACCTCCTCTAGCCTTCCATTCAATGAAGAGTCGATGACGCAGTAGAGAACACAAGCAAACTAATTTATTCACAAAGTACACTGCAGTGGAGTCCAGTCTGACCAGCCTCCTATGATGGCTGACGAGGGACTGACTCTAGCAAACATACAGTTACATTATGTAGGTTGCGGAGCCCACAAAGGCCCACTTACTATGGAAAAATACTGGTAGCTGTCGTAATACAATGGGGGTCCAGAGCACAAGTTTCGATTCCGCAGCCTGGCACAAGCTTTCTACTGCCCAAGGTCGTCTGGCTTATCTTCCCTACTAGACAGGTGGGAGAGGGCCTTCATGTAATAGAAAAGGCATGCGTTAATTAGCAAGATTCAACATTGAAGAAACGAAACTTAGCAAGAGCGATTTCTCGTAAATGATCAAGTAACAGTTTCGATTATACTACAAAATAGCGTCTTCGAGAACTAAAATGGTGGCACAGATGTCAACATAACTAACATAACGTCTGCACTTTCTTATTACGTATGCACACAAAGAGAATATATAATGAATTAGCTACATAAATGCTAACATAGTATCGAATAATATGCGAATAATATGGTACTAATACATTCCAATTCTAACAAACTCACCACCAGGTTCGGGCTGCAGGTGACTGCAGTGCAGTGCCAGTGCTGCGTGTGGTGTCCGCCACGCATCCTCAAAGGAACCGAATGGGAAAGTTTTTGGAATGTTATCAAAAATGCGAAACAATACCATAAACTTTTATCAAATAAAAGGCAACTTTAGTTGATCAATGGCCAAAGGGTAACCCATGAAATGTAGGGGATATGAGATATTATAGGAATATGTGAGCCATAATATATGGTATCCCCGTAGCAAAAGATGTTGTAAAACAAAAGAAATGGTGATATTTGGCATAAAAATACTCTGTTCTCCCCGTAAACATAAGACTATGTCAAATTGAATCCTGGTAAGTTCAAACCGGAGAAACATAGGGGATACCAAATGTTATAACCCGTATGGGCCATTATATTTGGTATCCCCCATAGGAACCGAATGTGAAAGCTAGTGGAATAAAATAAAAAATTGGAAAAGAGACTGCAATCTGGGATGCAAATAAAAAGCAACTCCAATTGGTCAGCGGCTAAAAGGTAGCCCATGAAAGGTAGGGGATATGATGAGCCATAATATGTGATATCCCCATAGTAAAAGGTGGTGGAAAACTCAAGGAAGGGTTCCAGTTGGCAGAAAAATACTGTGCTCACCCAGCCAACATAAGACCATGCCAAATAGAATTCTGGTAAGTTCTAACCTGAGAAACATAGGGGATACTAAATATTATAGCCCGTGTGGGCAATTATAGTTGCCATCCCCCAAAGGAACCGGATGTGAACGTTTGTGGAATGAAATCAAAAATGCAGTAAGTGGCTATCAAAGACAAAGCAATTTCAGTTAATCTGATAGAGACATCTAGCTGCAGATTCCTTACCTTTGAACTTCCAGGCGTCAGGCTGGATCCGGAATATTTTTCTTAGCAGTACCCTTGTGCGCCGGTAGGTGGCATCGGTCGACTCCACGTGACATCATCGGCGTCATGTTCATCGTCGTCATGACGTCTGCGTCGCCAATATAACTGCCAGTCCGGCGCACTGACGTCAGTTCTTTTCTTTCCGCGCCAGCCAGCGCTGATCCGGTGCAGAGAGCTACCCCCTACCATTTTTTAAAGACTTTTTTCAACTTTTTTTCTTTTGGTGTGTAGGAAATCATGTCGAGTAAGAAGATGTTGGGGTTCAAGCCTTGTGGCGCCTGTCACCGCACCATGTCGGTCACTGACCCCCACTTAGTGTGTCTCTGGGGCCTGGAGCATGACCATGACTCAAAGTCATGTTCCGACTGCCAGGCTATGGTACCGAAGGCTTTGAGGAAGCAATCCCTAAAGCTGCTCACGGCCCGGCACCGCAGAAGTCGCCTTGTTGGTCTCGATCCCGGTCCAGGCATCGGTCGAGAGGAAGGTCCGAGCAACGCTCTGAATTGAAGTCCTCTTCCTCGGAGTCGTCGAAGTCAGGTAAGAGGCACCACAAGAATCACAAGAAGTCGAAGCACGCCCGCCCATCTCACGATGCAGCAGAGGAACCTTGGTGTTCCAGGCCCGCTGTGCAGAGTGGGTGCCTGGGTCGACTCCGCATTTCCCTGCCTTTCTGTGAGCCACCCCTGCCCAGCTTAAAGAGTTTTATGACACCATGTGCGCCATAATCAGGCGGTCGGCCCCGCAGGCTCAGATAACGGAGGAGTCCCATGGGTTCCGCACCTGCGGCTCCGGCCCCCGGCGCCACCCCCTCCGATTGGACCCGTTTCCTGGTCTGGACCAGTGCTGGTCACACCTCCACAGTGACAGCGCTGAGGTCCTCTGCGTCACCGGCACCCACTGGCAGCACCTCCCCGATTCTCATACCCGACAACACGGAGATGGTTGGGCGTCCTCCGACGCCGAAACTGGCGCCGACAGAGCCGTACAGTGCAATGTCATTCAACCTGCCCAATTCTGAAGTGTTAGGGATGGATGAAGAGGATTGGGAGGGGGAGCAGGATCCCTTAGAAATCCAGCAACCACAGAGATGGACTGGTATGAGGAATTAGGTGATGCCAGTGGTTTAGACACCTCCCCAGAATCTGACATGCTGTCTCCTCGGTAAACAGCCATTACAACAAGTTTTTTACTTCGCGATACCATTACAGCGCATGCATTACCACGCATGCGTTGTACATCGTGAAGTCATTACTACGCATTTATTTAGAACGCATGGTCATTTACCACGCATGCCTTTACAACGAATTTCGTTGTAAAGGTATGTATAGTAAATGACCATGTGTTCTAAAAAACATGTAGACGATCCACGTCGTTGTAAGGAAACAGAGGCTGTTCCGTTTCCTCATAACGACGTGCACCGCCCCTCAGAGACGATGTGAAGCAGGAACCAGGAGGAGAGAGGAACCATGAGGAGAGAGAGGTAAGGGGGATTGGGCATGGGTTGGGGGTTACTTTTTTAGGGTTTAGGGGGGTCTTGGGGGTCATGCTGGGGCTAGTGGTTTAGGGTAGTGTTGTGGTGTTTGTGTAGTGTAGGGTAGCGATTTAGGGTTTAAGGTAGTGTCGGGGGGTCATGCAGGGTAGTGTTTGAGTGTAGGGACCGGACTGGGGGTCAGGGGGGGTCGTGCTGGGGGTAGTGTTTTAGGATTTAGGGTAGTGTTGTGGTGTTTGTGTAGTGTAGGGGGTCGTGCTGGGGATAGTGCTTTAGGGTTTAGGGTAGTGTTGTGGTGTTTGTGTAGTGTAGGGTAGTGTTTTAGGGTTTAGGGTAGTGTCGGGGGTCGTGCTGGGTAGTGTAAATGTAGTGAGAGGACTGTCACTTATTTTAGAAATCTTTACCACGACTATACCTTTACCACGCATGTTTTGCGTTGTAATGGCATGCGTGGTAAAGGCATAGTCGGGGTAAAAGTTTGCGCTGTAATGGTATCTCGTTGTAATTGACAACGCGTACTAATACCCGCGTTGTACTGGTACGCGTTGTATTGGTACACGTTGTAACGAGTGCTATTCGTCTCCTCCTACCCTGACTATGGAGGAGGGGGCATCATTTGCTATGGTGGTGTATAGGGCTGCGGAGGTCCTGGACCTGCAGCTCCCCATGGTGGCAGTCAAGACTAACTTCTTGACAGAGGTCCTGCAGCCTAGGGTCTCCAGCTCGGAACCCTTGCTGCCTTTTAATGAGGCCTTAACGGACATCCTTCTGGGCACCTGGTCCAAACCCAGCACAGGGGCTCCTGTGAATAGGACAATTGCCCGCCGCCATCGCCCTGCACATGGCGACCCACTTTACCTCACCACCTATCCCACCCCACAAAGCTTGGTGGTCCAAGCTTCCACTTCCTGGGCGCGTTCCCTTCCGCACCCCCGGACAGGGAATCCAAGAGACTGGAGAATTTTGGAAAGAGAATCTTTTCCTGCCTTTTGGGCCATTATTCCCATTCTATTTGGGACACGGGTGTGCAAGTGCTGTACAGGACCTTGGAGGAGGACCAAGCTCTACTCTCCCAAGCTATTTCTGATGGGAGAGACGCAGCAAACTTCGCCATCAGATGTGGCTTGGACACGACAGACTTGCTGGGCAGAGCGATTTCCATGATGGTGGCCATCCATCGCCACGCCAGCCTGAGAACGTCTGGCTTTTCTGTGGATGTCCAGGCTAACCTCATGGACATGCCCTTCGATGGCTCCTGTCTCTTTGGAGACAAGGCAGATGCCGCCCTTGAGCGCTTCAAGTACTCGCGGGCCATGGCCAAGTCCTTGGGCCTTACCACAACTTCCCGGCCGGCATCTTCTTTTCACTCCTTTCGTGGCTACGGAAAGGGCTACCAACCGCGCCAACCCTATTCCAGCCAGATGGCCCCGCAAGTTTAGCAGCCTCTGTGGGGCAGTGGACACGGTTCACCCCGACCCCTCGGGTCGGGATGCCAGAATTCAAGCCAGGCCATGAACCCCTCCTCCACCGCAAAACTTTCCTAGTCCGATCCCCCAGGATCATTTACAGCCAGTTGGTGGCAGAGTACGCCATCATCTCCACCACTGGCAGGACATCACATCGGACAGGTGGGTGTTGCAAATAGTCTGAAGGGGTTACTCCCTCCCAACACAAGGATCCCTCTCCCCTTTTTCCCTATTTTCTATTCCGTACATGCACCATTGTACCCATACCACAGGCTCTATTGCATACCATATACTGGCAAATGCTCCTGCAACATGTAGTCTCCACACCGGATACCTATCACCTACGGACCATCATGAGCCGCTGTATTGTTATTGTTGTTACCACACTAATATAACCATTGAAGATACTATTGTGTGCACAAATTGGCTTATCTCTACCACACCCACGATCTCCCGACCTCCCCCACCTTCCCCCCTGCTCCCTCCTCTATCCTCCCCTCTCCCTCCACAACTCCACCTATACACCCCTCTTCTACAGTGTATAACCCTGTACGCAATGATGTTCTGTAGATGTTGTTGTACTGATGTGCCATGGTCTTATTGTCTTGTATTCATTACCATTGTGATGCAAAATAAACAATTATGAAACAACAAAAAAACTCTCTTGGCCAAGGGAGCTATAGAGAGGGTTTCCGGGGCAGAAGTAGGCTGTAGTTGTTATTCCCACTATTTTCTGGTCCCAAAGAAGGACGGAGGCCTTCGTCCTATCCTAGACCTCAGAGCCCTCAACTACTTCCTCAAAAAGGAGAAGTTTAAGATGCTCACCCTAGCTCAGGTCCTGTCTGCCTTGGACCCAGGAGACTGGATGGTAGCGTTGGACTTGCAGGATGCCAATTTTCAGATCCCCGTCCTGCCTGCCCATCGTCATTACCTGCAGCTTACGGTGGGCCACGAGCACTTTCATTTTGCAGTGCTCCCCTTCGGCCTCACCAGTGCCTCTTGGGTGTTCACAAAGGTGATGGCGGTGGTTGAAGCCCATCTGCGGAGATCAGGGGTTCCAGTCTTCCCCTATCTAGACAACTGGTTGTTGAAGGCGGGCTCGTCCCAAACAGTCGCCTCCCACCTCCAGACTACGGCAAACCTCCTGCATTCGCTGGGGTTCACGCCTGACCCCCTCTCAGATGCTCCCTTTCATTGGAGCGGTTCTGGAAACGGTGCAGTTTCGGGTTTATCCTCCCGAATGGCGAATCCAGGATATTCAGGCTATAATACCAATGTTTTAGCCTCTATCCTGGATTTCGGTGAGAATGACTCTTAGGCTGTTGGGCTGATACGGGTGTTCACAGACAACACTACCGCCATGTGGTACTGCAACAAACAGGGTGGAGTGGGGCCGTGGATGCTTTGTCAAGAGGCCCTGGTCTTTGGACTTGGCTAGAACAACAGGGCATTTCCCTGGTGGTTCAACACCTGGCTGGTTCTCTGAACGCCAGGGCCGACAAGCTCAGCCAAAGGTGCCTTGCGGATCACGAGTGGTGTCTCCATCTGGAGGTGGTACAGGGTCTCTTTCAGCAGTGTTAAGAGCCTTGGTTAGATCTGTTCACCTCCAAAGAGAACGCGCAATGTCAGCAGTTTTGCACGTTGGAATTTCCAAGGCGGCTCTCGCTCTGCAACGTTTTTTGCCGCGATTGGAGCTCAGGCCCCCTATACGCCTTTTCGCCCATACCACTCCTGCCCTGAGTGCTCAAGAAGATCAGGAGTGACTGGGCACAAGTTATTCTTGTGGCTCCGGACTGGGCACAGGGAGTTTGGTATCCCAAGCTTCTAGACATGAGTATCCATCCTCCGATCAGGCTGCCCCTTCGGGAGGATCTTCTGTCGCAGCAGCAGGGGAAGGTCCTTTATCCGAACCTGTCCACTCTCCGCATCCTTGCGTGGAGATTGAGTGGTGACAGTTGACAGCTTTTGACCTCCCTCCCGAAGTCTGTGAGGTTATTTTGCCAGCAAAACACACAAGTTGATGGACGGAATGTTGCACATTGGCAAAACATTCACCCCCAGTCACAGATCTGGGTTTAATCCATCGTTATTTTGCTCACCACGCCACCCCAGTTCAGACATGGCCATATGCAAATCAGTCTTGACCCTGTGCCTCATGGGAACAGTCCAGCCCGAACTGCCAAGCCATGTCTTCCCTGGACCAGAATCAAGCATCCTAGGACCGGTTTCTGGCTATCAGCCGTCATCAGCCAGGATAGCTTGACTCCAGTGGCGTAGTGAGCACGGGACCCACGCCTGGGCATACCCTTCCCACATAGGGCGAACAGCAAAACACACAAGTTGATGGACGGAATGTTGCACATTGGCAAAACATTCACCCCCAGTCACAGATCTGGGTTTAATCCATTGTTATTTTGCTCACCACGCCACCCCAGTTCAGACATGGCCATATGCAAATCAGTCTTGACCCTGTGCCTCATGGGAACAGTCCAGCCCGAACTGCCAAGCCATGTCTTCCTGGACCAGAATCAAGCATCCTAGGACCGGTTTCTGGCTATCAGCCGTCATCAGCCAGGATAGCTTGACTCCAGTGGCGTAGTGAGCACGGGACCCACGTCTGGGCATACCCTTCCCACATAGGGCGAACAGCAAAACACACAAGTTGATGGACGGAATGTTGCACATTGGCAAAACATTCACCCCCAGTCACAGATCTGGGTTTAATCCATCGTTATTTTGCTCACCACGCCACCCCAGTTCAGACACGGCCATATGCAAATCAGTCTTGACCCTGTGCCTCATGGGAACAGTCCAGCCCGAACTGCCAAGCCATGTCTTCCCTGGACCAGAATCAAGCATCCTAGGACCGGTTTCTGGCTATCAGCCGTCATCAGCCAGGATAGCTTGACTCCAGTGGCGTAGTGAGCACGGGACCCACGCCTGGGCATACCCTTCCCACATAGGGCGAACAGCAAAACACACAAGTTGATGGACGGAATGTTGCACATTGGCAAAACATTCACCCCCAGTCACAGATCTGGGTTTAATCCATCGTTATTTTGCTCACCACGCCACCCCAGTTCAGACATGGCCATATGCAAATCAGTCTTGACCCTGTGCCTCATGGGAACAGTCCAGCCCGAACTGCCAAGCCATGTCTTCCCTGGACCAGAATCAAGCATCCTAGGACCGGTTTCTGGCTATCAGCCGTCATCAGCCAGGATAGCTTGACTCCAGTGGCGTAGTGAGCACGGGACCCACGTCTGGGCATACCCTTCCCACACAGGGCGAACAGCAAAACACACAAGTTGATGGACGGAATGTTGCACATTGGCAAAACATTCACCCCCAGTCACAGATCTGGGTTTAATCCATCGTTATTTTGCTCACCACGCCACCCCAGTTCAGACATGGCCATATGCAAATCAGTCTTGACCCTGTGCCTCATGGGAACAGTCCAGCCCGAACTGCCAAGCCATGTCTTCCCTGGACCAGAATCAAGCATCCTAGGACCGGTTTCTGGCTATCAGCCGTCATCAGCCAGGATAGCTTGACTCCAGTGGCGTAGTGAGCACGGGACCCACGTCTGGGCATACCCTTCCCACATAGGGCGAACAGCAAAACACACAAGTTGATGGACGGAATGTTGCACATTGGCAAAACATTCACCCCCAGTCACAGATCTGGGTTTAATCCATCGTTATTTTGCTCACCACGCCACCCCAGTTCAGACATGGCCATATGCAAATCAGTCTTGACCCTGTGCCTCATGGGAACAGTCCAGCCCGAACTGCCAAGCCATGTCTTCCCTGGACCAGAATCAAGCATCCTAGGACCGGTTTCTGGCTATCAGCCGTCATCAGCCAGGATAGCTTGACTCCAGTGGCGTAGTGAGCACGGGACCCACGTCTGGGCATACCCTTCCCACATAGGGCGAACAGCAAAACACACAAGTTGATGGACGGAATGTTGCACATTGGCAAAACATTCACCCCCAGTCACAGATCTGGGTTTAATCCATCGTTATATTGCTCACCACGCCACCCCAGTTCAGACATGGCCATATGCAAATCAGTCTTGACCCTGTGCCTCATGGGAACAGTCCAGCCCGAACTGCCAAGCCATGTCTTCCCTGGACCAGAATCAAGCATCCTAGGACCGGTTTCTGGCTATCAGCCGTCATCAGCCAGGATAGCTTGACTCCAGTGGCGTAGTGAGCACGGGACCCACGCCTGGGCATACCCTTCCCACATAGGGCGAACAGCAAAACACACAAGTTGATGGACGGAATGTTGCACATTGGCAAAACATTCACCCCCAGTCACAGATCTGGGTTTAATCCATCGTTATTTTGCTCACCACGCCACCCCAGTTCAGACATGGCCATATGCAAATCAGTCTTGACCCTGTGCCTCATGGGAACAGTCCAGCCCGAACTGCCAAGCCATGTCTTCCCTGGACCAGAATCAAGCATCCTAGGACCGGTTTCTGGCTATCAGCCGTCATCAGCCAGGATAGCTTGACTCCAGTGGCGTAGTGAGCACGGGACCCACGTCTGGGCATACCCTTCCCATATAGGGCGAACAGCAAAACACACAAGTTGATGGACGGAATGTTGCACATTGGCAAAACATTCACCCCCAGTCACAGATCTGGGTTTAATCCATCGTTATTTTGCTCACCACGCCACCCCAGTTCAGACATGGCCATATGCAAATCAGTCTTGACCCTGTGCCTCATGGGAACAGTCCAGCCCGAACTGCCAAGCCATGTCTTCCCTGGACCAGAATCAAGCATCCTAGGACCGGTTTCTGGCTATCAGCCGTCATCAGCCAGGATAGCTTGACTCCAGTGGCGTAGTGAGCACGGGACACACGTCTGGGCATACCCTTCCCATATAGGGCGAACAGCAAAACACACAAGTTGATGGACGGAATGTTGCACATTGGCAAAACATTCACTCCCAGTCACAGATCTGGGTTTAATCCATCGTTATTTTGCTCACCACGCCACCCCAGTTCAGACATGGCCATATGCAAATCAGTCTTGACCCTGTGCCTCATGGAACAGTCCAGCCTAAACTGCCAAGCCATGTCTTCCCTGGACCAGAATCAAGCATCCTAGGACCGGTTTCTGGCTATCAGTCGTCATCAGCCAGGATAGCTTGACTCCAGTGGCGTAGTGAGCACGGGACCCACGTCTGGGCATACCCTTCCCACATAGGGCGAACAGCAAAACACACAAGTTGATGGACGGAATGTTGCACATTGGCTGATGACGGCTGATAGCCAGAAACCGGTCCTAGGATGCTTGATTCCGGTCCAGGGAAGACATGGCTTGGCAGTTCGGGCTGGACTGTTCCCAATTAGGCACAGGGCCAAGACTGATTTGCATATGGCCATGTCTGAACTGGGGTGGCGTGGTGAGCAAAATAACCATGGATTAAACCCAGATCTGTGACTGGGGGTGAATGTTTTGCCAATGTGCAACATTCCGTCTATCATCTTGTGTGTTTTGCTGTTCACCCTATGTGGGAAGGGTATGCCCAGACGTGGGTCCCGTGCTCACTACGCCACTGGAGTCAAGCTATCCTGGCTGATGACGGCTGATAGCCAGAAACCGGTCCTAGGATGCTTGATTCCGGTCCAGGGAAGACATGGCTTGGCAGTTCGGGCTGGACTATTCCCTTGAGGCACAGGGCCAAGACTGATTTGCATATGGCCATGTCTGAACTGGGGTGGCGTGGTGAGCAAAATAACTGATGGATTAAACCCAGATCTGTGACTGGGGTGAATGTTTTGCCAATGTGCAACATTCCGTCCATCATCTTGTGTGTTTTGCTGTTCGCCCTATGTGGGAAGGGTATGCCCAGACGTGGGTCCCGTGCTCACCACGCCACTGGAGTCAAGCTATCCTGGCTGATGACGGCTGATAGCCAGAAACCGGTCCTAGGATGCTTGATTCGGTCCAGGGAAGACATGGCTTGGCAGTTCGGGCTGACTGTTCCCATGAGGCACAGGGCCAAGACTGATTTGCATATGGCCATGTCTGAACTGGGGTGGCGTGGTGAGCAAAATAACGATGGATTAAACCCAGATCTGTGACTGGGGGTGAATGTTTTGCCAATGTGCAACATTCCGTCCATCATCTTGTGTGTTTTGCTGTTCGCCTCATGTGGGAAGGGTATGCCCAGACGTGGGTCCCGTGCTCACTACGCCACTGGAGTCAAGCTATCCTGGCTGATGACGGCTGATAGCCAGAAACCGGTCCTAGGATGCTTGATTCCGTTCCAGGGAAGACATGGCTTGGCAGTTCGGGCTGGACTGTTCCCATGAGGCACAGGGCCAAGACTGATTTGCATATGGCCATGTCTGAACTGGGGTGGCGTGGTGAGCAAAATAACGATGGATTAAACCCAGATCTCTGACTGGGGGTGAATGTTTTGCCAATGTGCAACATTCCGTCCATCATCTTGTGTGTTTTGCAGGTTATTTTGCCAGCCAGGCATCCCTCCACGAAATCGGGATACGCCTGCCGATGGAACAAATTTTATAAATATTGTACAGAAAGGTCCATTGACCCCTTGTCTTCCTATCTGGCAGATGTCCTTTTGTTTATCCTTTCCTTGGCCCAGCAGGGTTCTGCCTTGGGCACTCTGAAAGGCTATCTTTCGGCCCTCTCAGCTTTTCTTCGGCTGCCAGATCAGCCTTCACTTTTCAAGTCCCCTCTGGTGCAGAGGTTTTTGAAGGGGTTAACACACTTGTTTCTCCATTCTCCCTTTCTTATGCCACAATGGGACCTAAATTTGGTTCTCACCTTCTTGGTGTGCGCACCGTTTGAGCTGATGCATAACTGTCCTCTACGGTTGGTAATAACAGCATTCTTGGTGGCAATTACCTCTGCCTGGAGAGTGAGCGACAGTTTTTCCTAAAAAAGTGGTACTGAGAACTTGGGCATTCTTTTTGCCCAAGGTTGTAACTCCCTTTCATCTTAGACAGTCAGTTACCCTGCCCACTTTCTATGCACCTCCGCATCCTTCCTAGGAAGAGGAGCATCTTCACCTTCTGGACCCAAAAAGGGCCTTATCATTCTATCTCAATCGCACTAAAGAATTCCGGGTGGAAGACCAACTCTTTGTAGGATACATGGGGCAAAGAAGGGGTGTGCGGTACAAAAGAGGACCATCTTCCGTTGGGTCATCCTCTGTATAAAAATCTGTTACGCCTTGGCTAAGAGGTAGCCTCCTGAGGACCTTAGGGCTCATTCCACCAGAGCAAAGGCGGCCACCACAGAGCTTCAGCGTGGGGTTCCAATCGATGATATCTGTCAAGCTGCCAGGTGGGAGTCTCTGCACATGCTTGCCAGACAGTACTGCCTAGATTCTCAGGTTTGCAGAGAAAGCCTGTTTGGGCACTCTGTCCTGCAGGATTTTCTAGTCTAAAACTTTTCTGCAGTCCCTCCTCCGGGGAAGGTCTTGCTTGGGTATCTGTTCAAAGGTAAGGAATCTGCAGCTAGATGTCTCTCTCAGATGGACAAGTTACTTACCTTTGGTAACACCTTATCTGGTAGAGAAATTACCTAGCTGCAGATTCCTTACCAATCCACCCATCCTCCCCGCACTGCAGAACTGTTTTTAGTGTGAGGGCTTATCCCCTTCAGGGCCCTAGCTTCTTTTTAAACACACCATGGTCAGTCACTTCATGGCTCCGTGCTTCTGGCGTGGAAAATCGTGAAAAGTACTGACATCAGAGCGCCGGAGTGGCTGTTATATTGACGCCGCGTACGTGATGACGACGACGAACTCGAAACCGACAACGTCACGAAGAGTAGACCGATGCCACCTACCGACGCGCAGGGGTACTGCTAAGAAAAATCTTCCGGATCCAGCCTGACGCCTGGAAGTTCAAGGGTAAGGATTCTGCAGCTAGATCATGTCTCTCCCAGATAAGGCGTTACCAAAGGTAAGTAACTTGTCCGTAAATAGCTAAAGGATAACCCATGAAAAGTTGGGGATACGTGATATTACAGCCTTGCGTCATCCATAATATTTGATATCCCCATAGTAAGATATGTTAGAAAACACAAAGAAGGGTGCCAGTTGGCAGAAAAATACTGTGCTCATCAAGCCAACATCATACCATGTCCAATTGAATCCTGAAAAGTTGTAACCCTAGAAACGTAGGGGATCCCACAAAGTATAGATCATATGGGCCACTATATTTGGTATCCCCCAAAGGAACGGGATGTGAAAGATTGTGGAATGAAATCAAAACTGCGAAAGAGACTGCAATCCGGGATAAAAAAAGCAACTCCAGTTGGTCAATGGCTAAACGGTAACCCTTGAAAGTAGGGGATACAAGATATTACAGCAGCATGTGAGCCATAATATATGGTATCCCCATAGTAAAAGGTGTTGGAAACCTCAAGGAAGGGTGTCAGTTGGCAGAACAATACTGTGCTCACCCATCCAACATTAGACCATGTCAAATTAAATTTACCAAATATTATAGGCGGTAGAGGTCATTATATTTGATATCCCCTAAGGCAACCGAATGTAAGATTTTGTGGAATGATGTAAAAATATGAAAAGATACTATAGTCTGCTATCAAATAAAAGGCAACTTCAACTGGTGAATGGCTAAAGGGTAACCCATGAAAAGTAGTGGATACGAGATATTGCAGCAATGCGTAAGATATAATATTTGGTATCCCCATAGTAAACCATGTTGGAAAGCAAAAGGAAGGGTGCTGTTTGGGATAGAAATATTGTGCTCACCCATTCAAAGTAAGACCATGTCAAATGTAATCCTGGTAAGTTCTAACCCATGAAACACAGGGGATATCAAACATTATAGGCGGTAGAGGTCATTATATTTGGTATCCCCTAAGGCAACCGGATGTAAAATATTGTGGAATGATGTTAAAAATGTGAAAAGATACTGTAGTCTGCTATCAAATAAAAGGCAACTTCATATGGCACATAGCTAAAGGGTAACCTATGAAACATAGGGGATAAGAGATATTACAGCAATGCGTGAGCCATAGTATTTGGTATCCCCATAATAAACGATGTTGGAAAGCAAAAGGAAGGGTGCTTTTTGGCATAGAAATACTGAACTCACCCATCCAACATAACACCATGTCAACTTGAAACCTGGAAAGTTCTAACGCAAGAATCACCGGGGATACCAGATATTTTAGCCGGTATAGTACATTATATTTGGTATCCCTTAAGAGAATCGGTTGTAAAATCTTGTGGAATGATATAAAAAATGTGAAAAGATACAGTAGTCTGCTATCAAATAAAAGGCAACTTCAAGTAGTCAAAGGCTAAAGGGTAACCCATGAACCGTAGGGGATACGAGATATTACAGCAATGTGGGAGCCATAATATTTGGTATCCCCATTGTAAGCAATGTTGGAAAGCAAAATGAAGGGTGCAATTTGCCATAGAAATACTGGGCTCGCCCATCCAACATAAGACCATGTCCAATTGGATCCTGGTAAGTTCTTACCCAAGAAACACTGGGGATACCAGATCCTATAGCCAGTATAGGCCATTATATTTGGTATCCCTAAAGGGAACTGGATGTAAAATTTTGTGGAATGATGTAAAAAATGTGAAAAGTTTCTGTAGTCTGCTATAAAAAAAAAGGCAACTTCAAGTAGTCAAAGGCTAAAGGGTAACCCATGAAACGTAGGGGATACGAGATATTACAGCAAAGCGTGAGCCATAATATTTGGTATCTCCATTGTAAAAGATGTTGGATAGCAAAAAGAAGGGTGCGATTTGTCATAGAAATACTGTGTTCATCCATCCAACATAAGACCATGTCAAATTGAATACTGGTAACTTCTAACCCCAGAAACACAGGGGATACCAGCTATTATAGCTGTTATAGGCCATTATATTTGGTATCCCCTAAGGGAACCAGATGTAAAATCTTGTGGAATGATGTAACAAATCTGAAAAGATACTGTAGTATGCTATGAAATAATAGGCAACTTCAACTGATGAATGGCTAAATGGTAACCTATGAAACGTAGGGGATACAAGATATTACAGCAATGTGTGAGCCATAATATTTGGTATCCCCAGAGTAAACGATGTTGGAAAGCAAAAGGAAGAGTGCTGTTTGGCATAGAAATATTTGGCTCACCCATCCAACATAAGACCATGTTAAATTGAATCCTGGTAAGTTCTAACCCGAGAAACACAGCGAATACCAAATATTATAGGTGGTAGACGTCATTATATTTGGTATCCCCAAAGGGTACCAGGATGTAAAATCTTGTGGCATGATGTAACAAATGCTGATGAGTAACTGTAGTCTGCTATCAAATAAAAGGCAACCTCAACTGGTGAATGGATAAAGGGTAACCTATGAAACATAGGGGATACGAGATATTACAGCAATGTGTTAGGCATAATATTTGGTATCCCCATAGTAAACGATGTTGGAAAGCAAAAGGAAGTGTGCTGTGTAGCATAGAAATACTGTGCTCACCCATCCAACATAAGACCCTGTCAAATTGAATCCTTGTAAGTTCTAACCCCAGAAACACAGGGGATACCAGATATTATAACTGTTATAGGCCATTATATTTGGTATCCCCTAAGGGAACCAGATGTAAAATCTTGTGGAATGATGTAAAAATGTGAAAAGATACTGTAGTCTGCTATCAAATAAAAGGTAACTTCAACTGGTGAATGGCTAAAGGGTAACCCATGAAATGTATGGGATACGAGATATTGCAGCAATGTGTAAAATATAATATTTGGTATTCTCATAGTAAACCATGTTGGAAAGCAAAAGGAAGGGTGCTGTTTGGGATAGAAATATTGTGCTGACCCATTCAACATAAGACCATGTGAAATTGAATCCTAGTAAGTTCTAACCCGACAAACACAGGGGATACCAAACATTATAGGCGGTAGAGGTAATTATATTTGGAATCTCCTAAGGCAACCGGATGTAAAATCTTGTGGAATGATGTAAAAAATGTGAAAAGATACTGTAGTCTGCTATCAAATAAAAGGCAACTTCAAGTAGTCAAAGGCTAAAGGGTAACCGATGAAATGTAGGGCGATACGAGATATTACAGCAATGTGTGAGCCATAATATTTGGTATCCCCATTGTAAGCAATGTTGGAAAGCAAAAGGAAGGGTGCTGTTTGGCATAGAAATATTTGGCTCACCCATCCAACATAAGACCATGTCAAATTGATTCCTGGTAAGTTCTAACCCGAGAAACACAGGGGATACCAAATATAATAGGTGGTAGACCTCATTATATTTGGTATCCCCTAAGGGTACCAGGATGTAAAATCTTGTGGCATGATGTAACAAATGCTGATGAGTAACTGTAGTCTGCTATCAAATAAAAGGCAACTTATATAGCGAATGTTGCTGGCAAAGCACAGGAGCGCTGGAACGCTCACTTAGAATCCCCACTTACTGAGGAAGACTGGCAAAGTTGCTGTGCGCTAACAGGAACACTAACCCCCAACGGTTATTTGCGCATAATACATTATAAATATTTACACCAAATATACCACACTCCACTCAAACTACAGAAATATGGACTACAGGCAGATGCCAGGTGCAGACAGTGTGGGGAAGAAAACGCTGACTTTATACTCATGGCGTGGCAATGCGCCAAGATCAGAGCCTACTGGGAGGAAATCACTGTAATATTGGGTTGCATACTAGAAACCAAAATAGAATGCTCACTAAAGGTATGCTTACTGGGTCTAGTGACGCATCTGCGTTCTGTAAAATGCAAACTCTGTGCAGTAGCACTGCTGTTGGCAAAGAGAAGGGTATCAATACACTAGGACAGTAAACAATTCCCCAACAGCAAACATTGGATATTTGACATGGTGTACTGTAGGGATACCTTGAAAACATATGAAGAAGAACTCCCATCCAAGTCAAAACCAAAGGATTATTGGGGACCACTAACAGATTATTTAAAATCTAATCCAGATATGTTGTTTATACCTGCTGTATAAAAAATGTATGTACCTCAGCTGGAAGAGGTTGTAATAGTATAGTAGTGCACCATGTATCACTGATGCATATGTAAGTTGCTCCGTTGCAACATGCAGAGATAAAGCCTGTGTTGTTCGTTGTATATGTTTGTAAGAGTATACAAAAAGCTAATAAAATAAATAAATAAATAAAAGGCAACTTCAACTGGTGAATGGATAAAGGGTAACCTATGAAACATGGGGGATACGAGATATTACAGCAATGTGTTAGGCATAATATTTGGTATCCCCATAGTAAACGATGTTGGAAAGCAAAAGGAAGGGTGCTGTTTGGCATAGAAATACTGTGCTCACCCATCCAACATAAGACCCTGTCAAATTGAATCCTGGTAAGTTCTAACCCCAGAAAAACAGGGGATACCAGATATTATAGCTGTTATAGGCCATTATATTTGGTATCCCCTAAGGGAACCAGATGTAAAATCGTGTGGAATGATGTAAAAAATGTGAAAAAATACTGTGGTCTGCTATCAAATAAAAGGCAACTTCAACTAGTGAATGGCTAAAGGGTAACCCATGAAATGTATGGGATACGAGATATTGCAGCAATGTGTAAAATATAATATTTGGTATCCCCATAGTAAACCATGTTGGAAAGCAAAAGGAAGGGTGCTGTTTGGGATAGAAATATTGTGCTGACCCATTCAACATAAGACCATTTCAAATTGAATCCTAGTAAGTTCTAACCCGAGAAACACAGGGGATACCAAACATTATAGGCGGTAGAGGTCATTATATTTGGTATCCCCTAAGGCAACCGGATGTAAAATATTGTGGAATGATGTTAAAAATGTGAAAAGATACTGTAGTCTGCTATCAAATAAAAGGCAACTTCAAGTAGTCAAAGGCTAAAGGGTAACCCATGAACCGTAGGGGATACGAGATATTACAGCAATGTGGGAGCCATAATATTTGGTATCCCCATTGTAAGCAATGTTGGAAAGCAAAATGAAGGGTGCTATTTGCCATAGAAATACTGGGCTCGCCCATCCAACATAAGACCATGTCCAATTGGATCCTGTTAAGTTCTTACCCAAGAAACACTGGGGATACCAGATCCTATAGCCAGTATAGGCCATTATATTTGGTATCCCTAAAGGGAACTGGATGTAAAATTTTGTGGAATGATGTAAAAATGTGAAAAGTTACTGTAGTCTGCTATAAAAAAGGCAACTTCAAGTAGTCAAAGGCTAAAGGGTAACCCATGAAACGTAGGGGATACGAGATATTACAGCAAAGCGTGAGCCATAATATTTGGTATCTCCATTGTAAAAGATGTTGGATAGCAAAAAGAAGGGTGCGATTTGTCATAGAAATACTGTGTTCATCCATCCAACATAAGACCATGTCAAATTGAATACTGGTAACTTCTAACCCCAGAAACACAGGGGATACCAGCTATTATAGCTGTTATAGGCCATTATATTTGGTATCCCCTAAGGGAACCAGATGTAAAATCTTGTGGAATGATGTAACAAATCTGAAAAGATACTGTAGTATGCTATGAAATAAAAGTCAACTTCAACTGGTGAATCGCTAAATGGTAACCTACGAGACTTAGGGGATACAGGATATTACAGCAATGCGTAAGCCATAATATTTGGTATCCCCATAGTAAACGAAGTTGGAAAGCAAAGGAAGGGTTATAATTATAATAAATACTGTGCTCACCCATTAAACATAAGACCATATCAAACTGAATCCTGGTAAGTACTATCCCAAGAAACACCGGGGATACCAGATATTATAGCCGGTGTAGGCCATTATATATGGTATCCCCTAAGGGAACCGGATGTAAAATCTTGTGGAATGATGTAAAAAATATGCAAAGATACTGTAGTCTGCTATCAAACAAAAGGCAACTTCAAGTGGTCAATGACTAAAGGGTAACCCATGAAACGTAGACAGTACGAGAGATTACAGCATTGGGTGAGCCATAATATTTGGTATCCCCATTGCAAACGATGTTGGAAAGCAAACAGAAGGATGTTATTTGCTATAGAAATACTGTGCCCCCCATCCAACCTAAGACCAGGTCAAATTGAACACTGGTAAGTTCTAACACCAGAAACACAGGGGATACCAGATATTATAGCTGGTTTAAGCCATTATATATGGTATCCCCTAAGGGAACCGGAAGTAAAAGCTTGTGGAATGATGTAAAAAATGTGAAAAGATAATGTAGTCTGCTATCAAATAAAAGGCAACTTCAACTGGTGATTGGCTGATGGGTAACCCATGAAACGTAGGGGATATGAGATATTACAGCAATTTGTGAGCCATAATATTTGGTATCCCCATTGTAAACGATGTTGGAAAGCAAAAGGAAGGGTGCTATTTGCCATAGAAATGCTGAGCTCATCCATGCAACATAACACCATGTCAAATTGAATCCTGGTAAGTTCTAACCCCAGAAACACAGGGGATGCCAGATATTATAGCTGTTGTAGGCCATTATATTTGGAAGGGAACCAGATGTAAAATTTTGTGGAATGATGTAAACAATGTGAATAGATACTGTAGTCTGCTATGAAATAAAAGGCAACTTCAAGTGGTCAATGGCTAAAGGGTAACCCATGAAACGCAGGGGATATGAGATATTACAGCAATGCGTGAGCCATAATATTTGGTATCACCATTGTAAACGATGTTGGAAAGCAAAAGGAAGGGTGCTATTTGCCATAGAAATACTGTGCTCATTCATCCAACATAAGACCATGTCAAATTGAATACTGGTAAGTTCTAACCCGAGAAACATAGGGGATACCAAATATTTTAGGTGGCATAGGCCATTATATTTGGTATCCCCTAAAGGAACCAGATATAAAATCTTATGGAATGATGTAAAAAATTTGAAAAGATGCCGTAGTCTGTTATCAAATAAAAGGCAACTTCAAGTAGTCAATGGCTAAAGGGTGACCCATGTAAAGTAGGAGATACAAGATATTTCAACAATGAATGAGCCATAATATATGGTATCCCCATACTAAGTAGTGTAAGAAAACTCAAGGAAGGGTGCCAGTTGGAAGAAAAATACTGTGCTCACCAAGCCAACATAAGACCATGTCCAATTGAATACTGGTATGTTTTAACCCCAAAAACCTATGGGATACTAAATATTATAGTCTGTATGGGCGATTATATTTGGTATCCCCAAAATGAACTCATTGTGAAAGCTTGTGAAATGCATTCAAAAGTATTCAAATTTACTGTAATCTGCTCTCAAATAAGAGGCAATTAAAAGTTGTCAATTGCTAAAAGGTAAACCTTGAAAAGTAGGCGATACCACATATTATAGCAAAGCATGAGCTGTAATATTTGGTGTCCACATAGAAAGAGACTCTGGAATACACAAAAATGCTGCGATATGGCTGAAAAATACTCTGTTCACCCTGCCAACTTAAGGACATGTCGTATTGTGTCCTGGTAAGTTTTAACTCTAATAACATATGGAATAGCAAAGATTACAGCCCTTATTGGCCATTATATTTGGTATCCCCAAAGTAACCGAATGTGGAAGCTTTTGGAATGCAATTAAAAGTGCTTAAAGATACTGTAATCTGCTGTCAAATAAAAGGCAATTTTAACTTGTCAATGGTTAAAGGGTAAACCTTGAAAAAAATGGGATAGCAAATATTACATCCCCGTTGAAAGAGACAGTGGAAATTATAAACAAGGGTGTGATGTGTCAGAAAAGCACTGTGTTTTCCACGCCACTTCAAAACCATGTCAAATCCCAGTACGTTTTACCCAAGAAACAGGGAAACCAAATGTTATAGCCCGTATGAGTAATTATATTTGGTATCCCCTAATGGAACCAGAAGTGAAAGCTAGTGGAATGATAGAAAAAGTGCTAAAAATACTGTAATCTCCTATCAAATAAAAAGCCATTTCGGTTGGTTAATAGCTAAAAGGTAAGCCTTGAAATGTAGGGGAAACAAGATAAAAAATAAATGAGCCACAATATTTGGTGTCCTTATAGAAGAAGATGTTGGAAAACACAAAAAGCATGTGACTTGGCGGAAAATACTGTAGTCAACAGGCCAACATAAAACTGTTTCAAATCTTATCAAGGTAAGCGCTAACTCTGTAAACCTAGGTGATACAAAATATTACAGCAGCATACAGGTACATGGTATCTTCCACAAGAACTGAATGTGAGGGTCCATTAAAAATTTCAAATGTAGCTAGACCTACTGTAATCCCCTGCCAAATAAAATGAAATTTCAAATGGTCAATGGCTAAAAGGTAACCATTGAATAGTAGGGGATACGAGATACTATAGCAATGTGTAATCCGTAATATTTGGTATTCCTAGAAAACAGAGTGGAAATTTCTACCACGAGTGTGATGTGACAGAGAAATACTGTGCTAACTTAGTCAACAAGTGAATAGCATGTCAAATTCTATGTCGGTAAGTGTTAAAACTTGGTACGTAGGTGCTACCAAATATACCCAGTATGGGCCATTTTTTGGTACACTGTTCACCTAACTTATATGGCCACGTCGTGTTATCTACTAATTTAGAATTTTTGCAAAAGGTCAAATACACAATGCTATAGTGCAAGGCAAGTGTGTGCTGTAACCAGTGGCAAACCAGACTTGCTGTCATTAAATAACACAGCACCATAAGCAAACCAAATAGACGATGCATCCAACACCAAAATCCAACAAGAGATCTAGACTAAGGATTTGTTTCTAATTTAATATTTTTTATTTGAAAATGTTTCCTCAAATTTGTATACACTTCCATTGGCTCCTTAAGAAGTCCTCTAATACATCTGTGCTTGTAACAATGCATAGGTGTACAAGTGTACCTAACTGTAGCTATTCTATATTTCACTGAGGTTTGCGCTGCAGGTGCCTGGGAAGTACTGATTCTCTTCAAGTTGTTGACTATTGCACTGTTGATGCCCACAACGCGTATTTAATGTCCTTCTCATTTAGCCACATTACAACTTTACTTGCTATCCTTTTTCAGCTGTATTGTTAAACTTTTCCAGTCCCAGAATGCAACATGGTGTAATTAAAAAGTGAAGACGGCTATCTCACATGACATACAGCTACTTGATAATCGGGCTACACTAGAAAAAAATATAATTTGCTTACGTTTGCTATTTTGGAACAGCCAAAAGCTGGTAGGTGGAAACAATTTTGTTTAAAATGCTCAGTCCTCATTACTAAAAATTATGCCTCCGTTTCCTTTACTAAGCATTAAAAAACTGGACACTTTAAAATGATTTATTCACATACTTGCTGTTTTAGGTTTATATGTCAAAAGAAAACATACAGAATTGTATACATTTGCTTTGTAGGTCTCGCCTAGGCAGCGCATGCGCTGGGAATTTGAGATCTTTTGTTTTCTAGGAGTGGGCTTAGAGCCCGCTCATTGCTTACCGTTCGTTGGCTTTATTGTCACTCTCTTTTGTTTGCTTTTTATTGGTAAGATGCCATAGGCTTCCTTTCTTTTTGCGTGTTTGTCCCTCCACTCGAGCATGGACACACTACTTGTATCCTTACACTGATCATGATTTTTAAGCATTACTTTTTCTTTGTGTCTAAGCACTATACCAAAGTATGTCTTGTTCAGCTGGCTCCCTCATGTACTTTTTCCACTTAGGGTCCATCCCTCATGCATGTTGCGTACCCACACTCCCTACTTCCATTGTTGTCCATGTTGTTGCTTGCCCCATCCATCCAACTTCCTTTTGTTGTTGCCTGTGTTTTGCTTGCAACACCCACCTTTCCATCTTCCGTTGTTGCCCATGTTGTAGCTTCCTCCACTCACCCTCCATCCTTCCATTATTGCCAATGTTGTTGCTTGCTTGCTCCCACTCTCCCTCCTTCCATTGTTGTCTGCGTTATTGATTGCTTCTACCTTCCCACCCTACTTCCATTGTTGCACTTGTTGTTGCATGCCCCGGGCCCTCCCTCCTTCCGTTGTTGCCCGGGTTGTTGCTTGCAACATCCACCCTCCATCCTCATTCCATTGTTGCCTATGTTGTTGCTTGCTTCCACCCACCCTCCCTTCTTCCGTTGTTGCACCATTTATTGTTGCTTTCCCCCACCAACTCTCCTTTCTTCCATTGTTGCCTGTGTAGTTGCTTTCAACACCTACTCTACTTCAGTTGTTGCCTGTGTTGTTGCTTGCCGCCACCTACAGTACCTTCTTCCGTTGTTGCCTGTGTAGTTGCTTTCAACACCTACTCTCTTTCAGTTGTTGCCTGTGTTGTTGCTTGCCTCCACCTACACTACCTTCTTCTGTTGTTGCTTGTGCTGTTGCTTGCAACCCCACCCACCCTCACTCCTTCCGTTTTTCTTGTGTTGTTGCTTTCCCCACTCACCCTCCTCGGTTGTTGCCAGTATTGTTCTGTACCTTACCCACCCTCCCTGCTGATGTTGTCCGTGTTGCTTCCAGTGTTTTCTTATACCCATCCTCCCACCATGCGTTGTCCATGTGCTTGCTCTGAGCCCCTCCCTTCCACCATCCATTGTTTGTGTTGCCCTCCTCACTCACCCACCCACCATGTTGCCTCCATAGCTGCTTATGTGCTGCTTATGTGTGACATTTCCATGGTTTAAACGTACTTATGAGTGACATTCAACAACCAAATATGTGACACTTAGAGTGACAGTTTCTCGTGAGTAAAACCAATCACTGAAGTTCATGGAAAGTGAAATGTCTGACTTTTGAGCAATGAAAAGTTCGAAAACAATCTTGAAACAGCTGCTAAGTACCTCAAATGAAAGGTTACTATCACAAATGTCCTCCACTATAAAAACGTGAGAAACACCTGGACTGGCCATTACTTACCAGGGCTGCTTTGACCCTTGCTGCACCATGGACAAATTATGGCATTACTGTCTCTGAAAAGTGTAGAATTGCCGGGCCATAATGTAACTTAGCTACATAAACACATCTTTTATCACAACTTAGTAATTCGATTTGAAATCTCCTTTTCTCATTGTTTTAGAGAACCACAATATAACATACACACCTGATCACCCCATACAGCGACAGACATATTACTTTGTCTTTCTCTTAATGGTTGCCCTGCCTGCAACTTACCAACTCCCTCTGCTGGCCCTCTGCGGGCTGACCCTCATGTTATAGCTGCTCTTGTGTGAGGACTCACACTGGCTGCCGTTTGACACTCAACTAGTGCAGAGATGCTGCTACCTAGTCTGCATCATGTTCGGCTGCTCAGTGCTGCTGGTGACGGTGTGCAGTAAGGTGGAGACCTTGCGCTCTCTCTCATGGGCGTACACGGGGAAAAACTCATTGAAAGTCTGCCACACTTTGCAGCCACCCCAGCTTTTTGAATTATTACAGCGTGGCATATGTCATTGCCATGACTGGACACAAGCAGATTGCCATCCTGTGCCTTCCCACATGCAGATGCCTATCGAGAGTAGCATGTGTGACATATGAGTCACTTGTTGTTTTTTCTTGTCAGCAGGTGGGCCCCAGGGGCCCTGCCCACTGGCAGCGATGCCTTCCTGGGGGCCGGCAGGAGGATTTTGAAAAAAACATTCTGGTGCCAGAATGTCAGTGTGCTGATACACTAGCACACAAGGTAGTACAAACAAAGCACTGCCAATGAGGCTGGAAGTCTGTAGCGCTTCGTGGTCTGAGAGATGCCGACAGCCCCACTCAATCATCAATCAACCATCATCAATCAATCAGGGATTTTTAGAGCGCACTACTCACCCGTAAGGGTCTCAAGGCACTGGGTGGGGTTTGGGCAACTCAGAGGTCATCTGAAGAGCTAGGTCTTGAGGTCTTTTCTGAAGGCTTGCAGTGTGGGGCTTCGTCTGATGCTGAGGGGGAGTTTGTTCCAGGTTTTGGCCGTGATGTAGAAGAAGGATCTGCCCACCGTTCTAACTCTGTGGATGCAGGGGATTTCGGCAAGGGCTAGGTCGGTGGAGCGGAGGTTTCTCTTGGCGGCGTGGAATGAGATTCTTTGGTTGAGGTATTCGGGTCCGGTGTTGTGAAGGGCTTTGTAGGCACTCACTCTATGCCTGCGGGGGAGCATACAACGTGCAGCAACACAAAAACATAATTTTGCCCACCAGTTGCCGGGTCACTGGCCAATCATCATCCAATCACTGACTTTGTGGAATTGAGTTAACTGTCACTGAAGGTGCCATGCAGGTGGCGCCAGTTTTTGAACTACAACAGGGCAAGTCGCCGCCCCCTGGATGCATCATCACTCTCAGTCTCTGTTTGAGCACGGGACAGTGCACTGCTGGGTAGTCTCAGGGTGATTACTACTCTCCAGAGAGGATGTAATTGTCAGAGTTTGTTTGACAGACTTAGCCATGGTATGTCATGTGGCTGAGTACCTGAGGCTCGGCTTTATTGTGCACTGCAGTCAGAGCCTGAGGCTGCGTTATGCTGTGTGATGACAATTTGGGTTCATTATTGTTAGTGAAGAAACTTAACCTTGAAGGTGGCATTGTATAATGCAGGCTCACTGGCAGCACAGTTTGCACAGCACTGCCAGCAGGCAGCCCTCTGCTCACGTTTTTGCAATGGTCTGCTCCTACTTGCAGTTTTTTATGCCTAGCAGTGCTACTATGTTAGGAGGGGCTATAAATGCATGACTAAGCATTTTAGTGTGTGATGAGGACTTCCACGGCAAACTGCATTGGTCTAACCACTGATGCATGATACGTGGGAGAGCTGTACCTCCAGCCTGAAAGAAATAAAAAAGTGCTTTAAATCCCACCCCCTCTGTTGTCCATGTTGTCCGCGGACACTCATTCCTTCCCTCCCTCCTTGTAACCCCTGCCTTTCCTCCTATCCTGCCAACAATTTAAAACAAGCATTTGCAATGCAGCAGGTCTCGCATTTACGCGAGTTTGAGCTATTGGCATTGTAAATGACAGTGCCTTTTATTTATGTTTTCGTTTTTTAAACATAAATAAAACGCATTGTCATTTACAATGCCAATAGCTTAAACTCTCGTAAGTACGAGACCTATTACATTGCAAATGCTTGTTCGAATCAGTGATCACCGTGTTAGTAATGTGCAGTACAGATGAATAAAGAGTAGACAAAACAAAAATATTGCAATAGAAATGCATCTATCATACATTATTTAGAGTAGTACTACATATTTAAATATGCAATTATTTTATATGCAAAATAATGGGTCACTCAAATACACAGAATGTAGTATTTCACAACGTATTAAAATAATAGTAAATATCTTAAATGTTTTGTTTTTGCAAATCCACTCTTCGCTTCCTTGGGAACGAAAAAGCCTATTTACAAGTCCCTTGAGCCGCCCAGTCACTTTTAATGGGAGAAAAAAAGTGACGCACCAGCGGCGCAAGGAGCTGGTAAATAAGCCCTTAATATGTCAATGGATGCGTGTCGTTACACTTACTAAGCTTCCAGTTGCAGATCTCACTGGATTCAATGCCCGGAATTGAGGGAGTCTGGAATAACTGATGTGATGTCAAAGGAAGCGTGTCCGAGACTGCGGCAGAAGCAGAAGATGTGAAGTCTACGTTACCGCAGTGATGCCTGGTGAGGAGATGCATTTACATGGGTGACCCTCCCCCTATTAACTGCCTTGTGAGGTGCACCCACTCTGCTGCGCTACGTGCCCGGTTCACAGGTACCCGAGTACCTTGCCTTTCCATACAACTACCGAGGCTCGTAGTTGCCTCATCTTTCCAATGAGATTATATGCGATTAGTGAGAAGGCTCCAAGAATGCCACTCCCGTGATATTAGAATGCACGCTAGTGAATAAATATTAAGGCATATATATTCTACAACAAGTGATGTGTCCGTGGGGAGCAACTATTAGTCGCAGAAAAGCCATAGCTCTCTCGGTGCAGGATAAAAAAGCCTTCTATGTAAGAGCCGTGAGATATAGAAACAAGCGGTCGAGATTGTCCAGGCACCTTCGAAAAGGAAAGCGCGCACAGCAAGCTGAAAGTAAACAAAGCACGTCGTCCTGCCTCAAGTAGGACAAACTCAACAAAGAATCTAGTGCTTACGGTATAATAACCGTAGTAAAGGGGCCAGTAGCCATGGGAGGAATCAAATGACGACACGGCCATACTAAGGAGGGACTAACAAGCCTATTTAGGAACCAGAAGCCAGCATTTACGACGGACAAAGACACAAGCCAATGAAAAATATGGGTGGGGTAGTGGGCGGGGCTTCTCTCCCGTACTGAACTACCACAGATCTTCCCTAGAGCAGCGCTTGCGCGCTGACTCTATGCTCGACCTAAAAAGTGAAGCAGGCCCAGTTGTGAGTTACATCTGTCTGTGACAGTAGAGGACCCTTTGAAATGCGCCAAGGGTCTGGGCACAGCTCCCAGGCAATCCTGTCAAGGGGAGGACAACACATCCCGACACCCAAGTCTCATTGTTCTTGTTCTGGGAGCAGCTCACACCTTACCACTAGGGATCCACCAAGCTGCTCTGTGACTGTTGAATACTTACAGAAAGGCCTCCAGAGGCTTTAGGTAGGCACAAGGTAAGTTTTCAAAAGTACATTTTCCATACTAGTTAGACAGAATTCGACTTTACCATTTAATTGGAGTTTGTTACCTATTAAAAAGAGTCCTCAAAATATTTATTAAGCTATTACCAATTGGAAATTAGCATTATAAGGTGTTATAATGTAATCCCACATTTCCCTATGGAAGCAACCAACCTGGTTACAGTGAAAATAGCTTTTATGCGTTTCCACTGTAAGGACATGTGGAATACTAAACTTCTACATGTCCTACCTTTAAATACCATACACCATACCCTATGGGCAATAAGGCCTAACTTAGGGGTAACTTGGTGTTTAGAAGAATGGTTTAGGCCTGTCAAAAGGATTTAGTTTGACAGGTCCAATTAGCAACTTAAAACAGCACATCCAGGCTTCAGTGGCAGGCCTAGAAACATGCTTTACTCTGCAGCTGTAGTGGTTGGCACAATGAGTGCTGCAGCCCACTTGTGGCATTTGACTTACAGGCCCTAGGTATACTCTGGGTACCATATACTAGGGAAGTATAGGTAAGATAAATATGCTCATCAAGAGTATACCAATGTTACCATTTTGAAAGGATGACCACATGCATTTTGTAATTGGTTAGCAGGGGTAACGTGCATAGAGTTCTATAGCTAGTAAAAATAGAGTTCAACAAAAAGGCCAAAAATAAAATTGGGTGAACCTGCAGAAAGGGCACATTTCCGACACCCACTACCTACTTTTACCTCTACCTGCCCATTGAAGTCTAAAATACCTAAATCACCATTTACCACTACCCACCACCGAACCTTAAAAACCCCTTTAAAACCCTTAGTATCCGGTACCCTTACCCACCCCTGAATGCTAAAAACACCTTTACTCCTCTTACTATCATCTTTCTTAACCCACACCTGAAACCCTAACACCCCTTTAAAACAATTAACACCCCGAACCCTCATAAATGGAAACATGTTTTTTTCACTTTTGATCTAACTACTTTGCAGAATATAAATAACTTGTAAATGACAATAAAACATACTTGCACACTGGGATTACTCTGCCCGCCTTTCTATTTCACTTCAAAATCAATGCGATTGTAGGTTTTTCTCAGAATCTGTGGCTCACAGAGACACGAGCAATGTGAACAAGGCCAATCGAAAGTTCCCAAGACTGTCCCTGTACCCTCCTCCCCCTACCTCCCCCAGCAATTTAGTATCTCCTACTCCCCTGGCAATACCACAGGAACCACAGATTGCTTTGTGACGGATCCCATAAATTATGCTTCTGCTCCGATCATGGTAGGGAATCGGGATTTTTTGACTCCACGAAGTTCTAAATAGAGTTACGTTTTACTGAAAAGGCGAGAAATGCCACAGTGCAGTTTTTACTTTGGTTCAACCTCACAAACACAAAGGCACACCTACCGAAACTCCACCTGCCGCCAGGAACTGAAACGCTATACAAGTGTGCTGTGTTTGCTGTTCTTGGAAGAAAACAGCTATACCATTTGTTCCCACCTTTGTTCAAGACGTTCCTGGAACGTTGCACTGGTACACAGACAGACAAACAGTGCTGTGTGACTAGGACGGCATCCTGCGGGGCTGATTCACGAGACGCCGCGAGATACATCTCCCGGCTGAACACTAACAGGTGTCTGCAATCCACGAGTATCGAGTTTTGGGCACTTATAACTCACGTTCACTCGTGCCTTAAGTGGGTCATAGTAGATATCATATTTAGCTCTGCGCCACATTTAGGGTTTTGGCTAATGACACATTTGGGATCGGAACCGCAGGAATTTCCTGGTGGCCCGGGGTCGAGTTTCCTAATTCACACAGCAGCGCTGCGCTTTTTACAATCCCACTTGTTCAAACAGGAAAAGGACATTTATTTTCACATAGTTTCATGGGGTTTTCAATAGAAAACTCAAGTTTTCATAGTTGAACTGCTGGGAAGTATGCGACGTGTCGACATTAATTCCACGTTTTAACATCCTTATAGAACCAAGCTGTTATCGTCAAGCTGTTTTATTAGCTTTGGCAGCCATTTGCAGCGAGTTCGTAGGTCTTTAAGTGAATCAGTGTTCATTTTGGGGCAGTCCGTTCACAAAAAAAAAAAATATAGAATCCAGGGTCACGGTATCAGAGCTTGTCTTTGGAATGGCGTATACAAGCTGCACATGTGTTTATGGAGGTTCACACATCTGAGTACTTTGAAAGGGCTTAGTAATGTTCTCATGCCCTAAGGCAGGGTCAGACTCACGAAAAAATGCAGCGAGTCTAGAAGCATAAGAAAGTATTCACTTCTTTTGGGGTTACTCGGGGTTGGTTACAAAACAAAACAAGTCCCCTGGTGCGCAGGGAGCGCTCGGGTGCAGGCAGGTGCACTGTAATAGCGGCGCAAGCAGCAGCCCTTTCTCTTGAGGGGCAGGGGATGGAGGCAGCTCGAGCCACAGAGAAAGTGGGCAGCCTCCATGAACATCAAGCATGGCGTGCTGCTGCATATGAAAGTTTCATTTTCAATAAAGAAATGTTTTGGGGAGCCGCGCTATAAGAAAGGCGTGTGGCCGTGACTCTTCCAACTGAAATGCTGCATGCCAGTGAGCCGCACGTAACTAAACTAAAACAAGCACACAGAGCGGCCTCGGCTTTACCCCGCCCCCTCCTCCAATGAGCGGCCGCTCAGAGCTGCCGACTCCGACTTCAGGATCAGCGTTGGAGCCGCGGAATGTAAACAAAGCACGTCGTGTCATCCTGCCTAAGGTAGGAAAAACTCAATAAATAAATAGTACACCTACTGTGCAACAACCAAGTAAAGGGGCCAGTAGCCATAGGAGGTTACAAATGAAGATATGGCCGTACTAAGGAGGGACTAACAAGCCTATTTAGGAATCAGAAGCCTGCATTTACGAAGGACAAAGACACAAGCCAATGGAAAATATGGGCGGGGGAGTAGGTGGGGCTTCTCTCCCGTACTGAACTACCATAGATCTTCCCTAGAGCAGCGCTTGCGCGCTGACTCTAGGCTCGACCTAAAAAGGGTTACGACCATATCATATCTCCTTTTTAGGTCAAGCCTAGAGTCAGAGTGCAGGTGCTGCTCTGCGAGGCATGATGTATCTACAATATGGGCTTTAACCAAGCCCATCTTTCAGAAATGCTGCCTTTTTATTGGTGCATTGCTTGTAATTGTCCCTCCTTTGGGTGCTTGGTTCATGTCCAGGCGATTTCACTAATTGTTCCTTCGGATTGGCTATCACACGTTCATGGTTCCTCCTGGTCGGCCATCACAAAACGCGCTTCCTTTGTGCTTTCCCCCTTAATCAGCGCGGCATGCAGTGCTTTATCCATTCATCTGTGTGGCACGTCGAGCTTCAACTTTAAGCATGGACGCGTTCGCACTTTAAACTGCATGCTTCAAACAGACGAACATGTTGATTGCTGCGCGTTTCTTGTATTTGGCATGTTTCTGCTCAAGTTTAGGTTTCCTTTCTTTTTCACAGACGGCGATTGTGAGTCACGTGGAGTGGATCTGCCAATGTGGTCTTATATTTACACCTGAAAGACGGGTCACCGGAAGCACAAAAGACAAATAGAAATATTACTTGAGAGACTTAGACTGAGCGCGCTCTGTGCCTCGCTTGCTTGTGAGTATAGACTGCTTCTAGAGAAGTGATCCTGTACGTTGTTTCAGAGCTGTAACTATTAACGCACATGATCCCTTGTTTCTCCAAGCTATAGTGCGTAGTTGTTGGGAAATGTATTTTCTGTTATGAAACCACACCCCACCATGTAAGATGCATTGTGTAGCTCACCTTAAAGTGCTTTGCAGGCCTCTCTCCCCTTCAAAGATTCTCCAAGGGAAACAGTGGATACCAAAGAAAGCTAACCAGGGCTGGTGCATGGATTTTTGCCACCCTTGGCAAAGTGACATTTTGCGCCTTTTCACCCCCTGTACTCTTTGCTAATTTTACAGTAATGCTGATGGTCTTCTGTTCCTCTAGACATAAGGCAGCGGCCTGCTCATGCTTTGTTCTTGAAACTGACTCTGGAAGATGAGGCCTTGTTCACTCTGAGCCCCAACTCTACAGCGTGCCCTCTACTATGGCTGGGATCTGTCTGCAGCAGTGGTGATGTGGCTCTTGGCTCAGTCTGTTGTCAGACAGGCGTCCCCCCTTCCCACTTCTTCCCGAATGTGCTTTCTGTTACAATTCTGACTCACCATCTGTTTTCTGCACTGTTCCCCGATAGCCATGTGAGCTAAAACAAATCCGCACATTTCTTCTCTGTTTGATTTTGCAATTAGAAGAGGACAGGTAGTATCTAAAGCAGATTACCTTCTGGGTGTACTCGTTGGTCTTACCATCAAATAAGAACCTGGTTATTTTTACAGTGCTTGCAAGTGTTTACCGTTTACAGCACTGTAAATAACAAATGTTCATCATTACCCAACTCACTTAGCTGATTTTAGAACTATGAAACAGACAGTGGGCCCTGCCACTATCAAACCTGTGACTAGGAGGTTTATAACAATAATGATGATGATAAATCGTTTTACATAGTACGTAATGCAGGTTTGCAGTTGTAGGCGCTGTAGTAACACATTTAACCCAATGTAATGCTACTCATTTTATCTATGGTGGATGCATACAAGTCTGAACTGGCCCTGCTGGAATTCAACGTGGCAGGTCGCACAGTAATATCAGCAGGGAACACGTAACCTACTGAGCAGACCAGCTGATTAGGGTTCATTGTGCAGAAAACTAGAATCCTGCTTGAATAAGACCATTTCTCAGGAAGTACAATAATAATAAAATTGCCAGTCTTCCGAGCCCTTGGGAAGAAAGTGGGATTTATTGTTTTAGGAAGTTCATCTAAGTCACCTGTGGCGAATGACCATCCCAAACACACCTGATGAAAACACATGAAGCAATCTCATTGGCGTTGGGGCGGGCCAGGCACGGGTCAGCGTCATTATAAAAGAAACAAGACTGCCCCAAGTGAGATCCAACCACCATCTCACGTCTCATAAGGTAAGCAAGGCAATAACAGCTCGAATATACAGCGAGGAAAAGGTCAGGAATAACAGTAACCCTACTCTGCGCTGTCAGAAGCAATGATGCGGGTGTCTTCCCTCTTTTATCTGGTATAAATGTTTATGCTTGTTTTTTACCTCATTAAATAGCTTTTGGTGTTTGATAAGTTTACAGTTTCTCAAGCAACCCGCTAGTTGCCTGCTGAGCAGTGAATTCAAAATCCTGTGAACCACATACACATCTATGGGTGCATGGTTTGGAGCACCAGAATCAGAACTCTCCTGACAAATGTCCCTGGCTAAGTTTAGATGAACATGGTTCGTACCCCCCCTCCTCCACAGATGTGCATAGCCCTAGCACTATTTGCAACCTAAACAGCTCCTCACATTGTTCAAGCCACCCCTAAAATTCATCACAAATATCACTGGGGATTCAATCTGCATGTTTTCTTTGAGATATTTGGACAAGTCTTTGCATTTATTAAGGTTTTGTAATTTGTGCGCAATGAAAGGCAATTATGTTTCATCATTTTAAAACTTGGGAAAACAATCCACACAAATACACACCACACCATGCAACATAATTCCAATCAACAATAATTTCACTCAATGTTACACACTTCCACGCCACACAATTCAACTCTACACATTTTCATTCCACACCACATAATTCGGCAACAAACCACATATTTCAACTCAACATCACAAGTACACAACACACCACATACATCCAAACCACACCATATAATTCCACATCACGCCACAATATTCAACAGTACACCACATAATTAAAATCTCTATGACACACAAGTACACTCCACATAATTCCAGTACACTCAATACCACATAATTACTATCCACATATTTTAACTGCACACCATTCCACATAATTTCACTTAACAAATCCACTCCACACCACAAAATTCCACCACGCACAATTCCACAACTAATAATTCCAATCCAACCCACATAATTCCATTCCACAGCACATGCATCCACTCCACACCAATTCAAAACACATAGGTAAAAGACATTGTCATTTACAGCACCAATACCTCTAACTCTCACAAATGTGAGACCAATCTGCATTGTAAATGCTTGTTTTACTTTCATTCATGCTGCACTCCAGCTATGCTGCTACACAACATAACTTAAAAACATAGACAAAAGACTCTCTTATAGGCAAAACATATTAACTTTGCCAATGCTTGTTTTAATTGGCACAGAAATATAATGCAGGCTGGTGATATGGCAGTAAGCTTGCAGCCTTATAATTGTATGTATATAATGAAACAATCACTGTTGTTGTACTTATAGTGTCAGTTATATGTTTTGAAAAAACAGTTTTGTAAATTGTTCATTGTATATAATCGGAAATGTTTTATTTCTCCATTTTCCTCTCCTGCTTTTTCCCCATTGCCTTTTTTCTATCCCTAACAATTTAATATTTCTTTCATATTGATGTGTTTTACCCTTTTAGGTTTTTTAATCTCTACCATTGTTTCCCTCAGTTCTGCCCAAATACCACACATCAGGCGTTAGACTAACGCATTCCAGTGTGGTGGTCCGCATCACTGCACTAAAATGGAAACTCACACATTTGTAGCGCCTCGGTATCAAGCCAGAGTGCTATTAGTGCTCTGTTAGAAATTGAAATCCAGGTTGCAGCGCACGGTCTGCGATGCTTGCGCAGGCTTGGGGCGGCTGGCTCAACTCGTGACTGGGTTGGCTTAGGCAGGCTGAGAGCAGAGGCCACAATGTAACAACGTTTATTCACTTCCCCTCGACCCCGGCAAGCCATTCAGGTTAACTGGGTGACTCACTGTGAGAATCGTCACGTGATGGCACCTCACAGTCAGTGTTAAATTTATGGCCAACAGCTTCTATCTAGAGACTCGCTCTCTTTATACATTGGTGGACCGGCGCGGTGTGAGCGAGCTACGCGGCAGTCACTGAATAATGTGACAGTCTTTTGACCAGCGGCCGGTCCCATCCCAGCCCAGAGAGCCACAGGATTGGTGGTGTCTTACAGGCAGCACTGAGCTGCAGTCAGGCAGCCTCATCTCAGAATGCATTACGTGGCGCAGCCGGCAAGGAGTCGTCAACTCGACTCCTGGAGGAGCGCGGCTGCAGCCGACTACGAAGACAGCAGCACCCAGGAGAGAGAGAGTGACCCTACACCAGAAGCAGGTAAGGGAACCCGCGGCCCCACCTTGAAACTTAATGTCACTCCACGTGGGCCAGTACTAGCTTCCCCAGTCGGTTTGGTCTTGAATTCCCACAGAGCAGGCCAGGAGAACAAGTTAGGGAATATTCTCACGCACTCAGCAGGTAATGGGCACCACAGGGATGAAGGGGTCTGCACTTAGCACATAACCCCGCAAAGGGCATGCTGCCCCACCGGCACTTCACAGCAGATAAGCGGCAGTGATCTGCAGTGCCACAGGAAGTAAGGGACCCTGCATGAGACACCTGCCTACACCTGGAATCTTTCCCCCACACACTCCAAAAACACCAGAGAAACCCATACACTCACCCCTCTCCACCCAGCATCCCCGCTTCCATACTTCCTGTTAGAAATGGGGGTCTCTAGTTGGCAGAGGTAGGTACCTTTGTCCAAATAGGGACCCTTGCTTCTAGTCAGGGTAAGGGGGATACACACTTTAGATAACCCCTGCTCACCCCCTTGGTAGCTTGGCACAAGCAGACAGGCTTATCACATAGGCAATGTGTAAAGTATTTGTACCAACACTCACAGTAACACAGTGAAAACACCACAAATGGACACCACACCAGTTTAGAAAAATAAAATATCTTTATCTAAACTAAACAAGACCAAAATGACAACAATCCAACATACACAGTTAAAAATATGACTTTCAAAACGTTTCAAGAACTTGTACCATAGAAAACTATGGATGCGTGACTTTTACACAAAGTACCTGAAGATGCGTCAAACTTCACAAGGCCAAACAGCCGCAGAGAAAGGAAGCGTTGGAAAACACAGCGATGCGTCAGTTCCTGAGTCCTTGGGGAGGCGAGGTGCCAGTTCTGCTGCACACAGGAGAAGTGATGCGTCGAATCTGGACTGTAAGGGGAAGTGAGGCGTCGAAATCCAAGACGGTTCTGGTCTGCGGGTGATGCGTGGAAAACTTGGTGCACATGTACGAAGCGTGACACACGGGAGGTGATGCGTCGCTTTGCGAGGCTTCGTGCCGTCCGGTGTCGGTGCTGGGGGCTGCGTGGCGAGACTTCGCGTCGCCCGGCGAGACGCGGCGAGGCTTCGCGTCGTCCGGCGCCAGTTCAAGAGACTTTGCACAGCTTTGCGATGCTTCGCACCGGTTCTTGCAGCGATTAGCTGCAAAACCCACCTCTGAGGTCCTGTAACTGGAAAGAGGCACCTCAGGCAAGGGTAGGACTCACACATGGCAGAGTCCAGCAGCACCAGCAGATTTGAATGAAGACTTTTGTGTCCCTTAGACTTCAGAACAGGAGGCCAGCACACTTCAGGCCCTTGGAGATTTCCTTCAAGCAGGGGACACAGCACACAGCAAAGTCCTTCTCCTTTCCTTGGCAGAAACAGCAACTGCAGACCAACCCCAGACACACAGCAAGGGCAGTACTTCTCCTCAGTCTCTCCAGCTCTTCTCCTTGGCAAAGGTTCCTCTTGAATTCCAGGAATGATCTAAAGTTCAGGGGTTTTAGGCCTAATACTTATACCCCAAAATGTCTTTGTTCTCTTTGTGCAAGGGGCTCTGAGCCCAGTTCAAACCAGTTCTGGGGGCACTCTGCCACTGCACAACAACATCCTTTGTCAGTGTGAGCCTTGGCTCCAGACACACCACAGGGGGGCGGAGCCAGCATTGTGGAAGGCAGGCACAGCCCTATTCAGGTACAGGTGATACTCCTCCCACCACTCCAAATGCAGATCAGGCCTATTCAGCCTAGTGCTGACTCATCCAGACTCCTGGAGCCACTGCACCCTCCCCAGCCCCTGTCACTCCAAAGCCAGACAGTCAATCCAAAAACAGGTAGAGGCACACAGGAAGGTTGAACAAGAAAATAGCCACTTTCTAAAAGTGGTATTTTCAAACACACAATTTAAAACCCATCTTTACTAAAAGATGTGTTATTAAATTCTGAGTTCAGGGGTACTAATCTCCATTTTTCTATCGTATCCCTATGGGAAGATATGCTTGTAAAAGGTTACAAAGCATTCCCCATTCTGTCCTATGGGCAATATAGCCTTTCAATAGTGAAAAACTAAATTGGCAGTATTTCACTATCAGGACATGTTACACACACACCAGTTCATGTCCTACCTTTCACATACACTGCACCCTGCCCAGGGGGGTACCTTGGACCTACCATAAGGGTGCCCTATGTGTAAGGGAAGGGTAAGGCCTGGCAAGTGGGTGCACTTGCCAAGTCGACATGGCAGTTAACAAACTGCGCACAGGCACTGTGGTGGCAGGCGTGAGACCTCTTTTCAGGGCTACTCATGTGGGTGGCACAATAAGTGATGCAAGCCCACTAGTAGCATTTGATTTACCAGCCCTGGCACACTCAGTGCACTTTACTAGGGACCTACTGGTAAAACAAATATGCCAATCTTGGAGAGCCAATCACAATACCAATTACACAGAGAGCATATGCACTTTAGTACTGATCAGCAGTGGTAAAGTGCCCAGAGTCCTAAAGCCAACAACAACAGGTCAGGAAAAAATAGGAGGAAGAAGCAAAGCGTTTGGGGATAACCCTGCAAAAAGGGCCATTTCCAACACTTCCCTTCTGCATAGGACTGCCCAGGCACACCCCCTGCACATGAGGCTGCCATAGGTGAGTGCGGCCTACACATAAACAAGCTAGAAGCTGAGCCCTAGGGAGCAGTCACCAGGATGGATGCGGCCTCTCCAGAGCCTCACTCTGTTGGCGCCTGCCTAGCGGAGTGAGTCCAGCCCCTAGCATCGACAACTTGATACCTGGTTATGGTAATGTGGGGAAGCGGTAATAGTGCCAGTCCACCAACTTTCAGCACGGCCAGCAGCTGTCACCTACGAGCTTGGTGTTTTTAGTAGCTCTGTGACAGCTGCAGCCTGCTGATGTGATCTGGTGCTGCAGGGTGGGGCAGGTAGTGGCGTGCCGACCGATGCCGACACCGCTCAGCTGCACTCCTCAGTTATCATTTTTATTTGGATTGATTAAACTGTTCTGTCATTGAAATAAACAGCATCTTGGCTGGCTGTAATGTGTGCGCCTCACTCTCCTGAGCCTTGCCAATGCCCTTGTCTGTCTGGTGCGGCTGGCGAGTACTAGGTTAGTGCCCTTCCATATTTGGCGCTTTGCAGACATTGTAAGATCTTCTTAGAGTTTCTCTTTGGTGAAATGGGTGTAATTTCTGATATTTATATGCTTCCCTCATCTTTATTACTTGACTTTGCTTGTGAAAAAGTGTCACTCATAGTTGTTGAAATGTCACTCATAATTACACTGAAATTATGAGAATGTCACACATAGCAGTCTAAAACCTTGGCACCTATGTTCCCTTCTCTGTCATTCTCTCTCCTCATGTTTTAATTTACAATGTGATTCCATCCCTTCAAAAATAAAAATTCCGTTCTTTCACTCCGACTGTGTGCATATGTTTAATTTTCATTTTTTTCACTTTTCCTTCTTTGTACTACTTGCGATTTGCTTAAAAAATCCATTCCTTGACTCCGTGCGTGCATTTATTTAATTTTCATTTGTTTCACCTTTCCTTCTTTGTACTAGTTGCGATTTGCTTGGAAGATAAAAATTCCGGGCCATATTAGCAAGAACGGCGTTAAAATTATCGCCGTTTTAGCGGCAGGAAACTGCCGCTAAATCGGCGATAATGGGCTTGATAATATGCGCTATAGAATTCCAATAGAAGCCCAGGTTAGATGTCCTGCACATCTAACCTGGGCTTCTATTGGAATTCTATAGCGCATATTATTAAGCCCATTATCGCCGCTTTAGCGGCAGTTTCCTGCCGCTAAAACGGCGATAATTTTAACGAGCTTCTTGCTAATATGGCCCTCCATTCTTTCACTCTGACTCCGTGGGTGCATTTATTTAATTTTCATTTATTTCACCTTTCCTTCTTTGTACTAGCTGCAATTTTCTTGGAAAATAAACATTCCATTCTTTCACTCCGACTCTGTTACGTTCTTTGAACTACTTGCGATTTGCTTCCTGTCTCTTGTGAAGCTGTGGCTCCAGTATTAGAGAACGTAAGGTAATTTATAGCGTGAGAGCTCAGTTTGGTATCCCATGAATCATGTATCCCCGCACTCAGCCCGAGCAGAGATCGACTGCTTCTGTCTGATCCTGCCCGGGCTGAGATAATTTGCCGAAGAGCAGGGGATACATGATCCAAAGGGGATACCAGATATTACACAACACCGGCATGATCTATTCGTAGTTTGATAGGATATACAAGCGAATATCTGGCGTTAGTGAGCTGCAGGGCGCTCTTAATTGGTAAACAATCTCTGCACTCAGCTGGCATGGACACCATAAGATCTGGAAACATAGAAATCTCAGTTGCTTAATAATTCAGAGGTCTTCGTTCCCTGGCAAGACGCAGAGCGGTGTTCCGAGCTCAGTAATTCAATAATTGATTGATAATGGGGTGAGCTGGAGTGCCTGGCAGCGGTAGGACTAAGAGATCTATGGGCCCTTTCGACAGTTAGCATTGGGGATAGATCAGAGAGAAAAAGAGTGCATAGCTTGTCCTCCACGAAATCTTTCATTCTGCCATTATCCATTGAGGCACGCCAATATTGTGCAACTTGTTCCAACAGGAAGGAGCTTACAAATCTTCATTTTTATTCTGTATTACATTGAGTACTTTTTCCATTTGAAGAAGCATTTCCTTGTCTGCTGCACTATAATCCTTAGCATCCGACGTGCGGCGTTCAAGTTGATCGAGCCTGTCATCATGTTTTTTACCTTTTCTTTCAGCTGATCAAATCTATCCGCAAGGAGGTCAGTTTTGGTTTTGATTGCTGTTAAGCTCTGTTTCAGATCTAGGAACATGGTGCGAATATCGAGGTCTCTGGGGGTGCTCTACCCGCCAACGACGCCCATTGTGTGTCTTCAATGGGAACCTCTGTGGCTCATGTTTGCCGTCAGTTGTTGAATGAAAGTTAGACTGTTTGATATCACCTTCCCCCGTTCTGCCAGGTAGGCTGCACAAGGTTTGACAGAGTTCTACTAGCCCTTGGGCACAAATCAACTAGCAAAATTCCTGAGTTGGAAAGAGATCAATTGGTCACCACACTGCAGAGGCAAAATGGTAGAGCCGAACAGTAGTCACTCTGCGGCTCCTATTGGGGGCGAGGTGGCCATTTATCAATGTCCCCCACACAGAAACATGTTTGATTGACCTAAGTCAGCAGTTGGGCCCTGCCACGCCCTGGGTGAGCACAGGGGGCACGAGCAGGCCGGAAAGGAGTGTCAGGACTCAGTCCGGGACACTGGCATGTGTCAGGGACTCTGGCAACGACTGGTGCCAGGGAAGACAAAGTAGGCAGAATACTAGGTACAGACCTGCCCAAGATCACACAGCGAGTAAAGGAGAAAGGGAACCCAAAGAGGAAGCTCTGTATAAGAGAATGAGAGAGGTAAGACTCAGAAAGGACAGGCCCTCAGAGGTGATTTAGCATTCAGACTAACTACACCCAGGAGGAACGTGCAAGACATATATAATATAACATTAACAATAAAGGGAATGTGGGGTAAAGCACTCAGGAGCTCCACACGGTAAGACTGAAGCTCAGTAACTTCCTCACCCACAATTGCTGTTACAGATACTGGCTGAAAATACCCACATATAGGATATGTATGCAAAGGCAGGGTCTGTGGAGCTTATACCTATGGTGATGTTATTACTGTAACTCAAAGACAATACTCACAGTGAACAAGAAACACCACCTAGGTAGTCAGTTGTGCCCACGGACCCTGGCGATCAAACAGGAACACGCAAGGCAGTAACAGCAAAGGGGTAGAACTAAACCCAAGCACAATAGACAAGGAGATAGCAAGGAGGAGTGCTTAACAGGAAAGGAAGGAAAACACAGGGCACACTTGGCAGATAGCAGGTAACAAACATACAAGGTAACAGAAGCAAGACAGCAGAATAGAAAGACAGCAAACTAGAACTGGAACCAAGGAAATGGGAAGAAAGGCAGGGACTGGAAAAGGATATACAGAAGGGGAGGCTACAAGGGTATACTAGAATAGTGCAGGTTCAGGAAGCAAGAAAACTAAGTAGCATAGAAGGCAGTGCTGGGTCAGGAACAAGAATTGAGCTAAGGCTCAGGAGTCAAGGTAGCACTGCAAGCAGTGCTAGTTCAGGAACAGGGAATTACTAAAGCTCAGGAGTCAAGGTAGCACTGCAGGCAGTGCTGGTTCAGGAACAGAGAATTACTAAAGCTCAGGAGTCAAGGTAGCACTGCAGGCAGTGCTAGTTCAAGGAAACAGGAAATAGCTACAGCTCAGGAAACATGGAGTCAAGAGAGAACTGCAAGCAGTGCAAATCAGGAACAAGAAATAGCTGAAGCCCAGGAACAGGAACAAAGACTAACTATAGCTCAGGAAACAAGGTAGCACTGCAGGCAGTGCTAATTCAGGCACAAGGAATGGCTATAGCTCAGGAATCAAGGAATAGCAAAAGCTCAGGAACAAGGACTGGTCTCACCAGATAACAGCTACAATGACCAACACTGGAATGAAGGGAGCTGAGGCTTAAAAGAGCTCACAGTAATCACATGCATCAGGTGTGAGCAGACTAGCAGCAGCCAGCCACGGTGAGCTGAATTCCTCCACCCATCCTTGGCCTGCAGGGGTGGAGACAAAGCAGTGAGCAGGGGATTATAGGTAATGTAGTTTGCAGCATGAGCAGACCGGCTTCCCCAAAACCCGGCATGGATGGGGAATGGATGTCGATTCCCAAATGGTGTCCAAATGCCTGGAAGTCAGGATATGCATGCAGGGGAGTGTCTGGAAGCATATTAGAACACTGGAAAGCCCCACAATTCAGCCCCCTGGTGGTGGGCACGAGAATGCAGGGAGTGAATCGTGACAAGGAGTGCAATTGAATTAATGTGGAGCAATTCAACACTGGCAATATGAGGGGGTACGCTGATGTGCAGAGACGAGAGGACCACCATCCCGGGGCCGCCAAGGGAGCCCTAACAGTCTAGACCCTGCCACATCCCTGTACCAGAGGGGCACGAGGAGGTCTGCAGCTCTTTTTCACCAATGAAGAGCCAGGCCAGTACTAGGCAGCCGCGTAAGTAATTATTAAACCCTGTGTAGATAGGTTTTTATATAAAAACAGGGGGGAATTTGATTAATATATAGTTCAGATGACAGAGACTAAATTCGTCAGCTTCATAATCATAATATTTGCAAAGCAAAGTCAAATAACATAAAAACAGCCACATTTGCTTCATTCTAATTGATCAAACACCAAAGTAATGGCACAAGTTGCTCTATTGTTAATGTTTTCAATTCAGAGCTCCAACGTGATATAAGCAATGTCACTTTGTTAGCCCCTACGTCTATGCACAAATATATATTTTCGTTTCTGGCCACCAACAACTTAGAAGTCTGAATTAGGACATAGTTGCTTCTCAAAGATTCAATATCACAGAAATCATTATAGTAGGTCATGTAGGATAAACGGTATCACATTGTTCTTACAAGCAGTAGCAGATTTTAAGTTGTTAGAAAATTATTTTGGACATGTATACATATAATTTATTTGCGTAAATTTGCTGTACATGAAACAAATAACAAATTTTTATAGTTATCTGAACACATAATAAATTTTAATCCAGATATCCTTAAGATTGTTTTATAAGAATATACACATGTCAGAAAGACATTTATAGAACACCTAACAGCTTGCAGCTAGAGTTTGCCATTTGACAGCTGCGTTCAGTCCAATGGTTCTCTTTGATTTTTAACATATGGTCAACATTGCTGAATCTTTTGGATGGTTTAACTACATCAATCACCCACCATGTCATTTTTTTTCTGAATGTTTGCATTGTGTATAGTGATCCACTATCGGCGCATCTTCAACCTTAAATTGTATTCTAGATTGATGCTGTACTATGTGTTTTTGTTTTGGTTGAATTGTTTTCCCAATATGGAAAAGGCCTCAGGGGCATTGAATATCAATATATGACATTGTTCGTGTTGCAGTTCAAAAACGTTTTTACTTCAAATTGCTGTCCATTCATCTGGAAGTTTTTGATTGTTTTAGTTGTGCAACGTACAACCCAATTACTGCATTTGAAGTGGCCTATGACAGGTGTAAGGTGAAACATTTGTTGGATTGTGGAAGATTTGGGATTGTGGCTCATGCGAGGGATCTCGGGAGGGCAAGATGTGTGGAGCAGATGTTCCTGGGGGACAATGGAAGCGCAGACGGTGGCTCAAGTAGTAGGGTCCTTGGTCAAAGAGGGCTTTGTAGGCTTGAGTCAAGAGCTTGAAATGGAATCTCTTCTGGACCAGGAGCCAGTGGAGGTCTTTCAGATGCTGGGTGATGTGGGTTCACTTGGTTAGGTTGAGGATCAGTCTGGCGGCTGCATTCTGAATTGCCTGGAGTCTTTACATAAGTTCTGTGGTTTTGCCTGCATAGAGTGCATTACCGTAGTGCAGTAGGCTGGTTATGAGGGCATACATCACTGTCTTCCTGATGGTGATGGGGAGTAACTTAAAGATTTTGCAGAGTATGCGGAGCGTGTGGAAGCATGCTGAGGAGATGGCATTGACCTGGCGTTTCATGGAGAGTTTGCTATCTAGGATGATGCTGAGGTTGCGAGTGTGGTCTTTCGGCGTGGGGGTGGGTCCGAGTTTCGATGGACACCAGGAGTCGTTCCAGAGGTCAGTGTGTTTGCCGAAGATGAGAACTTCAATCTTGTCCGTGTTGAGCTTTAGGCAGCTGTCCTTCATCCATGATGAAATGTTCTTCATGCAGTTGTGGAAGTTAGTCTTTGCTGAAGTGGGGTAGGTAGAGAGTGATGTGTGTCAGCGCAGGAGATCATGTTGATGTTGTGCGATCTGATGATATCTGCGAGTGGTGTCATGTAGACGTTGAAGAGTGTTGGGCTGAAGGATGAGCCTTGGGAACACTGCAGATGTTGTACTTGGCTTTCAATGTGAAGGGATGGAGGCAGACTTTCTGGGTGCATCCTGTGAGAAAGGATGCCATCCATCTGAGTGCGTCGCCTGTTATACCAATCTGTCCTAGACACTCGATGAGTGTGTGGTGGGAGACTATGTCAAAGGTGGCGGAGAGGTCAAGCAGGATCAGGGCAGCTGAATTTCCACTGTCGAGTAGTGTGCAGATGTCGTCTGTTGTGGCAATCAGAGCTGCCTCGGTGCTGTGGTTGGTTCTGAATGCTGATTGGGAGGGGTCTAGTAGGTTGTTTCTCTCCAGGTGTCTGGTTAGTTGGAGGTTGATGGGCTTCTCCAGGACTTTGGTGGGGAACGGAAGTAGGGAGATGGGAAAGTAGTTTTGGAGTTCGTTGGGGGTCTGCCGAGGGTTTCTTGTGGATGGGTCTGACCTATACATGTTTCCAGGTGTCAGGAAAGGTGGCTGTGGTTAGAGAGGCATTGATGATGATGGTGAGTTGGTGGCAGATGTTGTCTCTTCCGAGGTTGAAGAGTCGGTGAGGGCTTCGGTCTGTGGGTGCTCCTGAGTGGATGCAGTTCATAAGGGTGTCGTTGAGAGGTGATTTGAAGGTGGCACTGTCGGTGTGGTTCCTGCTGGTGCACCATCTTCTTTCAAGTTGTTTGCATCTGTGTTTTGACATGCTGAGCTCCGGGGAGTACCAGCTGGCTTGTTTGGAGGGTCTGTGCATTTTAGCTGGTTTGGTGGGAGCGACTTGGTTGGCAGCGCTGGTAAATGCAGTCGTTGTAGTTCTGTACTATGTTGTCCAAGTTGGTGGTGTCTTTGGGCTTTATGGTGCTGAGGGCGTCAGTCCATTTTTGCTGAGTGACCTTAGACCAGCTGTGGAAGTGGGCACTGTGTCTGTTACGGACAGTGCGGACATGTCCGGCAATGATGAAGTGTGTGATGGAGTGGTCCGACCAGGTGAGTTCTGAGTTGTGGTTGTATCTGATTCTGTTGCTAGACGTGAAGATCGGGTCCAGTGTGTGTCCTGCTTTGTGCATGGTGTTGGTGACTAGCTGCTTGAGGCTGCTCTTGTCCAGTTTTTCCAGGAGGTCAGTAGAGTTGGTGTCAGTTGAGTCATCTAGGTGGAAGTTGAGGTCTCCCAGGAAGATGTAGTGTTAGTGCTAGTTAGTGATGCCGAGCAGCATGATGAATTCAGTAATGGTGTTGCTGAGTCCGGTCTGTGGTCCTGGCAGTCTGTACGTGAGGGTGCCTTTGATGGTCCTTGATTGGCATGGCTTGGTCAGAGGTGATGGTGCAGGTGACTTATTCCTTGTGTATGATGGCAATGCCACCGCCATGTCTGTTGGTGCAGTCGGGAGTCGATGCTGCGGTGAGCCAGGTCTCTGCGATGAAGGTTACGTCAGAGGGTGAGGGTGGAGATGGTGTCCTAGATGTCAGTGGCGTGTTTGCAGAGAGATCTGGTGTTGAACAGGTGGCATCTGAGTTGGTCCCGTGGGGTCTTGGTCGGCACGAATGGCACCGTGCTGGATCCTGCTGGGGTGATCAGTCCTAGAGTGGAGGTGAAGCAGCAGTAGAGACAAGTGAATGGTCCTACTGTGAAGTGGGGAGATGCAAGGCCGCAGTTGTGACGGGAGTCTAGGGCATGAAGATCGTCAGGAGAGTACCTGTGGGAGTCCGGAGGGTCAGGGTTCCTGGCACTGGGTGGAGACCAGGCATGGACTGGCGCAGACAAGCTTGCCTTTGCTGCACCTTCAAGTCCCCAGCAGTGCACCCACTGCACACATCTGTTGTGAGGCCACTCTGTGGCCTCTGTTAAGTATGTCCTGGGAGGGGCACTGGGGAGGAAGGAGAGCAGGAAGCTGATGCCGGACGCTGGAGAGATGGAAAACTGCTAGCGAGCAAAAAAGGCAACTGAGGCTCCTCGGGGATAGGAGACCTTGGTACTGGTCCTGGGGGGCAGAGGGAATCTGCAACTTAATGCTGCTTGGTGAGTGTCAGGTCAGGCAGGCCTGTTGTCGCTGGCGGCAATCAGGGGAGAGCTGGTCTTGACCATGCTCATTTCATCAACTTTCTCAAAAGTTTAGAGGAGTAATCTCAAGCCTTCAATTTTTCTCCAAGTTTATGTGCCTCTAAAAAATAGTCATCTTTTTTTAGAAAAGTTTTGTTGTTTCGAAGCAATTCGCCAAATGGTAAATGACCTTTTAAGGCTTGAGGGTGATGACTATCATATCTTAAAAGTGTGTTTCTGGCTGTTGGCTTTATAAATAATGTTGTATATAGTTTGGTGTTTTCTATTTTAACCATAATGTTCAAAAAATTCATACTGGAATTATTGTTCTCTATTGGGAATCTTAGGCTGGGAACGAGTGCATTGATCCATTCATGAAAGTTGAGTTAACTGTCAGTGTCTCCTTTCCACATTAAAAACACATCATCTATATAATGCATCCACTTACCGGGTCTGGTGGCTCAGTGGACTAAAGCAGCCACTGCAGGGGCCTGTGTTCAACCTCATGGTCACAGGTTCAAATCCCGGCGGGTCCACTCAGCCTTTCATCCATCTGAGGTCGATAAAATGAGTACCATTGAGTTGGGTAACAATAAACATCTGTTATTCAGCGCCAGGACACCTACGGGTAATCGTGCGCTTTACAAATACACCTGTTGTTATGTTATGTGTTGTTTATCTGGATTGTCAACACATTCAAGGAATTTCATCTCAAGATTGGCTCCAAAAATATTTGATATATATAGGGGGAAAAAATTCTTCCATTGACATTCCTTAGAACCTGTTCATAAAATTGGTTTTCAATAAGAAAAAAGTTTTTACATAATGCTACTTCCATACATTCTAAGATAAAGGATGTAGGGACATTGAGTGGACGAGATCTAGGTCCTCATGTACGACCATTTCCTTTTGCAACCTGCAATTTACAAATATTAGCGACTCACAATTTGCGAGTTGCAAAAGGAAATGTATTAATGTGTCTCAGACATATTTTGCGATTCCCAATGGGGTCGCAAATGACCTGCCTCACCAATATTCATGAGGAAGGTAGCAATTTGCAACCTATTGTGAATGAGAAATAACACAGTGATGGTGATCTTCCAGGGTCAACAGACCCCCATGTCTGTGTTTGCTTTTTAAATAAAGCAACATATTTTTTTAAATGCAGCCCGTTTTTCATAAAGGAAAATGGGATGCATTTTAAAAACAAAAATGAAACTTTTCTGTTTCATTTTTAGGTTGAGCCTAGCGTTGCAGCGCATGCGCTGCTCGCTTTGCGAGGCGTGCCGTATTCAGTATAGTGTGGAAGGTTCGTGGAAGCACCGCCCACTCTCCGCCCATCTTTTTCATTGGCTTAGGTCCTAAATGCTGCCTTCCGATTGGTTTTAGGCTTGTTAGTCCCTCCTCATGACGACCATGTCGTCATTTGTATCCTTCCAAGGCTACTGGGCCCTTTATTTCAGTGTGGCACAGTAACTATTTTCTTCCCGTGCTTTCTCCCCGACCACCCCCTCCCGCATTCCGTGTGTTCTCACCCCCCCACTCTTGTTGTTCGTGCCTTCTCGCTCCCTACCCTCCTCCCGCACTCCCGTTTTCAATGCAATAGGGCTCGCGTAAATGCGAGTCCTGTTGCATTGCAAATGCTTGTTTTTGTTATTTGCCGCGCGGACCGCTTTCACTTTTGTGGCCGCGCTTGTTGGGTTCTGACATGTTGTCACGCGCGGAGCTGAGCGCAGCGCTTCTGCTTTTCAAGCTCTCTCTGAGGGTCTGTGGAGCCCCGGTCACGAGGTGAGCGAGAGACACACGCCTTGGGCAGCTGCGGCGCTGACCCCGTGAGTCTGACTGGCTTGGAACTGCTTGGTTTATTTATTGTGCTAGATCCTTGAAACCAGTAGCATTCTCCAGATCACTGAACTTTTAGTAAGCTAAAATGTCTGGCCAGCTCCTAATCTGAAAATGTCCCAGCACCGCTGCCCTCTTTCTTGCCCTTTTGAATCCCCGATGCCTTGTGACTGTAAACATGCGCAACGCGCAGTTCCTATGTGCTCATGAACTCTGTACAATCCATGCATTCAAACGGAATGCACTCGTTTCTAGATTGTGAACCCATTTGACCTAGATTCTTGCCGTTGTTTGGAACAAACCGCTTCATGCATATGTATGAAGAAGGTGAGGGTGCTTAGTGCTTAAAAGGGCGTGGCAGTGAAGTGTCCACATAGACGGCAGCATTATCGGCGATAAAGTGAAGAGCCTTTAAGGGGCGCCTCGGTGCACGGAGAAACAAGCTGCTGCTGTGTCCAATCTGTTTTTCAAGTGACACAAAGGGCACACATGGTGTCAGTGTGCCAGTGGGGGTAGGAGGAGGGGGCGTGCGAGGGAGGAGGCTCCGCTCTTTCCAAACGGGCTCCGGTTTCAACAAGTGACTCTTTCCCGAGAAGGCGACTAAGAAAGAGGGTCTATTTAGAGAAGGGCCCCCCATATTTGAATTTGCTTTTTAAGGGGTTCACTGCCCCTCCCCAGAGTCTGATTCCTGCGGGTCGGCCCCCCCTAAATCTAATAAGGATGGGGAAAGCAGTGAGTACCGTGTGTGTGTGTTTTTGATGTAATTTCTTCTAACTGGTAAAACACACTTTTGGTTTTGTTATTAAAAATTATGACACCTCCGGAATTAGCAAAGACTGGCCGCCGTCTGTTCAAATGACTGGGAGAGTTCTTCGATTTCGGTGGCACAGCTGGGTCGCAGGTTCAAATCTAGGTCGGGAGGACTCAGCCTGTCATCCTGCCGAGGCCGAATACATGTTTTCCCTAAAGTTGGTACTGAGCAAGACCGATGTATATAGATGGTTAAGCTCGAAAAAATATCTTGCTAAACTATAACTTCGTCAATGAGTTGTGATTAATTGCCTGACCACCACCTCTTTGAGTTTAAGGAATAGGATAATATGGGGGTTAATGCACCTTCTGCAGAACGGTGTGCAAAGGTACAGATTACAGACTTGACATACGTGTGTGTGTGTGAGTGTGAGAGAGAGAGAGAGAAAGTGTAAGCCTGTGGTTGGGATTGTGTTATTCCAGAACAACTACGTGTATGTCGAAGATATTTAGATATCTGTTTTCAATGTGAATGCACATATTTGTTTCTAACATTGCTTAGTTTCTCTGCCTGTTTATCAAGATAAACCATGCTCACAGGAGGCATCAGCGTAAGCCAACACTAGCTCTGTTTATTTTAGCTGATAATAAATAGTTTTTATATAGTGCTTCATAGCACACATTTGGCATTTGTACGCTCTGTAAATAACGTGCTGCCACCATCCCGGTTTATTGTGCTTAATTTATCAACCTCAGAAGGAGGGAAGGCTGAAATGATTCGAATTTGTGACCTTCCAATCTACAGCGACTTTATAGTTATTGAAATTCTTACTGTGGTCTTCCATTTATCTTCACACATTCCAGGAGAACGATTAATATAATAATGTGATCTTAAAATAGAATTTCCCAAGACTGAGCCACATTTAGAGAAATTGAAATTTTGTTACAAAAAACACTTTTTGGCACGCCATTGTGATGTTGACCTGCTTTTCGAGTCATTAAGTTCGAGTTGTGATTATTGGAAGAACCCCAATGCTGTTATGAGAGACAAACATGGTCAGTTATTGCTCACAAAGTCTTGGGGTCCTGCCTCTTTCCACCATATTTAGTACACATTGGAAGATTGTGCTGTTTTCCGCCATTTGTTTTGCAGCAGTCAGTGCTATTTTCAAGAAGCAAAAAAATTAAAATATGCATTGGCATAGCCTTTAGGTCTCACTTTTGGGATCTATTGGCTTTATCAATGGTTAAGTGATGCAGTACTGCATTACAGTTGCAGTGAAGCATGGCTAAAGAGTAGAAAAGGAAAAAAAACAATAACGCAGTTGGCCGCATGAGCATTCTTAAACGAGCATTTGCAATGCAATAGGTCTCGCATTTACGCTAGTTTAAGCTATTGCCATTGTAAATGACAATGTCTTTTATTTATGTTTTAAAAACCAAAACCAAAATAAAAGGCATAGCCATTTGCAATGCCAATAGCTCAAACTTGCGTAACTGCGAGACCTATTGCATTGCAAATGCTTGTTTAAGAGTAGGCTGTAGTCAACGGGACCACTGCCTGCTCTTAAAAAATGTTTTTGCTGCCAACCACAAAGGGGAATTGGTTCTCTGAGGACCCCTTCTCCTTTGTGACTGGCTTACCACCTACTTGAAGTAGGAGGTAAACTGCAATTGTTTTGTGACTGCATTACGGTTGCAAAACAATTGTACATCCCCCTGCCAATCACTATTAGGAAGGGACGCTCTGGCTGGTCCCTTTCTATTAGCCACTCTCAAACCCTATTTTGCGAGTCGGTAATAGGTTACCGAATTGCAAAATAGGATTTGTACATAGAAAAATGCATTTTAATGGTTGCAAACTGAACGATGGGCCATTTGCGACCGGTAAAATTAATCGTACATCTGGCCCCTAGTGTCCAAAAGTTCTTCTAACAGTGTCAAAGCTTCTTGTTGTGGTATATTAGTATACAAACGTTCCATGTCCATACTGACTAGAAGTTCTTTCATAGGTTTAAATGGATAATTTTCAATTGAGTTAATGACTGCTGTTGTATCTCCGATGTAGGTCAGATTGTCAATGGCAAATGGTCTGATGAAAAAATCTGCATACTATGCCAGAGGTTTGAGAACAGATTTGCATCCCAAGATGATTTGACACCCTGGGGGATGTACTGGATTTTTATGGACTTTTAGCAAAATATATATTGCAGGGACTGTTGGATCTGTATTAATAAAAAAAACAGATTCTTTCTTACTTAGCCAGCCCTCTTCAAAACCATTTTTACTTAAAGAACAAATCTTTTTTTCAATTCACGTGTAGGAGTTTTTGAAAGTTTGCTATTGTGTTTTGAAACTTCAAGTTGTTTAACTAGTTCCTCTATATAAGAGGTTTTGTCCAAGAGGACAATTCAACCACCATTTTCAGCTGGTTTCTATAATTATATCAAAGTGTGTCTGAAGATTTTGGAGGGCTTTATGTTGGTCTTTAGAGAAATTATATTTGGTACGATGTGGATTTTGGAAAAAGTTGTCAATTTCTGTTAGAATAGCATTTTCAAATGTCAAGATTTCTTTCGATATCATATTAATAGATGGACAAAAGGTAGAGGCAGTACGCAACCCTGTATCATCTTGTCTGTACACTGGTTCTTGTGAGGAGCAAAAGCTCTTCAGTCTCACAGTTCTGAAAAATCAATGAAGTTCGATTTTAGTCTGAAATATGTCATTATTGTATGTTGGAACAAATGAAAGTCCTTATGTTAATACTGAAGTCACTGTATCTGTTAGGACATGTGAGGATAGTTTGAAAATCTGTAAAGTCAGATTGTCATTTACCATTCTTAATACTGGTTCCTTGTCTCTCTCTGTCCAGGGTGTACTGATTCTGATACCATCCTCGTCTGCCTCCTCGTGATCTCCTGAGGGGACCTGAGCCTCTGTGACTATGTCCTAAAAAGATTGGGTGATGTAGAGGGTTGATTCTCATAGGTTGTTTGATGTGAACTACCTGCAGTCTGTTCACTATCTATATCAGAACTTGTATCTGAAAAAGTGACTCATTTGAAAGGATTCACATTGGGGCCAGGAGTTGAATAAAAGTCTTTCCTTGAATAAGGATATGTGCGTTCTTTATTATATCTCTTTATATCTTTTTGTAGTTTGTCAGTTTTTTTGTTTATATTTAACTGTTCAAACTCTTTTATCGTGGATGCAACCGTATCTAAATGTGCCCTTGAATTGGCTGTGGTTGAGTCAGAGCTGATTTTTTTCTCTTTAATCAGTATATTAATATGCTCGAGAACTGTCTCAATGCTCAGGACCATCCATGTCCGTGAGTATTTGTTGACTGAAAAAGAAATCGTTCTTCAAATTCCTCATATTCTGTGAAGATGATTGGAATGTTTCAGATTTGTAACTCTGTTGGGATGATATTTACATTAAGACAGTCTACAAGAAATTTTGTATGCATTTCAGTTCTCACTAGTTTCTTTTTTAATCTTTTGAGATGAGCTAAATCTGTCTCATGTGGTTGATGAGCTAGCAGTCCCTTGGTCCCCAAAAGGGAGGGGCCACTTGCTGTTTTTAGTTTGTATTCCTCGGTGTAAGAGACATTATCAGCCTCAGACATGTAGTATTCTGAATATGGTAACTAAAACACATATAACCACTAGTATAATTGGCCCAAAACAGACAAAGTCTACACTATACATAAATATCAAAATGTGGCCAACCCAATATACCTTTGTGGGCTTGGGTAGGTTAAGTTAGTCAGATAATGGTGCTTACAAGGGATTTAGTTTTTAGAAATGTTTGTTTCAATTGCTCTTTTTTTCAGATGTTTTATCATCACATCGCAAATCAATTCAAGCAATATATGCATCTATCTATCTCTTCAAATAAATTCAGTTAGCCAGGTATATTCCTTCTTTTTGATTTTATGTCAAAACACAAAAGATTTATTAGGAGTTCAAAGCAAAGTCCTCCGATAACATTGATAACAGGTATTATAATTATCATAAATGAAAGTCAACTAGTCATCAATGTCTGAATACCCACCTCCTATAACATCACAAATGGAGACTGTCCTATACATAAGAACTATATCTCTGAAATTAATTTTAACAACAACTAAAAGGAAGGTGGATTAAGCGTCGACATTTCAGTCTCCTTTGGAAATATTCTGTGAGACCATCTTCAGGACACAGAATGTGTCTGAAGATCCAAGACCCCCTGAAAAAACAAATTGAAAGACAAGGGATCAAAACTAACCCAAAGTTAATAGATTATAGCTTATAGGAAATACACCTGGAAAAGGTGACAGAGGTCTTTTATCACAATAGTGTGAACAAGCCCCTATCACCATATATAAATGTAGTAAGAGAAGGCTTATCTAGATAGATAGAACACCTTGTAACTGATCGGTGTCTTAGATAGCTGAAAATCTATTTTGAAGAGCAGAATGAATCCATCACCATAGATAAAGTGTAATTTAAAAAAGGTTAAAGCTCACTAGTCAGTGACTCAAAAGTTGTAGCAATGCAATAATTTCTGTTTGTCTGAAGTATGGAAGATCTGTAAGTGATCGCCAAGAATCATTAGTTTTTTAATTGGTCAATCAACATTTTTGAGAAAAGTTCATGGAGATCTACCCATTTTCGATTACATATTATTTAGTCTCTCATAGGATAAAATATGGAAATTATTCCTGAAGAAAAAGAACAGAATTTGTTGAGAGATAGTGTAAAAAAGAGAGAAAAATTTAAAATCAGCCATCAGTCCAATATTGTAGACTGATATATTAAGGTTATATCCTGTCTGGTTCCTTAGGTCGTTTCGTATGTAACGAAATCCCTGCACTTTAAAATAATAGAATCATATCTTGTACCAGAATGATGCACTGTGCACATTCTATCCAAAGGCTATCATTGCACTATTGAAATTGTGCAAACTTGTGGATAGTATCCAACACTAATCATCACCACGCAAAACGAAGTGCGTTGGTGAAAATTAAGTGTAAATTGGGAAATATTCCAAAAATGTCACTCTATGTATAAGCAGTAAAGACAATAGGGTAATATTTATAATCAAAGCTGTCATTAAGTGGAACAATACACATTAGCCATCTGCCTACAACATGCAACAGCTACTGAAAAATCTGTGGTAGTTAACTTTTAATGTTTGGTATGTTTGTAGCAATGGCGGCCACAATTAGTCTAGCGCTACTTACAATGATGTTCAAATTGAGGGGTATATACAAAATGACAGTACTCCCTAAGAAAAATGCATTAAGAATTGACTATGTGAGAATGTAAAAATAATTTGTATACGCCATTCAGCGTTTTAGCAGCAAAAGAATCAGGGCAATGTGTGTAGCCAAGGCCGTCATTCAGTTGAGTAAGATGCGTCAGCCATTTGTCCATAATGTTAAATAACTTAGCACAAAGCTGCGGTAGTTCAACCATACTGTTTGGCTTGTTTTAACCAGGGTGGCCACATTTAGTAAAACGCTACTGACAATGTGGGTAAAATTGAGGGGTAAATACACCTATATTTACATCTGAGGTGACCGTACTATGTTAAGGAAAATATCTCCAGTCACCGCTTTCAAAAGTACAATACATAATATACCTTTTCGCATGCTTCTAAAAGTGGCAGCCACATTTATTTAAATGCATTACTTGAAATGACATTTAAATTGAAGGGTTAATACACATAAGTATGATTACATATGTGGCGATGGTACTGCGCTGAAGAGAATATCTCCTAGAAACCATTTTCAGTAATGTATACTTGATTAGCTTCTATGAATTGAAGGCAGGTTATAGCTACCTCTGTCCAAGTAATTTCTGCCTACCTTTCTGTATCAGTCGCCGTGATGTCTATCAACAGCCTTGTGCAGCGTTCTGCTGGAGACAGACACCGACAAGAAGACCGGAGATGACTTGTTAATACAGCATGTCGGAAATATGTGGTTTTAGAGTCTGCCATCTTTTAATGGCTAAGGTGTCAAAAAAAAGGTTGACTTTCCATATTAGTATAAATGTTAGTTTCAGATGAAAGAATCAAGCATTGTAATGTTAGTTAAGAAATGTAAGTATGAATACACCCTCTGTAGAAAGATTCCTATATAAGATTTAGTTAATATATAGTTCAGATGACAGAAACTAAATTTGTCAGCTTCATAATCGAAATATATCAATTTGCAAAGCAAAGTCAAATAACATAAAAACAGCCAAATTTGCTTCATTCTATTTGATCAGTAGTGGCTCAAGTTGCTCTACTGTGAATGTGTCCAATTCATATCTCCAACGTGATATAAATAATGTCTCTTTGTAAGCCCCTATGTCTATGTACAAATATATATTTTTGTTTGTGGGTACCAACAACTTAGAAGTCTGAATTAGTACATAGTATCTTCTCAAATTTACAATATGATAGAAATCGTTATAGTAGTTTATGAAAGATAAAAGGTGACACATTGCTCTTACAAACAGTAGCAGATTTTACGTCATTACAAAATTATTTTGGACAGTATACATAAGTTAGTAGTGCAAATTTGCCCTGGATAAAAACAGATTCTTATAGTTATCTGAAAACATCAATAATTTGAATCCAGATATCCTTAAGATTGTTGTATAAGAATACACATGTAAGAAAGACATATATTGGACATCTAACACATTGCAGCTAGAGTTTGCCCCTCGAGAGTTGCATTCATACCTTTACGTACATTATTTGTTTTACAAATCCAACGGTTCTCTTTGATTGTTAACATATGGTCAACATTGCTGGATCTCTTGGATGGCTTAGTTACACCAATCACCCACATGCCATTTCTTTCTCTAAATGTTTGCATTGTGTATAGTGATCCACTGGCGGCGCATGATCAACCTTACATCTATTCTAGATTGGTGCTGTACTATGCTTTTCCATATTGGTTGAGTTGTGTTCTCAATATCGAAAAGGCCACAGGGCCACTCTAAGCATATATAACACTGTTTGTGCTGCAGTTCGAAACTTTTTTTACTTCAAATTGCTGTCCATTTATCCAGAAGTTTTTGATCGTTTTAGTTGTGCAACATACTACACAATTATTGCATTTGAAAGGACCTGTAACAGAAGTAAGGGGAAACATTTGTTGGATTGTGTACATTTTTGGTTCTTCATATGCTCGAACTAATCTGTTCTTGAAATTAGAACCCCTTTTAAAGGCAAATAGTGGTTTAACCCTGAATGCTGGAGCACCTTTCAACAGACTCCAATCTTTGCATATTCTTTTTTTGATTTTGTTAGACAGAGTACTGTTTGTTGGTTTGCATACCAGCCGTGATACTGTAGGTCAATTGTTAATCTCAAGAAGAGCTTTGCTGTTAATAGCAATCAATCATTATTTGTAGAGCGAGGGCTTGTCACCGAGAGGGTTTCCAGCCGCTTGCTGTAGGTCTCATTCAAAAAGCCAGGTTTAAGCCCCTTCCTGAAGTCTGTCAGCGAGGGCGGGGTGCGGAGGTGGAGGAGGAAGGTGTTCCAGGCTTTGGTGGTGAGAAGGGAAAAGCAGGACCCTATCGCGCAGCAACGGCATATGCGAGGGATCTGAGTGATCTGAGTGTGTGGAGCTGAAGTTTCTGGGGGGGATGGTGGAAGTTCAGATGGTGGTTCAAATAGACGGGTCCTTGGTTGTGGAGGGCTTTAAAGGTGTGGGTCAGTAGCTTGAAATGGCATATCTTCTGGACTGGGAGCCAGTGGAGGTCTTTCAGGTACTAAGTGACGTGGGTTCTCTTGGACAGGTTGAAGATCAGTCTGGCGGCTGCGTTCTGGATCATCTGGAGTCTTTGCATGAGTTTAGTGGTGGTGCCTGCATAGTGTGTTGCCGTAGTCCAGTTGGCTGCTGATGAGGGCATGCGTAACCGTCTTCCTGGTGGTAGTGGGTAGCCACTTAAAGATTTTGCAGAGCATGTAGAAGCATGATGAGGAGACAGCGTAGACCTGTCATTTCAAGCGTCCAAATCCTGTGAATTCCCTAAAGAGAGGGTTTAGATGAATATGCGGGTCCCTCACATACAGAGTAATATCATCTGAGTACAGCAAAACTAAAATTCTGCGTTGCATAAATGTGAGGCAGCGCTGCGCATTATGTTGGCGAAGGCGAGCCACAAGCAGTTGTCCTGTCTAGGATGATGCAGAGGTTGTGGGTGTGCTTTTTTGGCATGGGGGTAGGTCCAAGTTCCGATGGCCACCAGGAGTCATTTTAGAGGGCAGTGTGTTTGTCAAAGATGAGAACTTCCGTCTTGTCCGTGTTGAGCTTTAGGCAGCTGCCCTTCATTCATGATAAAACATTCTTCATGCAGTTGTGGAAGTTAGTCTTTGTTGAGGTGGGATCAACAGAGAGCGATAGGATGACCTGTGTGTCATCGACATAGGAGATGATGTTGATGTTGTGTGATCTGACAATGTTTGTGAATGCTGTCATGTAGATGTTGAAGAGTGTTGGGCTGAGGGATGAGCGTTGGGGAATGCCGCAGATATTATGCTTGGCTTGCGATGTGAAGGGAGGGAGGTGGACTTTCTGGGTGCGTCCTGTGAGCAAGGTTGCCATACATCTGAGCGTGTCATCTGTTATCTCAATCTGGCATAGGTGATCGATGAGTGTGTGGTGGGAGACAGTGTCGAAGGGAGCAGAGAGGTCAAGCAGGATAATAGTGCCTGATTTTCCTCTGTCGAGTAGGGTGCAGATGTTGTCTGTTGCACCGATGAGCTGTCCCGGTGCTGTGGTTGGGTATTAATCCTGATTGGTAGGGGTCTAGTAGGCTGTTTCTCTTCAGGTGTTCGGTGAGTTGGAGGTTGATGGTATTCTCCTGGACTTTGGTGGGGAACAGGAGCAGGGAGATTGGACGGTAGTTCTGGAGTTCGTTGGGGTCTGCCAAGGGTTTCTTGAGGAGGGGTCTCACTTCTGCATATTTCTAGGTGTCAGGAAAGGTGGCTATGGTTATAGAGGGGTTGATGGTGGTGGTAAGTTTGCGGCTGAACTCGTCTCTTCTAAAGTTGAAGAGTCTGTGTGGCAGGGGTCAGTGGGTGCTCCCTAGTGGATGAAGTTCATAAGGGTAGTGGCAATCGCGAGCTGAGTTGTTTCCATGTGGGGAGCGGGAGGTCGGCAGTGGTGGTCGATCGAAGGCTGAGGAAGTTGGAGGATTGGGGATCGAAGTTCTTATAGATGGTTGCTATCTTGTTGTGGAAGTGTTTGGCAAATGTGTTGCAGAGTTCCTGTGATGAGGGGATTGAGTTTTTGGTGGCTGACGGGCAGGTGAACTCTCTGACAATGGTGAAGAGTTCCTTGGTTTGGTTGGTGCTGGTGTCAATCCGGTGGGTCAGGGCCTGACTCTTTGCCACTTTGAAATGTCAATGGTAGTCCTTGAGGGCTGCTTTGAAGGTGCTTTATTGGTGTGGTTCTTGCTGGTGCACCATCTTCTTTCAAGTTATCTGCACCTGGGTTTTGACATGCTGAGTTCTGGGGTATACAAGCTGGCTTGTTTGGAGGGTCTGTGCATTTTAGCTGGTTTGGTGGGAGTGACTTGGTCGACAGAGCTGTTGATCCAGTCGTTGAACTTCTGTACTACGTGGCCCAAGTTGATAGTGTCTTTGGGCTGTGTGATGCTGAGGGCGTCAGTCCATTTTTGCTGCGTGACCTTAGACTAGCTGTGGAAGGGGACGCTGCATCTGTTGGCGAGAGTGTGGGCATGCCCAGCGATGGTGAAGCGCACAATGGAGTGGTCTGATCAGGTGAGTTCAGAGGTGTGGTTGCATCTGATTCTGTTGCTAGATGTGAAGATGGTGTCCAGTGTGTGTCCTGCTTTGTGCGTGGGGTTGTTGACTGGCTGCTTGAGGTCGATGTTGTCCAGTCTTTTCAGAAGGTCGGTGCAGTAGGTGGAGTCATCTAGGTGGAAGTTGAGGTCTCGCAGGAAGATGTAGTGTTCAGATTCCATAGCGAGTGGGGTGATGAATTCTGTGATGGAGTTGCTGAGCCTGGTCCGAGGCCCTGGCGGTCTGTTCATGAGGGTGTCTTTGATGATGGTGTTACTGTTGGTGTGGAGCTGGAAGTTCATGTGTTCCAGGATTGGCATTGTTTGGTCATCGTGATTGATTCCTTGTGTATGATGGCGATGTCGCCTTCGTGTCTGTTGGTGTGGTCGCGATGTTTCATCTAACATAACATGTGTATTTGTAAAGCGCACGATCACCCCAGCAACGGGGCATCTTGGCGCTGAATAACAGATGTTTATTGTTACCCAACTCAATGGTACTCATTTTATCGACCTCAAAGGCTGAGTGGACCCACCAGGATTCGAACCTGTGACCATGACGTCGAACACAGGCCCCTGCAGTGGATGCATTAGTCCACTGAGCCACCAGACCCGGCTGGTGGGTGTAGCTGATGGGTGTTGCTGTGCCAATGTCCGGGGTCGATGATGGGGTGAGCCAGGTCTCTGTGATGAAGATTACATCGGGGGGAGGGTAGAGATGGTGTTCCAGATTTCGGGGGCATGTTTTCAGAGATCTGGCATTGAATAGGAGGCATCTGAGTCGATGGGGTCTTGGTTGGTGTGGGGGGTATCGGTCCTGGAGTGGAAATAAAGCGGCAGTAGAGACAAGTGAATGGTCCTGCTGTGAAGTGGGGAGACGTGAGGCAGCAGTTGCTGTGATCGGAGTCTAGGGTATGAAGATCGCCGGCGGAGTACCTCTGGGTGTCTGGCTGGGTGCAGTCCAGGCATGGACAGGCCCTGAAGGGCTTGCCTTTGGTGCACCTTTGGCTCACCGGTGGTGCGCCCGCTGGGCATGTCCAATGCGCATCAGTGATGTGTCCTCCATTATGTAGGTCCTTGGAGGGAGGAGGGGCACTTGGGAGGTGCGAGAGCTGGAAGTGAAACACAGGAGAGCAGGAAAACTGTGATGGGGCAAGAAAGGCAAGCAAGATTCCTAGGGGACAGGAGACCTTGGTGCTGGTTCTGAGGGGCAGAGGGAACCTGCAACTTACTGCTGCTTGGCGACTGTCAGGTCAGGTAGGCCTGTGGTCGCTGGTAGCAGTCAGGGTAGAGCTGGTCTGGATCATGCTCATTTCATCGACTTCTTCAAAGGTTTAGAGGGGTATCCTCAAGCCTTTAATTTTTCTTTAAGTCTATGTGCCTCTAAAAAATAGTCATCCTTTTTAGAACAGTTTCATCGTAGATGAAGAAATTGTCCAAAAGGTAAATCATCATTTAAGGCCTGAGGGTGGTGACTATCATATGTTAGAAGTGTGTTTCTGGCTGTTGGTTTTGTAAATAATATTGTATATAGTTTGTTGTTTTCTGTTTTAACTGTAATGTCCAAAAAATTCATACTGGAATTATTGTACTCTATTTTGAATTTTAGGTTGGGATTGAGTCCATTGATCCATTCATGAAAAGTGAGTAAACTGTCAGTGTCTCCTTTCCAGATTAAAAATACATTGTCTATATAACACATTCCACTTACTCATGTGTTGTTTATGTGGATTGTCAATACATTCAATATATTCATCTCAAAATTGGCTAGAAAATAATTTCTATATCTGGCGCAAAAGCTGCCCCCATTGTCACGCCTTTGACTTGTTCATAAAATTGGTTTTCAAACAGAAAAAAGTTTTCACATAATGTAATTTCCATACATTCGAGGTAGGTACATTGTGTCGACAAGATCTAATGTCCAAAAGCTCTTCTAAAAGTGTCAAAGCTTCTTGTTGGGGTTACATTAGTATACAAACTTTCTATGTCCATACTGACTGAAAGTTCTTTCATAGGATCAGATGGATAATTTTTAATTGAGTTAATGATTGCTGTTGTGTCTCTAATGTAGGTCAGATTGTTAATGGCAAATGGTCTGATGAACAAATCTGCATACTATGCCAGAGGATTGAGAATAGAGTCGCATCCCAAGATGATTGAACGCCCTGGGGGATGTACTTGATTTTTATGGACTTTTGGCAAAATACATATTGCCGGGACTGTTGGACCTGCATTAATTAAAAAGGCAGATTCTTTCTAACTTAGCCCGCCCTCTGCAAAACCTTCTTTACTTAAGGAGGAAATATTTTTGCTCATTTCACCAGTAATTTTTTTTTTTCTTTTTCTATAGTGTTCGTGAACTTAAAGTTGTTTAACTAGTTCCTCTCTGTAAGTGGTTTTGTCCAAGAGGGAAATTCCACCACTCTTATCAGCTCATTTTATAATTACATCAGAGAGCATATGAAAATGTTGGAGGGCTTAATTTTGGTCTTTAGAAAAATTATATTTGGTACGATGTGGATTTTGGAAAAGGTTATCAGTTTCTGTTAGAATAGCATTTTCAAATGTCAAGATTTCTTTCTGTATCATATTATTAGTTGTACAAACGGTAGAGGTAGTGTGTACCCCTGTAGCGTCTTGTCTGTACACTGGTTCTTGTGAGAAAAAACAGCTCTTCAATCTCAGAGTTCTGAAAAATCATTGAAGTTTGATTTTAGTCTGAAAGATGTCATTTTTGTGTGTTGGAACAATTTAAAGTCCTGATGTTAAAACTGAAGTCTCTATGTCTGTTAGGACATGTGAGGATAGATTGAAAATCGGTATTACCAGATTGTCATTTACCATTTGCAATACTGGTTCCTTGTCTGTCTCTGTCCCGGGGTTTACTGATTCCGATACCATCCTCGTCTGCCTCCTCCTGATTTCCTATGGAGACCTGACCCTCTGTGAGTATGTCATAAAATAGATTGGTGTGATGTAAAGGGTTGATTCTCGTAGTTTATTTGGTCACCTATGGTATCAGAACTTGCATCTGACAAAGTGACTCGTTTGAAAGGATTTGCATTGGGGCCAGGAGTTGATGTTCATTCTTTATGATATCTCTTATAGCTTTTTGGAGTTTGTCAGTTTTTTTGTTTATATTTAACTGTTCAAACTCTTTTATCGTGGTTGCAACCTTATCTAAGGGCCTTATTATGAGTTTAGCGGTGTGGGAGTGGGACCGCCCTGCTCCCGCACCACCAAACCCTTGTTTGAACCACCTGCCAGATTAGGAGTTTTTTACTGTCTGGTGGGCGGTTCTTTGTCATTCCCACGGTGGTGCCTATGAAATAGTCACCACAATAGGAACATCAAAATCAATACCTGCACTGCATGGACTGCTGCAGTCCATGCCACGCAGGTACTGAAGTGCAGACCCTAATTTGTTTCCTCACTGCCACATTTTTCATGGCAGTCGCACCACCATGAAAAGTGTGGCAGTGAGGAAACTCGTAATATGTTTGACGGGGCCACAGCGGCCCACCAAGCATATTGCGGACCCAAGATGCAGCATCACCAACAGTGATCTCTGATCACAGGCAGTTGCTGTGGTCCCAGGATGGCCTGACCACTCTAACCATAATAGTGCGGTCAGAAAACTGCCACCGCCGTGCCCCCGTGAGTGTGGCGGCCTGTTTGCTGCTTCCACTGTGTTGTTTTTTGTATTCCTGTTGCCTTTCTCGCTCCCTTTCCTGCCGGTGCTGCCCCCGTGGCCCCTCCCCCTCTGCGTGTTCTCGCGCCTGCCTCATTGCTGCTTTCCCTCCTCCGATCCCTACTTAATGGCGGCCGCTGCGCAACAGGGTGAGCAAGACCTCTGACCTCCTAGTCTGGGAAACTGCTCTCCCCTCACGCAGCTCCGTCATTGCGTCTCTGTCCCCAGCACCTCTCTGGTTCTGGTAGGTGTTCGAGGCCCTCCTCCACCCGCAGGCTCCTGCCTACGCCTCATCCCTGGTGGTCCAGTGTGAGAGACTTGCTCTTCTGCTGGTCCGCTCTGCCAGCCTTCCTGTTTTCTCAGTTTTTGTCTATTTGTGCCCTATTTGTGCTTTTTTTTGTCTAATTGTGCCTCTTTTGTCTATTGGTGCCGCTTTTGTTGATCTGTGCCTCTCTTTTTGTGCCTTTATTGTCTATTTGTGTCGTTTTCCTGGTTGCTGCCTCCACTGTTTTGTTTTTTGTATTCCCGTTGCCTTTCTCACTCCCTTTCCCACCGCTGCTGCCCCTGCGTCCCCTCCCGCCCACGTGTCCCCGCTCCCATCTCCCAGCTGCTCTCCCTCCCCTCGACCCCTACTGAATGGTGGCCGCAGGCAGTGGGCGTGCTGCTGAAGGCGCGCCAAAGGCAAGCCCTTCTGCACCCGTCCACGACCCGACCGCGACCAACGCCAGGGACCCTGGTCCTCCGACCCCCCCGCTACGACCCAGCAACCCCACTCGCACTCAACACTGGTCACAACAACAACTGCCAGCTGTCGATGCCGAGCATCACACAAGGCCCGTTCTCCTGCCGACACTGCCGCCACACCTTTACCCACCTTCACACCCTGACAGCTGCCACCAACCCACCGGACGCCAGCACACCCAAACCCCTGAGCTGCATCCTCTTCAATGTAAGCTCCCTACACAGACACGCAGTAGAAATCTGGGACCTCCTCAACACCCTCTCACCAGACGTCGCCTTCTTCACAGAGACCTGAACCAACACCAGCTCTGCACCCGACATCACAACCGCCATCCCTGACGGGTACAAGATCCAGAGGAAAGACTACCCAATCCACCCTGGAGGAGGCCTCGCCATCATCCACAAAGTCTCCCTCCGACTGACAACTTCCATCTCGAACGACTCCTTGTCCCCTATGGAACACATCCACTTTAAGATCCAGTTCAACCCCAGAACAACTCTATGCGGAACTCTCGCCTACAGACCTCCTGGACCCCGTGCCCTGTTCACCAACACTATCGCAGATCATATCGTGCCCCACACCCTCACCTCCATGGAGTACGTACTGCTCGGAGATCTGAATTTCCACCTTGACACCCTCAGCGACCCCAATTCCACCGCCCTACTAGACAACCTCGCCAACATCAGACTGAAGCAACTCGTCACCACCCCCACCCACAGGCGACACACACTCTTGACCCCATCTTCGCCAGAGGAATCAACATCCGTTTCAGTCACACCACACAACCGCTCTGGACAGACCACCTCTGCATCCACTTCTCCTTCTCGAAACCCACCGAACACAAGCTAACGCCATGCCCGCAGCGCAAAAACTGGAGCAAGATCATGAAGAGCACCGCGCCTCCGCTCTCAGCCGCACTCCTCCCCCCACCACAACCGACGCCAACTCTGCAGCCAACGAACTCCACAAATGGATCGCCGACTGCGCCAACACGCTCACATCCCTCCAGAACACCAACAGACAACACACCACGAAAGCCACCTGGTTCACCAAGGACCTCTGAGAATCCAAGCGCTCGTGCCAACGACTCGAGAAAGCATGGAGGAACAGCAAAACCCCGGAAGCATGCGCCGAGTACAGGACCGCCACAACAGCACACCACCAACTCATCAGATCTATGAAGAGGAACTTCATCTAGGACAGAATCCTCTCCAACTCCTGCAACTCCAAGGAACTCTTCAACATCATACCAAAAATCACCAGACACCCCAGCGAAACCTCTGACGTCGCCCCCTCCCAGGACCTCTGCAACAAACTCAGCTCCTTCTTACACCACAAGATCAGGACACTCTACGACAACTTTGACGAACACGACCAAGGCACCGACCCAACACCTTCCACCAGCAACACCACTCATCCGGCCATCCTCACCTGGACCCCTGTCACCACAGAATACACCGCAAAGACCATGGGGAGCATACAGTCTGGAGCTCCCACTGACCCCTGCCCGCCGCACATCTTCCATGGGCCGCCTCCGCCATTGCACCAGAACTACGAGGGACAATCAACTGCCCCCTCGAAACAGGCATGTTCCCTGACAACTGGAAATGCGAAGAAGTCAAACCCCTCCTCAAGAAGCCCTCCACAGACCCGACGGACCTCAAGAACTACAGGCCCATCTCTCTCCTCCCCTTCGCCATCAAAGTCACAGAGAAGATCGTCAACATCCAGCTAAGGATCTTCATAGAAACCAACGACATCCTCAACACACCTCAATCCGGCTTCCGCAGCAACCACAGCACTGAGACCGCCCTCCTCGCTGCCACGGATGACATCCGCACACTCCTTGACCAAGGCCACACTGCAGCCCTCATTCTACTAGACCTCTCAGCAGCCTTCGACACTGTCTCCTACCGCACACTAGCCGCCAGGCTCCACAACGCCGGCATACAGGGAACTGCCCTAGACTGGATCCGCTCCTTCCTCTACGGCTGAACTCAAAGAATAAGACTCCCGCCCTTCCTCTCTGAACCCACAGAAATCAGATGCGGAGCACCCCAAGGATCCTACCTCAGCCCCATGCTCTTCAACATCTACATGGCCCTCCCTCGCAACCATTGTCAGAAAACACGGACTCAGCATAGTATCCTATGCCGATGACACCCAGCTCATCCTCTCATTCATCAAGGATCCCGAAATCACCAGGAACAACTTCCAGGAAGGAATGAAGGACGTTGCATCCTGGATGAGCAGCAGGTGCCCGAAGCTCAAATCAGAGAAAATGGAAGTCCTCATCCTCTGATCCACCCCCTCTGCATGGGGCAACACCTGGTGGCCCCCGCCCTCGGCAACCCTCCCAGACCCAAGGACCATGCCTGAAACCTCGGCATAATACTCGACTCCTCCCTCACCATGAACGGACAGATCAACGCCATATCCTCCACATGCTTTAACACCCTCCACATACTTTGCAAGAACTTCAAATGGATCCCCCAAAATCCAGGAAGACAGTCACACTGGCACTTATCACCAGCAGGCTGGAGTACAGAAATGCCCTCTTCGCAGAAATTCACAGATCTCTACTCCACAAGACAGCAGCCAGACTCGTCCTCAGCATCCCATCACAAGACCACATCACCCAGCACCTACAAGACCTCCACTGGCTCCCTGTCGAAAAAAGAGTGACCTTCAAGCTGCTCACACACACCTACAAAGCCCTCCACAACACCAGACCCCAATACCTCAACGAAAGAATCTTCTTCTACGCTCCCAAGAGAAACCTCTGATCCGCTGACCTAGCCTTGGCCGAAATCCCCCACATCCACAGAGCCAGAACAGGAGGCAGATCCTTCTCCTACATTGCGGCCAAGACCTGGAATGAACTCCCCCTCAGCATCAGACGAAGCCCCACACTGCAAGCATTCAGGAAGAGCCTCAAGACCTGGCTCTTCAGAAGACTGGATCTGCCCGAAACACCCATCCCCCCAGCCCCTTGAGACCCTCATGGGTGAGTAGTGCACTCTACAAATCCCTGATTGATTGATTGATTAAGGACTGCCAGACTCGTAATAAGCTCCTAAAAGTGCCCTTGAATTGGCTATGGTTGAGTCAGAGCTGTTTTTTTCTCTCGTAATAAGCCCCTAAGAGTGCCCTTGAATTGGCTATTGTTGAGTCAGAGCTGATTTTTTTCTCTAAATCTTCAATTTCTTTAATCTATATTTTAATAGGCTTTAGAGCTGTCTCAGTTCATAGGACCATCCCATCCAGGTCCGTGAGCATTTGTTTGCTGAAAAACAAAATCCTACTTTAAATTCCTCATCTTCCGAGAAGATGATTGGAATGTTTCTGATTTGTGACCCTGTCGGGATGATATTTGCAGTGAGAAATTTTACATGCAATTCCGTTCTCGCTAGTTTCTTTTTTTATCTTTCGGGGTGAGCTAAATATTTTTAATGTCATTGATGAGTTAGCAGTCCCTGAGTCCCCACTTGTTATTTCAAGTATGTATTTATCGCTGTTAGAGAGAGTATCTGCCTTAGACATGTAGAAGGCTAAATATGGTAGCTAAAACACATAAGCACATATAACCACTAGTATAAGTGGCCCAAAACAGACAATGTCTGCGCTAAAAATATTTTTCAAAATTTGGGCAACCCACTGTATCCTTGTGAGCTTGGGTAGTCAAAGTTAGTCAGATAATGGTGCCTACAAGGGATTTATTTTTCTGAAAAGTTTGTTTCAATTTCTCATTTGTTTCAGATATCTCATCATCACATCACAAATCAAATCAAGCAATATATGCATCTATCTATCTGTTGAAATAAATCCATCCAAGCTAGGTGTATTCCTTATTTTTGATTTTATGTGAAACACAAAATATATATATGGGGTTCAAAACAAATTCCTCATATAACATTGATGAAAGTCAACTAGTCATCAATGTCTGAATACCCACTTCCAATAACATCACAAATGAAGACTGTCACATACATAGGAACTAGATCTCTGAAATTAATTTTAACAACAACTAAAAGGAAGGTGGGTTAAGTGTTCACGTTTCACTCTCCTTTGGAAATAACCTGTGATACCATATTCAGGACACAGAATTTTTTTGAAGATCAAATACCCCCTGAAAAACCATATTGAAAGGCAAGGGATCAAAACCAACCCAAAGTTATAAGATTATAGCTAATAGGAAATACTCTCAGGAAAGTTGACAGAGGTCTTTTATCAAAATTGTGTGAACAAGCCCCTATCACCATATATAACTGTAATATGAGAAGGCTTATCTAGAAAGATAGAACACCTCCGATGTAAACATTGGTGTATTTACCCCTCAATTCTAACCCCATTGTCAGTAGCACTTCAATAAATGTGGCCTCCCTTGTTAAAACAAGACAAATGGTATGGTTTTACTACCGCAGCTTTGTGTTTAGTTATTAGACATTATGGACAAATGGCCGACGTGTCTTACTCCACTGAATGACGGCCTTGGCTACGCACATTGCCCTGGTGTGTTTGCTGCTAAAAACGCCGAACGGCGTCTGCGGAATATTTTTCAGTTCTCAGTAATCATTCCTAATGCAGTTTTCCTAACAGAGTACCATCATTTTGTATGTACCCCTGAATTCAAACATCATTGTAAGTCGTGCTCGACTAATTATGGTTGCCATTGTTACAAACATACCAAGCAGTATAGTTTAACTATCGCAGCTTTTTGAGTAGCTATTGAATGTTGTGGGCAAATGGCTGACATGTCTTGCTCCACTTAATGATGGCTTTGATTATAAATATTGCCCTATTGTCTTTACTGCTAATACACAGAGCATCATTTTTGGATTATTTCCCGATTTAAACTTAAATATCACTTTGTTTTGTGTGGTTATGATTACTGCTGGATACTAACCACACGTTTGCTAAATTTCAATAGTGCATTGGCAACCTTTGGATAGAATGTGCACAGTGCATCATTCTGGTACAAGATATAATTGTATCATTTAAAAGTGCAGGGCATTTCTTTAATACAAAACAACATAAGAAACCAGACAGGATATAATCTTGATGTATCTGTCTACAACGTTGGACTCATGGTTGATTTAAAATGTTTCTCTCTTTTTTTTACACTACCTCTCTAAAAAAGTTTTGCTATTTTTCTTTAGGAGTAATTTCCATTTATTATCCTAAATGAGGCTAAATAATATGTAATCGAAAGTAAGTAGAATTCCATGACCTTTTCTCAAAAATGTTGAGAGACTATTTAAGAAACTTGTGTTTCTTGGCGATCACTTACCAATCTTCCATACTTCAGACAAAAAGAAATGATTGCATTGTTCTGACTTTTGACTCACTGACTAATAAGCTTTTAACCTTTTTTAAAATTACATTTTATCTATGGTGATGGATTAATACGGCTCTTCACGTTAGATTTCTGGCTAAATAAGATACTGATCAGTTACCATGTGTTCTATATTTCTAGGTAAGCCTTCTTATACTACAGTTATATATAGTGATAGGGGCTTGTTCACACAATTTTGATAAAAGACCTCTGTCATCTTTCCAGGGTGTATTTTTTATAAGCTATCATCTATTAACTTTGGGTTCATTTTGATCCCTTGCCTTTCAATATGTTTTTTCAGGGGGTCTTGGATCTTCAAACAAAAAGCCGAGTAGGTAGGTGGGCGGGCAGGTGAAGATGATGAGACCTGACGGGGACCTCACAATATCTTGGGTGCTCTTTCCTCTCCCTGGACCCACAAATGGCATCCACAGCTCCATGCTCACTGCACGGGGTGTGCACCTCTGCATTCCTTATGCAACACGCTCTGATGCTTTCCTTGGAAAAGATGAACAAACATGAATCAACCTAGTTTCATCACATATTACAAAAGTAATGTCTGTAGTAATAAATGAAAATAACAGGTTGCAAAGCATCAGAAGAACAGTGTTTCCTTTGACAGTATCCCCTTACATGTAGAAGAGCCCGATCAGTTATTTGGCCTGGTCTAAACCCTTAGTGCCTGCCACCCAGAGATTTATCAGATTCCAGGTAGTGTGACTGTTGGGAATTACAACATTTTCCAGGATCTGTATTTGGTGTGGGCCCCTTCTGTGGGATGATGTTGGATCTGGTAGCTTTAGGGCTGGCTTTTCAAAGGAAGGGTCTCATCAAAGTGTATTTGAACCCATTGAGTATTTTCTTTTCCTGAAAATAATGACTGATGATACTGGTGATAACAGTAGCCAGTTCTCCTGCATGTTCTTTGTTTTCAAGATTGTATGTAGCTTCTTCATATAATTGAAAACAAGGTAAATGCAGGGGGACTCTAAATGTTCTGAGAACTGATGCAGACTGCATCCTTCTAGGCTCAGATAGTATTTGTTTATTGGCTTTATTCATAATTCCTTAGCTATATTCAACACGAGAGCTTCTAATGGTTGCTGATTCCCTTAATCTTGAGCATTGAATCTTCGAAAATTATGGCACACTGTGTAATGCAGTGAATCCCTATCATCATACAAGAGATCATCTTGCATTGCTCACCACATTCTATACCTCAAAAAACCTCCAAAAGCGCTGGACGATTGTTTCTAAAACATGTGCCTTTGTAGCTGCCTGGAGTTCTCTTTACTATTGACTTTATCTTTATCCATAGTAGAGCTGTTTTAGACAAGCATGATGGTGAACATAGCTGGGTTTTAGTGACTGTCAGTTGATTGCAGTACCCTTTCTGCAAAGATGGCTATGACTGTTTTTCTTTTCAGTTTTTGTGGGCGGGTGGGTAACTGCTGTTTAAAAAGTGATTAAATGAAGAATGAAACTGATATACTATATCCCTGACTGCATGGGTGGCATATCACTCATTGCCTTATCCCATGGCTTCATACCAGCCTGCAGCAGTTTTGAGACATTCAAATGATTACTGGAAGTTACTACCTCATTGAATTACATTTTTAAATGTGAATTTCCCTTCTTCCATCTGCACAAGAAGTGGCATCACTGTTTTCCTGCCAACTGCTCCCTTCACTTCTTCCCTTCCTCCCAGGACCTACTTAATATCAGCTGCAGCACGGACATGCTACTGCCAGGAACCCTGGTTCTCCCCTACTCACCATTACCCTGCCATGCTCATCTGTGCTTTCAACCCGGACCACCACTTGCTGCACTGCTGCCACACCACCCCACGCAACATGGAAGGAATGAACACATTCTCCTCCTGCAAGGTCTCATGCACTTTCCCACAACCTACACCCACCACTCCCACACCAACAGCAACAGCAACCCCACTTGATCATACTTACACAAACCATCCACCCACTCATGCTCACAAAGACCAAACCCCACCCACACATCATGCCACACTTGCATGTATGGTCCTCAACACCCGCTCGCTCACCAAGCATGTCACGGATCTATGAGACCTGCTGCACGACCATGCTCCAAACCCGCTTGTCCTCCGGGAATCATGGTTAAATCCAACATCTGCATCAGACATCTCTACCAGCTACAAGATCTTCAGGCAAGATCATGAGTACAAGCCCAAAGGTGGACTTGGCATCATATTCAAAGATATAATCAGCTGCACCCCCTACTCGGACAACCCCACCAGCTAAATGGAACACCTCATGTTTAAGATATTCATCACAGCTATTTTCTCCCTGGGCAGAACCCTCGTATACAGATCACCAGGACCCAGCACCAATTTTGCCAGTGACATTGTGTACTTCGTTGCATACTTCATCATCAACAATAGCACCTTCATCCTCTTTGGAGAGCTTAACTTTCACCTAGAAGACCACACTGACTCAAACTCTACAACACTTCTTGAACATCTCAGAAACCTCAGCCTCACCCAGAATGTTACTGAACCCACCCACCACTACGGACACCTACCAGACTCACTTTCTCTTTATTCATAAACATCACCATCAACAAACCAGCAACTATGACCTGAAAGGTTTTGGCATACCCATACCGCACCACCACAGATCTACCAGCATCGGAATCACTTGCAACAGCTCAAAAAGCATCACAGAAGATGAGTAGGTTTCCGCCCTCTCGGTGCACTGACTAGAGCACACCAGCAGCTTGCCAAAATCCATCAAGAACCTCAACAACTGGATGACCTCATGTGCCAACACCCTGGCTCCCCCCAAGTGCAACCAAATGGGGAGAGCATGACCAGAGGCAAGCCGGTACACATCAGAACTCTGGCTGATGAAGCGCCACTGTAAGCAACTGGAGCACAAATAGAGAACAAGTCAAGAATAAGACACCACAGATAAAGACATCTTCAAATCAGCCCTAAGATGCTATCACCAGCAGATAAGTAACACCAAACGCACAGCTCTTGCAGATCACATCAATGCCTGCATTAACAGCAGCATGGAAATCTTTGCCATCATCAAAATTTCACTGTGCTTCCTGCCACCTCCAGCAACATCATCCTCTCACAAAACCTTTGCATCAAGCTCTTGGAATTCCTCTGGAACAAAATTCCCTCTATATATAGGGGAACTTTGAACCTCAGCCAGACCCAGTCTACATCACAATTCACCTTCCCACCACAACCGAATATCGATACCGTTTTTAGTGGCCAGGCAACCCTCACCACCATTGAAATCGCTGCTACCATGAATACCATCCACTCGGGGGCCCCATCTGACCCTTGATCCCACTATGCCTTCATCAAAGGAGCCATACAGATTATTGAATTACTTACACCCGTCCTCAATGCCACATTCCCAGACACCTGGAAACATGCCATGTCATGCCCCTGCTCACGAAACCATCCTCTGACCAAGCCACATTTTCTAACTACAGACCCATGTCACTCCTACCATTCCTGGTGAAGGTCTTAGAGAAACTAATCAACCGATGCCTCACTGACCACCTCAGCAACCACCAGCTCCTCGACACCACACATTCCGGACTCACCCGCAGCCATAGTGCAGAAGCAGCACTCATCATCAACCCATCAACCCATACTACATCTGCATGATTCTTGAAAGAGGAGAGAAGACAGCCTGCATTCTCCTGGGCCTCTTTGCAGCATTTAACATATTCTCACACCATATCTTCATCACCAATCTGCACAAGATTGGCAGTTTAAAGAGGCCTGGCTGTACGCTGTATCTGCTCCTTCCTAACTGATAGAACATAAGTTGTCAGCCTGGCACCTTACTTCTTGGATGCCCACAAACTCATCTGTCGAGTACCTCAAGGTTCATCACTCAACTCCACCATCTTCAACACAACATGATCCCTCGGACCAATGTCATCCGTGCATATGACATCAATATAATCTCCTACCCTGACTACACAGTACTCATACTCTCCATCTCAGTCAAGACCCCAAAAACAAGAAACAAGTTCATTGCCTGCATAACTGAAATTGCTAACTTGATGAAAAACAACTGTTTCATGCTCAACACCGACAAGACAAAAGTAGTGATCCTCTGCAAGAACACTTTACAATGTGATTCCAACTGGTGGCAGGCCAAACTCAGATCCACACCAGCACCCACTCCAGGTACCTCAGAATAATCATCGATAGCAAACTGGACATGGCCGCACAAGTCAATGCCATAATTGCATCCTGCTTCCACATCCTGAAGATGTTGAGAAAGATGTTCGAATGGCTCCTAAGCAACATTAGAAAAAAAGCCACTCAGTCACTCACTCCCTATTTACCAGCAAGTTGAACAATGGGAACTCCCTCTATGCCAATAAATTCACTAGAAGATGATAAAACATTCAGAATTCGGAAGCCATACTCATCCTCAATCCCCCCCCCCCCACAATAAACTCACGCCACAACTCAGGGAGCTCCACCGGCACTCAATACACAAGTGCTCTCACTTCAAATGCTCGCACACATTCAAGGCACTACACAACTTAAACCCCACCTATCTGAACAGTCTCATTTCCTTCCACCAACAATCCAGATGCCACCGCTCCACAGAACTCCTATTCATTTACATCCTTTGCATAAACAAAACCAGATCATGAGCACAGACTTTCTTTTCCATCACTCCTAAAGCATGGGACCGCTTCCCACTCCACATCAGAGCCTCCTCCTCTCTTCATGAATTCTGCAAGAAGGTAAAGACCTGACTTTTCAATTAACCAACCTACCATAGGCAGGAATAGGCACACATGCCTGCTCAGCACCAGGATACCCTTGCAGTTGATAGTGCGCTTTTCAAATACACATAGCATAACTTTCTAAAATGGGTACTGCAGGAAAGTAGGATCTGCTTTTATGGTTACCCCCACTTTTTGCTTGATGTAATGCTGTTTCTGACTAGTCTGACTGGGATTCTGCCAATCAGGACCCCACTCCTTGTACTTTCTCGCCTAAATTGGTTTGGGAAGTACTTAGGTACATCCCAGATTGGACACTGGTGTACCCTTATCAGTCCTTAGTATAAGGTACTAAGGTACCCAGGGCATAGGTACACCAGAATTCCTGCATGGGCTGAAGCATGTATTATGCCACCCATGGGAGACCACCCAATCTGTAACTACAGGCCTGCCATTGCAGCCTGTGTAAGTTGGTGCTAACACCACTTACGAAAGATATGTTTACCTATATCTAAGGTCACTGCACTTAAAACCTATAAATCACCCCTAAGGCAGGCCTTACAATCCTGAAGGCAGGGTGGTGGTTCTAAGTGTGAGGGTGCCACAGCATGAGCAGGACACCCCTACAGCCCACGGAGTCCATTCTCCCGGGTTGTGAGACAGCCATATACCATATAGAGGGCACCGCGTCATTACGCGATGACCATCTCTAAACTGGCTGTTACGAACCCTGTCATGTTTGGTATCAAACATGTGGGAATCATATCCCCACACCGTAAACGGTGTGGGGGTATGATTCCATGCATCGTAAAGCTCCTTTGGGAGGCCCTCGGTACTCCCGGTACCAGTCTTCCAGACCCAGACAGCAAGCTAGGGCTGCTGCCGGCCAGAGACATGTTTCTGCCCTCCGGCTGCTGAGCCAAGCTTGGGCAGGGGAAGATAGAACAATAGGTACCCTGTCACAGGGAGGTGTGACCACCTCCTAGACAGGGTTTAGTGTATTGGGGCAGGGTGGGGGCGCTTGCCAGCTCCACATAGTCTGCATGCAGGGAACACTTGGTGCCCTCCATGCATAGTCCAGTTCAAACCAGTTCAGGGAGCCGTTGGCTCCCGCTCTGGTGCGAAACTGGACAAAGGACAGGGGAGTATCCTCCCCTTGTCCAGCCCCTCCTTAGGAAGGGATCCATGAATTGTCCCAACCCTTTTCTTAGGGTATTTAAGGGCTTACCTGTGGGTAGGTCCCTAGATTAATCGTGGGACAAGATACATTTCAGGCACTACTTCTTCAACCGTCTGGACACTATGGACTTCACTGGACTTTGCTCTGGGCATCACGGCGGCAACTAGGAAGACTTCTGCTGCTCCTGATTTCGTCGCCCTGCTCGTCTGCTACAACGTCCATGCCTGTCCACTATGCAGGAATATTCCAAGGCCTGTGGGCATCCAAGACACCTGAAGGAATCTCCCTCGAAGTGAAGGAGTCACTTCCCTGCATCTGCAGGCACCACAACTAAGCTGACTGGTCTGCTGATCTTGGGCTCCCACAGACTCCAAAAATCCCACTTTGCCAAAGCCCACCCTCCCCTCACCCTCCAGGGTACCCTGACGACCCTCAGGAGGCTCCTGAAACAGAGGAAGGGATCCTTACAGAACCGCCTGCTCCGTGGGAGATCCATACCGGCATTGCTAGAAATCATAGAAGAATTTGCGGCCATATCAGGCTACAAGGTAAATTGGGATAAAAGCGAAGCCCTCCCACTTTCCTTAGGCACCACAAGGGCCGCAATTCATGGTTATCCGTTCTGGTGGAAATCCTCATGGCTTAAATACCTCGGTGTACTGGTCAACAGAGGCCTGGAAGGAATGGTGATGAGTAACCTATCACCCCTGATAGGGCATGTGAAATCAGACTTCGATAAATGGTCCATACTAGGATTCTCCATGTGGGGTAGAATTCAAGCAGTACAAATGGTCATGCTGCTGTGCTTCACCTATACCTTGGAAATGCTGCCCATGGTGGTACCCTTAACTACTCTATGCCTCATCAACGCACGAATACGGGTCTTCGTCTGGGGCTCCGCCTACCCCCGATTAGCCGCATCCAAGCTCATGGCCCGCCACTCCTGTGGCAGCCTGGGCTTACCTTCTGTAGAACACTATACCTTAGCCCTGCATCTCTCCCAGCTCGCCTATTTGCTCCCTTGGATGCCAGACCCACCTCAGTGGGTGACAATGGGAAGATCACTCCTCAACTGTGTTGAAGGCCTAGATCCCCTATATGGGGACCCTACCCCCCACATGTCGGGACCTCGTCCTATGATACAGGCCACACACAAAGCATGGCACCATGCACACCACCTACTGGGCATAAACCATCGTCTACACGTCAAGGCACTGATCTGGGGCAATGACAGCATCCGAATAGGTAAACGGAAATTTAAGTGGCCCATATGGAAAGCTCTGAACAGCCGGTCCTTGGACCAGGTGATACTGTACAGTAACTTAAAACCTTTTGATCATGTACAAGAGGAATTTGGGCTGCCCCCACAACAGGCCTGGCAATATCTGCAGCTACAACACTGTCTGAGACAATGTCTGGGCCCCGACCTTGGGCTCTATCATCCTATCTGATAGTGGAATATCTGTCGATATGGGGCAGACACAAAGGAGTGATGTCGGGACTCTATGGAACTCTGACAAACCACATGTTCTTGCAACCACTACTACATGGCCTCCGTGCCAAATGGCAGGTACGATTACAACTCGCAGTTGAAGAAGAGGACTGGACAGAAATCGTAGAAGCCCTGGATAAGGGAACCCGCGAGGCCCAGCTCAAATTTTGCCTCTTTAAATCCCTTCATGATTGGTATTGGACCCCTGCGAAACTGCAAAAGACTGGCCTACTACCACACTCCAGATGTTGTAGTTGCCCAAACACATGATGCGACCTCCCCCATACTTTGCGAATGCCCCTCTGTTCAACATTTCTGGACCTACGTAGGGAACACCCTGGGAGAGACAATCCCCCTTCGTCTTCCCCTCACACCTCCAGTCCTCTTCCTACATGACACAAGAGACTCTCCGGATATCACCCGCCCACAACGCCTCTTCCTTCATACAGCGCTGCCCACATCCAAGCTCTGTATCCTCTGGCAATGGAGGTCGACCACCCCCTCTCACGAGCGGGCTGGATGGTGGCAATGATCCAAACAGGGTCCCACAAACATGTTATTTATAGCCCACACGACCAGACGGAGGTGTTCACGCTGGGCCCCCTTCCTCTGAGAAGCTATGCACTAATTCCCCACTGCCTTACTCAGCCAGCACTGGGCCATTAGTCCAGAACTAGACGGCTAATGCTATGACCAGCTTACCCATCCTACCCCCCTCTCCTTCCTTCCTCCCCACTGATAACTCATTTCATCACATACCACCTCCCCTACCTCTTCGTCCACCCCCTCCTCACATCCCCCCACCTTTCTTATTTCCTCCCCCTCCCTCTCTTCTTCACCTCCCCCCAATTCCTATATATTTTTAAAAAGTAATAACAATTATACCAACAATAGTAACACATTAAATTAATAAATTAACTAAAATACATTAAAATCATTTAAAAACGAAACATAACAGTGGGGCCGATTCACAGAACTAATCTGAGACAAAATCCTAAACTTACTACTTTTGGTATTCACAGAAGGCACTTACGATTTATGGTATTCACAGAAATCACTTACGACTACTAACTTTATGTCCGCACTTGGGCCGGAACAGCCTTGACTGTACAGGGCAGAGTGCATTCTGGGAGTTGTAGTTTCATCATGACAACTGGGGAATTGAGCCACACACGTGCATGATGATCTGTCTCAATCAGAACCCAAACTCACCGAAAGCAATGCAAGTCACAGCATCCAATACCCATTGGCCTCTCATACACACACTGGACAGTGTCTGTACCATTCCTCATCCAATGCACACATCAGTTATGATTCCCTTGGTTCACTGTTAGTGGTGCTGGCAGTGCACAGTTCTGTTCAAATGCACGTGTGTCACTCAATTCCCCAGTTGTCATGATGTAACTACAACTCCCAGAATGCACTCTGCCCTGTAAAGTCAATGTGCTACAGTGAGCCTTTTGCTTCATGATGACTGCTGCATAGACACGGAACAGGTGAATGGAGACATGGGACACACGATGGTACAGCTCTGTCTTCACTCACATCATACTTCCAGACACATATTGCATATAATGCACTTACCAGGTCTCTGCTGCTCATGCTACTCCCGCTGAGCATGGAGGGTTGGATGAGCTGCACGCAGGACCCTCCTGTACAGTGGCAAGAGGCGAGGACGATGCACATGGTGCTGGGAAGACTGGCCCAGTAGCTCCTCGGCCTTGTGCCGGGCCCAACGTTTTAGGTTCTCCCAGCGCTTGCGGCATGCCCTCGCGTTGCTGGTGTGAACGCCCACTGTACTGCAGCGCTCACCAATGTCGACCCATAGTCTGGCCCGCGCTGCATTACTCAGCTGGTCCTCTGGCCCCCCATATAGCTGAGGATATTTGAGTATCACCCCCTCAGCTGAGATGTCTAATTCCCTTTATTTGAAAGGGGGTGCTTTCTCTTCATAACCCTCAGCTATTTTGGGGGAAATAAGGTCGAAAAGAGCAGCAGGATGGCAGAGGATCTGATCTGTGAGAGAGGATGACTCAGAATGAACACAAAATGGCTGCCAACAACTTCCTGTGATGTATTTCCTGTCTCCCACCTCCTGTATGCCATTTCCTGTGTGAAATAATGGGTTCCGGTTCAATTTCGGAGATTCCGGCCCGGAGGTGGAGATTCCGGCCCGGAGGTGGAGATTCCGCTCCGGGTGCGGAAACTCCGCTCCGAGTGCGGAAATTCCGGCCCGAGTGCGGACGTAAAGTTAGTAGTCGTAAGTGATTTCTGTGAATACCATAAATCGTAAGTGCCTTCTGTGAATACCAAAAGTAGTAAGTTAGGATTTTGTCTCAGATTAATTCTGTGAATCGGCCCCATTATTCTTAAAAACAATATTACTTACCCAAAAAACATTATTCTTGACAAAGATATTCTACACCACAATATTTTTGCTTTACAATAGTTTTTTCTGATATTAATGTGCTCTCATATTTTGACCTTGATATTTTGTCTAAACACCCTCTCGAAAGCTTACGTACAAGCTTATAACAGTTTACCACCTATTTAGGTTTTTGTGTTACTCCTCATTCACAGTGCCTATAGCACACTGTCAGAATCATTGTTTGATCTCATTAGTAATTTCAGCAATGTTCTTATTTAAATATAATCAGTGATATCAACAATAATGTCATTTAGCACGTCATGAGTGATGTAATATGTGTGGTCGTAAGCAGTGCATGAAGGGGGTGCAAATTAAAGTTAGTCAATTAAACTATAACTATTGTATGTCAGTGGTTTTTTGTTGTTTTTTTACGTTAGATCATGTCTCATTCCAACACCTCACTATAATCTCACTTTAACCATGGTATTTTAGTGAATATATAGATATGTTTTCACGTTCAGTGAGGTCTATGATATTACTACTATCTAGTTACTAACATCGAAGATGTGTGTACTTATGAGTTGTTAATTAAAAGCTGTTTCTAAACAGGATTATGATTTATTTATCTATGCATTTGATTCAGGTTTGGTTTTCATATGTAATATTTGAGTGAGTGCTTTGTTTTAATGTTATATTACATTTCTAAATGTTTTATTTTATAATCACTGTAGAGTCCCTCAAAACGGTCAGGTGCACACAGCTATTAGGAGATAGCATTAATTTTTGCAATTTAAAATATTAAAATCTCCAGCTCTACAACGTGCAAACTTCTTACTATTTCCCTTAACTTAATAATCAGGGTTTCCATTTTGAAAGTGTTCTTGTGCACTCTGTTCCTTTTAGAACTAGTCCTACAATCTTGCTTTGACTCTCCCCTTTGTTCCTGTTCATATTTCCTTCTTTGTGTTTCACTGTGCTTTGGACACGAGGGTGCCATTAACATGACAAAAATCATTGGGGCTCTATTCATTTTCAGATTCCCATGGTGTGCGCCAGATAATAGCATTACTTTTCATCAACAGTGAGAGTCAAAGAATGAATTGTAGCAAGCTTCTGGTAGGCATAGCAACAATGTTCAAGCATGTTTACACTTTACCTTGACAGCGAACAGAGTGTATTCACGGTACAAATGCTTATTCACTCTTTTGACTTCCCATCTATTACCACCCCTTCTCATCCACATCATGTCAGAGATTGAGGAAGTGGGTGGGGGAACACAGGTCGACATTTTAATGTGTAGAATTTCTAAATTCCAGAACTTCAGTACTTTTTGCTTGATTTTAGATCAGTCAGAGCTTCACGGATTGAAATATGTCTTCATTTTTCTGATCTCTTGGTTTAGTGAAAGCAGACATAGCACAATGGAAGTATTGCTGTGGGTAATTTCTTGGAGCAGTCAAGGTTATGCTACGCAAAGGTTTGAGTTAATCAATATAGCCAGCAGAGAGTTGGGTAAGGTAAAATAAGTTGTATTATGAGAAACATACTAACTAGCTGTAAGGCAGTGTGGGTGCGGGGAATCCCTAAATTATACACCCCAAAATGGCGCCTCAACAAATAGCTCATAGGTGGATGAATCAAGATTAGTTTAAACTCAATTTCATGAGGCAATGTGTCCCCGAGATAATACACCATACAGCATATCAAAATTGAGTTCATTTAGAAAGGACAGACTCAATAATTGAGTTCTAAGGCATAATTAGAAAATATAGGAAGATTTACTGCAACAATTCAGAGGGTGAAGTACAGAAACTGTAAATTCAAATTTCAAAAAAGTCATTGCCATGAAGGCTCCCAGTGATAAGACAATAACGAATAAAGAACAGAATGAGAAAAAAATTATATGTTTAAAGTGAGCAGCAAAATCAATGAGAAATCGGACATCATCCCCAGTAGCATCAGAAAGGTCTCGGGGAAATTCTGGATCACCCCCGAACTTGTGGGTTTATATAAGAAATCTTCCCATAGAACAGAATGTAAACTGCAGACTCATCATGGTGTGAGCAAGTGAATTGCAATTGTAGCAAATCTGAGCATGGTTCTAATAAACATCAGATTGCCTTACCATCTAAGCACTATTCCAATATAAGAATATTGATTCTAACCACTCTATGTTAATGTCTTCCGAAAATAGCAGGAAAAACTAGTTACAGAAACAAAAGTGAGTTATTGTGAATGAAAGCAGTACAGTGAGTTAGAGGAAGGTCCTTGGGTAAATGCAATATTACTGTGTTACAAGAAGCCCTCAGCTGATCCCATGGACCTCAAGAACTACCGGCCAATCTCCCTCCTCCCATTCGCGGCCAAAGTCACCGAGAAGAACGTCAATGCACAACTAACAAAATTCATCAAAGAAAACTCCATCCTCGACCCCTCCCAATCCGGATTCCGCAGCAACCACAGCACTGAGACCGCTCTACTCGCCGCCACAGACGACATCCGCACCCTCCTCGACCAAGGACACACCGCAGCCCTGATCATACTCGACCTCTCTGCAGCATTCGACACCATCTCCTACCGCACACTCACTGCCAGACACCACGACGCCGGCATACAAGGAACGGCCCTCGACTGGATCTGCTCATTCCTCACCAGCAGAACCCAAAGAATCATACTTCCCCCCTTCCTAACCGAACCCACGGAAATCAACTGCGGAGTACCCCAAGGATCATCGCTCAGCCCCACGCTCTTCAACATCTACATGGCCCCCCTCGCTGCCATCGTCAGACAGCACGGACTCAGCATAGTATCCTACGTCAATGACACCCAGCTCATCCTCTCCCTCACCAAGGACCCCACAACCACCAGACTCAACTTCCAGGAAGGAATGAAGGACGTCGCATCCTGGATGAGCAGCAGCTGCCTGAAGCTCAACTCGGAGTCCTTGGACCCTCCCCCTCAGCATGGGACAACACCTGGTGGCCCACCGCCCTCGGCAGCCCTCCCACCCCCACCGACCATGTCCGTAATCTCCGCATCGTACTCGACTCCTCCCTCTCCATGACCCGACAGGTCAACGCCGTCGCCTCCAGCTGCTTCAACACCCTCCGCATCCTCCGAAAGACCTTCAAATGGATCCCCCCTGAATCAAGAAAGTCCGTCACCCACACACTCATAACCAGCAGACTCGACTACAGAAACGCCCTCTACGCCGGGATCAACAAGTCTCTACTCCACAAACTCCAGGCCATACAGAATACCACAGCCAGACTCCTACTCGGCATCCCTTGACACGAACACATCACCCAACAACTGCGGAACCTCCACTGGGTCCCCGTTGAGAAGAGAGTTACTTTGAAGATACTCACCCATGTCTACAAATGACTCCACAACACTGGACCCCAATACCTTAACCAAAGAATCTCCTTCCACCTACCCAAAAGAAACCTCCGATCCGCCGACCTCGCCCTTGCCGAAATCCCTCGCATCCACAGAGCCAGAACAGGTGGAAGAGCCTTCTCCTACATCGCGGCCAAGACCTGGAACGAGCTCCCGATCAACATCAGGCACGCCCCCTCCCTGAACATCTTCAGGAAGACACTCAAGACCTGGCTCTTCGACTAAACGGAGCTGCCTCCTCCCCCCCCCCAGCACCTTGAGACCCTCACGGGTGAGTAGTACGCTTACAATTCCCCTGATTGATTGATTGATTGATCTATGTTGAAGATTTTTGTTTGGGAACAGCAAAAACAACATCAATGGAAATAAACAGACATGATTCTACTTGTCTGTGTACTACAAAAATAGGAAACTGCAAATATGCACAGGCAGTATCTATTTTGAACAAATTTGGCGTAGAGGCCTACATAACTGAGGCCTAGTTAGCACAAGCGATGGAAAAGGCACTTTAACACATCATGATAAATTTGTTTCAAAAGCAATTGCATCAAATAAGTATACATGTGTAAATGAGAAAGTAAATCCATATTTTGCACAATATTAATCATGCACAATTTCACCAATGAACAAAACCTTTACAGCAGCAAAGTCAGCAAGATTTCTTATGGAGAAAAGTTTTAGTTGGCTAATGCCGCATGGCATTATTTTGCATGGGGAAGTGAACAACATGTCTGAAATATAGTTGGCGTAATCGGGTGCAAGTTATTAGAGTGACAATCTAGCACCTACATGCGCATGACACTGAATACGTGAAAATCCTGGTACCTGATGCCCATGCTCAAAGAGAAAACTGACGGTTTACTGGATTGTTGTGGTTTGAAAATTGCGGATGCCAGGTGATGAGGGTTTGCTGAGCCAGTAGGAGGTCTGCTGTTGGTGGGAGACCAGGGTGGGTGAGAACAATTCAGTGTACTCTGTGAGCACCCTGAAGCTGTGTCAGTCCCTGGCAAGGGGTGGTCATGCAAGGCCCCAACTCCATCTGGTGAGTGCTGATGCAGCTGGCCTGCCCCTGTACGGGAAGATGGTGCCCACATAGTGCTCAGCCCAAAGCTGGAGTTATGAAACAGCGGGCTGTTCTGGGCCTTGTAGACACCTACTTGACATGGGGTTCTGGAGGTCTGGCAGCTTTGGACCTTCTATGAGAAATCATGTGAGACCTAGACACAGCACTGGTGCACCAGGCCCTCTGACTGCTAAATGCAGGGGGCTGCTCTTGCTCCCAATGAGCTGGGTGTAAGGCAGGACAACTCCCCATGGGATAAAGGGCAGCTCATCTTCAAAAGAGTGGATAAACACCTTTGCATACCAGTCTGAACTTCGTTTTGGAGGTATATGTCTCATCCTTGAATTGTTTGGGGCCCAATGAACTTTGTCCCTTTCTGTACACTAGTGATTGCCGCTTCTGCACCACTGATATTGTGATACACAAATCTCTAGCTGAACAGGTGGGCTACCTGCCAGTGGTTATGACCACATACATGTCCCTGGGGACTGTGTGGACTTTTACTCAGGCGCGGCTGGTCAGGTAAGAGCGGTGGGATGGTGGAGTGGGGTGGGGCGGGGGAAGTCGACAGATGACGGAATAGGCAAAATAAAATAAAAAAATATATAAAATCACTTACCTTGCGCTCGCCGCATCGCCAAGTCGAGGATGCGGCGAGCGCAAGGTAAATGGTTTTATTTATTTATTTATTATATTTGACCTATTCCATCGTATTTTGACTTAGCCTCTGCCCCGCCCTGCCCCCGCCCCACCCTACCACTATTACCTGACCGGCTGCACCTGCTGCGGCTGTGACATTTACAGCTGATGCTGTACCACACACCTGTACAATATGGGTTAATGTCATCTGACAACACCGTTCCTCACTCCAGACTCTTAAGGGCAGTCATGGGGAAGCAAGACACCAAGCTGAGCTACAGTTTAAATCAGGGTATGCAGGAAGACTAGTGAACACTGATGGAAACCAGAGCTCCATGGAACTCACAAATTATAGCCAACTATGGATGACACAGACATGAAGTCGCTGCTGAAGAGCAAAAGCAAAATTGATACATTAAATCAAAGAATCAACATAATGGCTTTGAAGATAGATAAACATGATGGAAGGATGACAATGGTTGAGCAGTGAATAGTGGATGCAGAAGATGATCTAAAGCTGCACCAAGAATAATGACTAAATATGGGCAGGTGGAAAGAATTAAGATTTGGAAGCTTGTTTGAGAAGAAATTACCTCAGAATACTAGGCATCGCTGAATCAATGGACACTGGCAGGATGAGGTATATGTAGAAACTGTTATCTTCACAATTTGGCATGGATAGCTTTTCTAAACTGTTTGTGATTGAGAGAGATCACTACACCCTTGCCCTCTGCGCCTTCCCCGAGGTGTGCAATTCCTAAATCTTAGGAACTGGGAAAAGGCAGTCAAATTTGCACAATAAATAAAAGAGCTACACTACAAAGGCAGCAGCATATCCCTGTACCCTAAGTTTATACATGGGGTTAAGGAGGTGCTACGTGCTTATCAAGAAGTGAAGAAACAAATTACAACAACTAGACATTCTTCATTCTATGCTGTAGCCGGCACAGCTGAGAATCTCCCATTGTAGCAAGCAGACTATTTTTACTGACCATCAACAAGCTTCAGTATTCCTGAAAAAGTTGAAGACACCGAGAGATGACATATAGCATAGGGAGGGTGTAGATTCCTTTACCGTACATAGGACCGATTTGGCATAAGATATTAGCTTTCTGTCTAGAGATCTTCACCACACCATGACAGTTGACTAGATAAATAATACTAACATGGGGAGGGTCTTGTTGTGCTTGCATTATGCAAAGTTGGTTCTCTGTCAAAAATTGGCTATTCATTCACTATTTGTGCACTTGTATTCAGAATTGGCTTTTGGTGTTTGCACATGACATGTTACCAATATGTTCACATTGTTAATTGGCCCATGTTCAATCGCTTCTAATACCACAACATCGCAGTGCTCCTGAGAGGCACAACTCCCAAACAGATATTTCTGGTCCCCTCTGCATTGGCTCGAGGTGATAGTCCAGCACTGATGGTTTTCCTCTTTGAAAACCCTTGTACTGTTTAGCATGATTGTATGGGGACTAGTTACATTTTCTTAGCTTTGCTACTAGAAGTGAAAGTTCTCTGTGTAGTAGTTGGGGATTTATATTCACTGGTGTGTTGAGGGTGCCAATGTGGTGGGTAAGCAAGGTAGGTTAATTATATACGGTTAATAAGAGAATCTCATAATTGTTTACAAAGTTCAAAAACTGTAGATGGCACATGCCATACAACTGTTAAACTAAGGATAACATTGTGCCTAAAAAAATGTATGGATCCGTCTGTAATGTAACTGGTGTTCATGTAAAGGGCTCTGATACCTGATACCTTCGGGTCAAGTTCACGCTGTATAAAACTAAAAAAAAGGAGACCTAAACCTATTCAATAGAAACCATGCATCTAGGTATTAATAGGTGAAAATACTAATGGTACTGTGTACCTTAATTGGCACAAGGTAGATGTAGCTCTCCTGCAAGAGATACACCCCACTAAAATCACAGATTGAGGCTGTTTAGAAATTGAGCAGGACGCTACTCACATCTTACTAATCCTCCTATGACAGGGGTGTGGCAATCCTAAGGAATCCCCTTCCAACCTATACATTCAGCTGCAGACACTCAGGGCTGATAAGTTATTATACAGGTTATCTTAGGAAATAAACATGTCACAATAGTCAATAATTATAGAATGAAGGTGTATTACCCTGTTTGTTTCGCAACTTATGGAGCAGTGTACTCTCACTATCCCATAAATTCAATTATATGCAGGGGGCTCATGTCAATGCTCCGCTAGAAGCACAGAGGGATTGATCAAATGTAACAACCAGAGACACAAATTATTCAGCAATGTCACTACAAGAGATTCTTCCAAATCATGATATGGGGGACATCTTATGAGTGAGATACCCCACCCTCACAGAGGGTACATTCCCAAAATGTGGTCCCAAAGAGATTCTTCCAAATCATGATTTGGGGGACATCTTATGAGTGAGACACCCCACCCTCAGAGAGGGTACATTCCCAAAATGTGGTCCCAATTAGACTTCTGGTTGGTCATACAGGATGTGTGGTCCTGGACAGAACCTTGCCCGGACTATTTCAGGCCATGGCCCAGATGTTTTAAAATTGAATTTTCCTGGTATAAGAAGAGACATTGTGATGTAGAAACTGCCCCCGTGTGCACTGTAGGGAGCAGCTAAAGAGTGAGATTACAAAATACTGTGGGTGTACTATAGGGTCTGTCGAGAAGTTAGCATCGATATGGGAGGCCTTTAAGGTGATCATGCATGGTCACTACATAGCTAAACAACTCGGAAGGCTTAAAACGCTTAGAGAGCATTTTTCAAAACTACAGTGTGAAATTAAGAAACACCGAGACTATTTCTTGAGCCACCCGTAACACCTGGGAAGGTACAAGTGGTAATAAAGGGCCTGCCAATTATCAAAGCATCTGGAATGATAGATTGCCATCTAAATTCTACAATAAATATACAGATCTGGTAGCCCTGCACCTCATGACAGTATTTAGGAGGCAGCAACTAAAAACACACTCCCACCTTTAGTGTCAGAAGCACTCCAAATTAACTTTCTTAAACCAAGGGAAATACTGGACAACTGTACTTCATGCAGGCCTCTTTCATTAATAAACAGTGACACTAAGATCTTAGCTAAAATGATTGCAAACAGGGTGCTACTCCTGATGCCCAGCATTGTCCTGCAGTATCAGGCAGGATTCATCCCAGACTACTCGACTTCGCACAATTTGCGAACTCTCTCTTGCTCCAGTTGAACCCTCATTTAAATGTGCTTGCAGTTTTTCTTGATGATTCAAAGACGTTTGACTCCCCGGGGTGGGAATATTAACCATACTGGCTACTATAGGCCTTCTGACATCATATATAAATTGGATCAAAATGGTATATACTTCCTCATTATTAATTGAATTCATAAAATGTTGTGGCATTATCAGGCACATCAATTAACTTGGGCAAGTCAATTATGCTCCCCCTCAATCCAAATGCTTAATGATTTGCACCTGACTTCCAACTAGAGTGGTGTGATGGCCCAGCAATTACTTAGGTATCTGAATTAGTCTCAATAGGGATGAGGTTATCAGGATCAATCTGTCAATATCAATCGCTGCCTGAGTTGGGCTAATCCAAATGGGGATACTTCCAAATCTCGTATACTACTAATGCAAAAAGTATGCATTAGTAAATGATTTAGAAAATGGTGAGATCTTTACAAGGAACGTTTGTTTATCCAATCTGGTTACATTAAGAGCCATGCTACTCACACTCTACTAGATATTTTTCTGGTAAGTAGGCAAATCACATCTGAGTTTCCACAGGTCTTTAAGCCACTCAAATTCCTTATTGCTGCCAACTCACCAAAACGATTGACAATGTCCCTGTATGGTTCAGTGGAAGAAGTGGCCCCAAAATGCACCATATCCTGCATGAATAAGTGAAATGCTGAGCTGTAGACCCAGATGTCTTATTAAGTAATATTGTATTGTTGCTCACAAACTGGTGTCCTCTCTGAATAGTAGATTGCTTCTCATACACTTCCGCTACCTCCACAGTGTATATTTCACTCCACTATCACTGTGGAGATGGGGTCTGCGACAAGACTCACAGTACCAATGGTGTGGAGCACAAGATGCAGTTTTTTAATGTAGCATGTATTTACCTCAAGACATATATGTTTTGGCCAACAAAGTCCCTATCCAAAATGATGGATGTGCTTGTTAACATTACACTGCAAGTGGCATTCCTGGACTGGGTTGCAATAATCGCTAGCATAAATGAAAACATTTGTGGCCTTAGTGCTGCTACTTGGCTAAAAGGCAGATGGCTAGACGCTGAAGCAGGGTGCAAGCACCTACTCATGGTTGTCAAACTGTACACTGAGATGCTCTCTAGCTCATCCCATCCCAAAGACATATGAGATTCATTTTGCTGCTTCCTTTTTATCAGTATCTTTGGTAGAGGCAGAACATTTATACTCTCCAGCTGGTGAATAAACAATGTTTTATTGGGTTTTATCAACTTTAAACATTAGCAGGTGGAGCAGGATGAGAACAAAAATGGGTGGCATTCTTATTTAGACATTAGCAATTGTAGCAGGATAAGAACAAAAACATGTAGCAATCTTCAGGTACATTTCAATTTCAGTTCATGAAAGACGCCAAGGATTAGTATCTGCACAAACAATAGGCTAGGAGTGAATTGCACTGGCTCATAATGATGTAAAATGTCAGAATCCTTTAGCTTCCTGCTACTGTATAAAATTGTCTCCCTATATGTCCTAGAAGGATGAGGGGGACCCAATAAATAATGGGGATGGATTGCAGAACTTGGAAAAAGAAACCAAGGGGAGCACGAGTGTCAATGGTATAATGCTGAGAAACAGAACTTGAGGGGGGGAGTTTCGTGGAGCGAGTGTGAACTCTGACATATTATGATGGAAGGGCTGGGTAGCCAGGGACCTGAGGCCTTTAAATTTGGCACAGTGAGGGAGGGAGCTCCTCTTCAGCCAGTTCCTTGTGCTGTATAAGCATAGTATCCCAGGCAGCAGCTACAAGGCACCGGTGTATACAACGGGCCTCATCCCAATGAAGTGCGAGCTTTCTGCCTCTCCCAATCTAAGTAGTGCCTTGGACCACTGGGAGAGAGCTGGGGGTGTTAGGCCCTCCAGTGCATGGTTAGTAGATGCCTGGCCAACAAGAGGGCGAGGTTGGCGAAGCGGAACCGCACCCTGTGATTTTTTTGTCTATGGAAAATACCTAAATCGGTAGCCTCCCATGAATTTAAAGTGGTGAGCTCTGTGACTGTGGTTAATAAAGCATTTGCTGCGTGAACAAAACTTGCTGTGCTGGGGCAGGACCAGAGCATATGCCGAAGGTTGGCAACCTTGGTGAGACATCTAGGAGAAGCGAAATTGGCTGTGGGTAACATATGATTTAGTCAAGAGCTTGTTGGATGAGCCCTGTGAAAGATCGCTTATTGGATGTTTTTTAAATGAGCATTCCTAGAAACATTCTTAGGGAACTCCAGGGCTCTAGACCACTCGGTGTCGTGAAGAGGTCCTGTTAACTCCTCCTCTCAGAGGCGTTGAAGGTGAACCAGAGTGATGTCAGTGTGTTCCCTAATAGCTTTGTATAGCCATGTGATGAGAAGTCGCCCTCCCCCCTGAGGTATAGAGTATGTATCACCATGTGGGTATGCAGTTCTTCATCCAGTGCTCCCCATAATGATCGGAGTGCCTCCAGCAATTGCCCATATGTAGGTGACTGTCCCGGGAGAATCTTATAGTCCTGACTAATTTGCTTGAATGTAAGGATCTGGGCATCTTGGAAGAGGTCTTCCACCGTTTCTAAGAAGTGTGCATGCCATTCCGACAGCTGCTCAGTGTTAAGCAGACCTAAGGGTCCCGACAGGCCCTGGAGGGGAATTTTGGGGAAGTATGGGTTGATTTTACTTGTGAGCTGGGAAACCCTAATTAGACATTTTCGGGCAATCCACCTGTGTTGGGACCAGAAGCAATGTATCTTGATAGTGGGGGATAAGAGCTGGCACATTATATAGGAGGGGAAAGGACTGTCTCCTGTGCTTGTCTCATAGAGTTTTGTTCCTGCCAGCCATCGGAATACCCACTGGAGCTGTGCCGCTAGGTAGTAAGTTTCAAAGGATGGTGCCCCAAGCCCACCTTGACCCATTGGCAGCTGAAGTTTTTGAAGAGCCACACGTCACCTCCCATCGTGCTCCAACAGGTGTCCCAACAATTGATCTAAATCATGGAAAAAGCAACATTGGAGAAACACCAGAACATTTACAAAATAATATAGGAGGTGGGGGGACAATCATTTTAGAAAATTCTATAATGCCTGTGAGTGCAAAGGGAGCCGCTGCTAGAAGCGAATTAGGGATCAAAGGGTTATGTAGGCACATTTCAGGTTACCTTCAAACAGGTCTTTTTGGGAGTAGTATAAATGAACCCCTAGATAACGGACCATAGCTGTCCTCCAGGCTAGTGGAGAGTCACCCATTTGAATGATCTGTGAGGGTGGGGACACTGCACAATGGAAAGGCACATGATTTCCCTCAGTTCACCTGGAGGTCAGCTGCTTCCTCAAAGTCCCAGAAAGTAATCGATATTAAGGACATGTCTGCTGAAGCGTCTTGGATATATGATAACAAGTTGTCCACATAGAGCAACACAGCGTGTGTGGTTCCATTTAGGGGATCCCCCACTGCTGGCCATCCAAGCAAAGGCGATGAGCCAGAAGCTCCATGGTGATTGTGAAGGATAGGGGAGAGACAGCAGCCCTGATGCGGACTACAGCCTTTTGGAAAGGGGAGTGAAATCAAGCGACCAATGCGTGTCCTAAATTATGGGTTTGTGTACAACAGATTTGTGTAGGTCAGCAGGCATTGGCCGAGGCCTGCTGACCATAGAACCTCGAAGGGGTACTCCCAAGATAAATAATCAAAGGCCTTCTCGAGTTCCAATATAAGGCATGCTGCATAAGCGTATTGCAGCGAGGCCTGATCCATCACATGGAAGAGTCATCTAATATTATTTGACTTGTTGCATCCTTGTACAAATCCATTTTGATCGGGGTCAATGAGGACAGGAAGTGCTCTCAAGTACCGAACTGCTCGGACTTTGCCAAGTATTTTATAGTCAGCGCTCAATATAACCACCCAGCAATAGGGAGAAAGGTGAGTGGAGGGAAGTTGGTAGCATGCCGGTGGTAAGGGCTTCATAGTACACCTCGAATAAACAAGGGGCCAGGCTGACCGAGAAACAATCATATTATTTAGTTGGAAACCCATCTAACCCTGGGGTCTTATTGCAAGCTAGGTCATGTATTGCTTTCTTTACCTCAGCCACAGTAATGAGTTTGTCTAACTCCTCTCACAACAAAGCGTTGATGGTGGGCAGGAGGCGGGATTTAGGAAACATCTGATTGTGCCAGGGGGTGGGGCGGGAGGCACTCTGTACAGCTCAGCCTAATATGAGCTAAATGCTTGTAGTATAGCTGATTGGGATCTCAAAAGTGGGACTGTGGCAGGGGCGATATCCATAATTGAGGAAGTATGTGTTTCCTGTCAGGCCAACCATGCCAATAGGCAACCCGGTTTGTCCCCCGCAGCGTGTATGTGGGCTGTGTATTCTGCGAAATTATAACGGCTGAGGTCTTCTACTAAGGCAACTTGCTGTTTCTTGGCAACTATCAGGGAGTGGTGCATTGTGTCATCAAGAAGGGGGCGGTTATCCAATGCAGTCACTGCTTCATCCACATCTCGGAGGGCCCTGGTCAACTCCCTTTGAATCCCAGCTATGTTTTGAATGCAGAAACCCCTAGTGACCATTTTAAAGAAATCCCATTCAACAGCACGGCTGGTGACTGTGCCATGATTTTCCCCAAAGTACTGGGCTATGTGTGTTAAATGGTTATCACAAAATACCGAGGCATCTAGTGTATCTTTGGGTAACCTCCAGATAGGAACCGATGGGTGAGGAGTACCCCACTCAATGTCTACTCTATGCGCGGGATGGTCTAATATCACACGGCCCAGGTAGTCTGAGTGGAGAAGACATGGAAATAAGTCCTGAGAACACATAAAGTGGTCTAAGCAGATGCAAAGATTGTGTGGGGTGGATTAATGAGAGTAAAGGATTAGGTGTGGGTTATAGGCTCTCCATGCATCGAGAAGGGGCCACTGTTGAGCCCATCCAGAGAGCTGCTGGAAGTGTTGGTGGGCTAGGGCATGAAGGACTTGGGGTTGGGAATGGTCAGGAGAGACATTCAGTACGTTGTTATCATCGCCACCTAGTATCCATGGTATACCTACCCATTGGGCTAGGACTCTTGATAGAGTTGTCCAGAATGTTATTTGCTCTGAATTTTGTGCATAGATATAATCTAGAAGGGCGGACTCACCGTCTAACCGGCCCTCCACAAATGTGTATCTACCCTTCTTATCAATTACTATGTTTTGGGTTCGAAAAGTGGTACTCAAGCGTATCCAGAGTGGTATATCCTGGCCATATGCGGAATAGATTGTCCCATGAACTGTACCTCTCCATCGCCTGCTCAGGCACTGGAGTTCATCGTTAGTGAGATGTGTTTCTTGTAGGAAACTAATGTGTGCCTGCTATCTTTTGATGTAAGCATATACTGAATAACAGAGGCGTGCTGAATGTATCATGGTGTAGGTGTGACAGTAAGGGGCTATGTTCAGTAACCGTGGCGCTTCACTGCGAGAAAGGGGGAGCACTGCTGTTGAGCCAGCACCATGTAGTCCCCTGAATATCGATATGTGACAGTTTTTGTATTCCAGCAGAGCTGCACATCTGGCCACTTGTAGGATAGCATCTCTGTCTTTGTAGTGGAGCATCTTTGCCACCACTGGATTGGGTGTGTCCCAGGCAGAAGTCGTGGGGAGTACCTTGTGTGCTCTTTCTATTGAGAAATGTGGGGAGAGGGATTGGGTTGATGTGAAGGTCTTCATCCACTCCTCCAGAATTTCAACCATTTTTGGCATCCCTCCACACCCTCCTGGAGACCCACTACTCGGATGCTGTTTCACTGCGTCTCCCCTTGGCATTCTCCTCTTGATATTCCTGTCTTTGCATTCGTTCGCGGAGGGCTTATCTTGATCGGCCAAACACAGCATCGTCTCTTAGAGGTGACACTCAGCATTAGTGACTGTAGAGGCTAATTTCTGCTGGTCTTCCCAGAGAAGTCCGAACTCCACTCGGATTTCCTCTATACGGGACTCGAGAGACATGTGTGAGGTCTCAAAGTCATGTAATACAGCGTCTAGCTTATCTTGGGGTTGTGGAGGTACCAGGTCACCACATTCCAGCCAGTTCGATGTTTGAGGTGCCAGTGAGGCTGGACGCCATGGCTCTTAGTGCTCTTTTGTATGCCCATAGTGGCCATATCCAGAAGGCCTCAGGTAATGTCCCTGACAGACTGGGGTATTTGGCAGTTGGAGGGTCTCCGTGGATGAAAGAGACAGGCATGCCTGTCCAGGTAGGCAACCTGTTTAGAAGGCCTCAGATAACGTCCCTGAAAGGGCCGCTTACGTATTAGGCAATTGGAGGGGGCCCCAAACCTGGCCTGAGGCCCTCCCAGACTAAGAGGCAGACAGCAGCAGGGTGGAGGAAAGGCAGTGTCCCCAATTAACTCTCAATACAAGAATGCCACACTTCAAGCCAATCTGTCCATAAATAGAGCCAATGGCAGTCTGGATTATCGTGGTAAGAGCCATGTGCAGTATGGGTAAATGTAGCAGGTTAGGGTGACTTTCATATCCAATGCTCCAGTTGCATCCTTTTACTTTTGTAGGACTATAAACGTGGTAATGGTGAGTGTTCTCCAGGCAAAGCAGCCATGTGCAGCATAAATTGGGAGCCAAGCTGCTTGAAGACAGGGCAATGGTAAGTATTCTTCAGACAAATCAGCCTTATGCAGCATAAATTAACAGCCAAGTTATTTGAGGGCTGGGCAAGTATTATCCCTGCTATGTTACCGTTGTCCCTGCTATGTTACACTGATGTAATAGTTGCTGGAACTTCAACTGTCAGGCTATTTTTATTTTTATTGGTCTCATGTTAGACCTGGCATCTTTTTTGCTGAATCACTTGTTATTAGTCTCAAGAGCCACTCCAACAAGTCACCAGCAGAGGGTGCCTGATGTCACTTAGAGCAGCCAGCCTCACATGCAGCACCGGCAAGAGGCGCTCTTCATATTTAGCCCATGTCGTCTCCAGCCCAACCGGGATCACAGTGACACAGAAACAGTAAAAACAAGGTGTCAAGCACAGAAACAGCAGAAACAAGGTGGCAAGTGCTGCTCAGATAAGTGCACACCACGTCGACCACAGGCCCCCCCAGGTGCAGCATCAATAACTGTTGTGAACCGTCCCTGGCCCATGTGATGCAGGCTGCCTTTTTAGTGGGTCCCCGCGACCTCCACTGTCTGTACCACACACTGCAGCAAGGACGACTGCCCCCAGCCACTTGCTGCCCTCTTGTCCCGGTTTGGTGCAGGATTATGGGTAAATGCACCGTTTGGGTGCCAGAGCTCCTCTGCTAGGCATCCACCATCCAGCTGGTTACTGATTTGCATTTGTGTGTGGTGGAGATTGTAGAGGTAGACTAACTAGTCACCCATTGGGGTAGGACCATAATGCAGAGGGCACATTTGGATAGTAAATTGTGGGTCTAATTGGTGGTACAGTCCAAAGTCAATTATACCGAACGCAGGTTGAGACAACCAAAATAAACGGAAAATGTTATGGAGGTGGACCTGTAACCTGTTTAAAACTAAACTGTATCTGGTGTGTATTTGGGCTGTCAGATCTGGAAAAAAACAATAAAAGGTATCCCATATTTAAGACCTATTTGATGCCTCTGAAACACATTTATCAAAATCTGTTCAAAATAATTGTTCATCTAATTCCATCAAATATTTAGATAATATATGTATGCAAAAAAATTCAGAACACGAGCCGATTAGCTTTTATGAAGACCTGACTTAAAAAATACTGATTCAAGATGGATTAACCATACATGGTACAAACCATAGGAGCATGTATTAAGGAAATATTAATGTGCACTTAGCCTTTTCCACCCTGTGGATGTCTATGAAAGTTAAAGCTTGTAAGTACCAGCAATGTTTTGACTTTGTGCTTGTCAAAGGCACTCTGCACAGTCATCGATTCAAATGCTCCTATCCTCTTGTCTTCAGCCCCTACCCATAATTCTCCAAGGGCTAGCTGTACGCACCCATTTTGTGGTCGCAAAGGGTCTGATTTGCAGAATCGGGCCGTTTCAGACTGTAAAAGGGACTTTTCTTGTGTATGAAACTAAATTGTGATTCAGTAACACATTATCGAATCACAATTTAGGTTTGCAACCAAATACTGATTGAGTTTTTGGAAGAGGCATGCTTAAGTTGTCCCTTCCAAATACCAAATTGGATTGGTTTGTTTTAATGTTTTGTAACTGTATCCCTTTTGCAAAACATTATTCTTTTACCACCTCCTCAAAGGTGGTAAGCCAACATAAAAAGTTCCAGAAGGTATCCCTTTCTCTTTGTCAATGTTGACAAAACATTTTTTTAAAGTAGGTACTGGTTAAGCCTTGGTGGACTTCGCGTAGCAGTGCTACGCGGAACTCCGCAAAGCAGTAAAAAAACTCTGCCGCACTACGCGGGGTCCCACGAGCGGGCGGAGTTGCTTGTCCCACCCGTTCGCATGATGTTTCCGCCATACGGTAATGTGGATTGCGTGTCTGGGAGGAAATATCGTGCAAACTGCACCACACGGTCGTGCATGGGTGGGGCCATCTTGTTTTCTTCTCTGTTATGGTGCTGGGGTCTACTTTGTGAATCCTCCCTATATCTTTTCAATCCTTCTTTCCCAAAACTTTTTTTCTGATCTTTTTTTATTTATTATCTCTCCCTCGGTCTTCTTAAGTGTATATTTTGTGTTTTTTCTGCTTTTTGCGTGTTTTTTAGTGAGTTGTGTACTGTTTTTCTCTATTACTTGCTTCCTCGTTTTTTTTCCTTCCTTCCTTCTTCTCCCTTAATTTTTTTATTCTTTCTACATTTTCTTTCCCAACCCCCACCCCAGCTTCATGGCAGACAGCTGTGCCACTAAAAAGGCAGCAAATAATAGCAGCATTCCGCAAGGAAGGGGTTCATCCCAGGCCTTGTTTTCAGAGGTGGAGGTGGCAGTGCTGGGTTTTTTTGTGCAGCGCCACCTCCCTTCTGCCGGGACATGTATCGCTGCTCTGGGGTCCGGCGCACCCACAATCTGCTGACGCACCGGTGGTCCGACTTTTTGGACCGAGACCATGACCTACTGGACCTGGTAGGGGTTGAGATCGCAGGGCTTGGTGAGTAGCTAATTATTAATATTATTATCACTTGTGTGTTCTATGTTTTTGCTAATAATTTTTTCCCAAATAGCAAGCATGCTGCTCACATGAAGGTAAGTTACGTTTACAAATCTTATATTATGTGATCATTATTCTTCTAGACAGGTGCTCGGCGTTACCTAATCGTACTTGTTTACAACTTTGCGCTCGCTTGGGCTGATTATGTAAGAACTTAAGTTAGAGAGAGAGAGACTCTTCTCCTTTGTCCTGTCACTAAGATAGTGGTAGTTAGTATTAGTAATTTAGCGGCGCGCGTCCCCTCACTTCAGTCTTTAGAACCTTTTTTGTAGCTCGTACAGTGACAAGTAACCAACCAATCTGTGTATTCATGCTTCCATCTATGCATTTAAAGACAAAATGCAGACTTAGTGAATTTGCCCGTCAAAGGGGGCTGAAATTATTGCAAAATGCGAATGAGCAAATATACTTAGTTGCAATTTATTCCAAAGTCTTTGGAATATGCGGGCTAGATAGGTTTAGGAAATGTGGAATAGATACGACGGTCCACAATACTAGTCTACTACTAGTCGATATGATTTAGGAAAGTTCAATGTTATTGCAATTGCCATTTCCTGTCCCAAAATTTTTGGGGAGAGATTATTTATTTACCACCAATTATTTCTTGTCTTTTTAATTATGTCTTACATCAGCATCCAGGGGCTAGAGGTCGTCCGAGGTGGGTGATGGAGCTGGAGGTGCCTCTCAGGAAGAACACTCCTCTGCCGATGGCTCTGCTGGCCCCAGTAAGACTATTTTCTACCTGTTTCCTAATTTATTTTTTTCCCAAATCCTCTTCGATCTATCCATTTCAAAATTCTTGTTATGTCTGCATTATCCTATTTACCAAGTTTTTTTTATATTTCTACTGTCTGTATTTTACCTCAAACTGCCTCTGTCTGTACTAGTTTGTCTGTAGCTTCCTTTGTTCTGGTTTTTCAGTCAGCTTTCCCTCTCCCCTTATATATTTTGTGGACTGCCTAACGGGTCCTACAGACCAGTGCCTACTCTTAAAAAATTAAACTAATATTTTGCATTTTTGTTTTTAAATGCATCTTGTTTTCATTTAAGAAAAACAGGTTGTGTGAGAAGTTGGATTGTTGGTTGAGGGGGCTGTGAACCCTTATTAAGCAGTAGTCACAATCCCTGTCAGAGTGAACCACAAAAAGTCACTAAATTAACCCATGCTTACCCCTCTGGTAGCTTGGCCCAAAGCAGTCAGGTTTAACTTAGAGGCAATGTGTAAATTATTTATGTAGCACACACAACAGCAATAAAATGTAAACACAACACAAGAAAAATCTCACAGAGATTTAGGACAATATCAGAGTGGGCAGCCCGCCCTTCCACTATGGTAGGGAGTTAATTATTTAGTCACCATGAGAGAAGGGCCACCTGCCTTATTTAAAAATGACTGCCAAGCAGGTGGTCCTTTATAAAAGCATTGCCACGGTCCGTGATCATGGCCGTTCCTGTAAATGGATTTTACTCTGTAGTACAGGGCTGCATTAGCAGGACGCAGCCCTGTAGCACAGAGTATTTTTTTCTTTGCAAAAAGGAAATCTCGAAACAGGATTTACTTTTTCCCCAGAAAAAAAGTAATGCTTTCCTCGCTTTGGGAGTCTTCTCCCATTACGGGGGGACCATTTTTATGATTTTACTGTCTCTCACTATCTGGCTTTGCCTGTAGGTGAAAGACAGTAAAAAATGGCTATATATCCACCCATCTAAATTGGGTGGGCAGACATGTAGCCATTTCTTTGACGGCCCTTACTCCCCAGGGCTGCTGGAGAATTTTGGCCACGGCAGAGACGGAGTATTCTCTGCCATGACCAAACTGAAGGTCCAGCCACATATAGATTGGGTAGCTGGACTGCTACACTGGCTGGGCAGGAACTCCGTCACTGCTGTGATGGAGTTCCCTTCATGCGAACATTTAAATCGGGCCCTTAGTCTCTTTTTAGGAAGTCAAAGATCTCCAGTGGGACAAAGCTGTAGGATGTAGCCAATGAGGGCTTCACGAGGATGGATCCTACTTCTGCGAGGAGCCACTGAACAGGATTTGCTGCTGTGGAGAAAAACATAGCGAGAGCTGCCATGAAGTCAGGCCAACTGGCAATGTACCTTGGACGGATCGACGAGGAGGTAGGTCCCGGTCTTCTCTCAGTTCTCAGAGCACACTTTGGTCGAAAACTTTCCAAGTCTCAAGTTTAGGATTTCGGCTATCTGGGCACATTTAGCACCACTTCCAAGGGACCAGGACTGGAGATGCACACCTTTGGGGGGTCAGGACTCACTCAGGCAAGGTACAGGTACAAGGTCGTTGGAGCATTTCCTGTCCCTGAGGTTCTGATCAGGAGGCCAGCCAACCGGCCCTTGAAGTCAATCCGGTAGTATTGGGTTCAGGGAGAAGTGCAGGGTAGACCTCTCATAGGGGCTCAAGGCAGGCTTCAGGAAGCAAATCAATCCTTCTTGGTGCAGCAAATCAATCTTCTGAAGTACACAGCAGCCCACAGCAGCAGGCAGTCCTCTGAGAGTCCTTCCCAGGTACAGAAAGTGAACTGAAGAGTGCGTCTGAGGGTCCTATGTTCTACCTTGTGCCTCCTGTGAATTAGGAGAAGTATCTAGAGATTCCCTTTACATAAGTGCTTGGAATTCCCTGCCTCCCTTCTCTGGTCCCAGATTGTCTGCAGGCACAATAGGCTAGTGTGAAGTTCTTTGTGTGAAGGCAAGGCTCACCCTGTTGACTTGCAAGTGGGGCTGTGTCCTGCTCCATTCCCCCATCTTGCCTGAGATGGCCCATCCTGACACACCTAATCCCTCGGTTGTGTGGCTGTCTGGGAGGCATATACAAAAGCCATTTGCCAACTACACCCAGTCATGTGACCCAGGGACAGGCTGCAGGCATCAAATTGTTTGGACAGGAAATTACCAACTTTCTAAAAGTGGCATTTTCGAAAATGTGACTTAAAATCTGACTTTACTATTAAAGAGGATTACTCAGACACTAAGCATGACTTTCCTACCTGCTCCCAATAAAACGTTAGCATTTATTAAATGTAATAAGACAACCCGATCTTATCCTAAGGAAGAGGATGGGCTCCTAGTAATAAAAAACAAATTTGTGATTTTTCACTACTAGGACATGTAAACCTTAAAAGTACATGTCCAATTTTTTTAATATCAAAGCACCTTGCCCTATAGGCAGTCTAGGGCCTACCTTGCAAGTGATATATACCATAAATTAAAAAAGAGAGAATAAGACTGGGCAAGGGGGATATTTTGCCAAGTTTAATTGGCAGTTTAGAGCAGCTAAAAAGATTGCAATGGCAGGCCTGAGGCATATTTTAAGGGGCTACTTAAGTGAGTGGCACAATAAGTCTAACTTTAGACCTGAAGTCTAAACTTGAATTTCAGGTCTAAACTTGAGGCCTCATTACGAGTCTGCCGGTCCACAGACCGCCACACTCGTGGTGGCGCGGCGGTGGCGGTCTTCTGAACACCCTATTACGACCAGTGTGGTCGGGCTGCCCTGGGACCACCGCAACTGCCAGGGATCAGAGATCCCTGACGGTGGCTCAGTGGTCTTGAGGCCACAATATGCTTGGCGGGGCTGCTGTGTACCCGCCAAGCATTTTCCGAGTTTCCTCACTGCCACATTTTTCATGGCAGTGCGACTGTCATGAAAAGTGCGACTATGAGGAAACAAAGGGGGCCCTACAGAGCCTCCTTGTACCTCTGAGCCATGGGGTGTATTCAGGGGAAACATGCTGTTCCCTCCCTGTGTGCATGCTCTCCAGTACCTGCATGGCATGAACTGCAGCAATTCATGCCGTGCAGGTACTGATTTTGACATTCCCATTGCAATGCCTATTTCATAGGCACCGTCGTGGGAACGCCAAAGAACCGCCGCACAGACAGGAGAAAACTCCTAATCTGGCAGGCGGTTCAACAACAGGTTTGGTGGCACAAGAGCAGACCGGTCCCGCACCACCAAACTCATATCAAGGCCCTTAGACTTCTGGTCTAAAGTTAGACTTTAGGTCTAAACTTAGGGGTATATTCACAAGAACGTGTGATAACTTCCGCAAGAGTAGCGTAACGCAACTTTCAATATCGCAGCCTAGCGCGGGAAAATAACCCTGTGTCAACGTGGAATTCACAACAAGGCGGTAGCATGCGATAGTCACCAGATAACGCGTCAAATGTCATCGTGACAATCAACGGCACGCCGAAAAAATGCGAAACGTGAACGCAAAAAAACATGCAATGAGGCCAATCGCGGTACAGAAATCAGTGAACACCAGCCACAGGCCTGCAAATCCCACGCGTCCGGCGGGAAAAACCACCATAAAAGAAAGAAGAAAAAAAAGCACAAAAACAATTCAAACCGCGTAGCAACATGGATGCACCCGGACCGAATGCAGAGGACAAGCCGAACACCACAAGCCCCACGGAGGACCAGCCAGGAACCCCGTGTTCGGGGAAGGGCAAGGACAATAGGAAGAGGAAGACGGGGTTCAGTCTGCAGGAAGACCGGATCATCGTCACGGAGGTGACCGAACACCATCAACAACTGTTCGGCACCTCCACTGCGGCACTGGCAACCCAAATAGAAATATGGCAGGCCATCGTTACCAACGTCAATGCAGTCGGAGTGTCGAGGAGGTCACTGGAGGAGGTCAAGAGGCTCTGGCATGATCTGAAAAGGCAGACCAAACATAAGCTCGCTGCCAACAGGGAGGCAGCAACGGCGACTGGAGGTGGGAGTCCTGCGACGCAGGAGGAGCTGGATGAGCTGGAGAAAATGGTGGCCACAGTCAGCAGTGAGGAGACGGTGGCAGGATTGGGGGGCCTGGACACAGCACGATACGACCTGACCCAACAGCAACAGGATGAGTAACGACTAGGGACGGGGGACGGGGGAGATGGGCACAATGGCACACATGCACAATTACGTGTAGCACACAGCACACCCACAATGACCGTGGAACATGTCCCTGATTGCCTTGGCACACTGCAGCACACATAGAAACGCCAAGTAGGCCCCCATCCACAATGTGCACAGAGGGGCCCCCCCTATCACCAATATCACAACCGACCCATGCACATGTGCTGAATCCAGCAAAGCAGCAGCTCTGTGACCCACACTGACTATGCAAGTAACACTGCATGTCCGATAGCATGGCAGCAGCCAAAAAAAATGACAAGGCCCACGAATCGACATGGAGGTAGCCCAGTGCGGATCACATCCGTAAAGGAGCAGGTCACACTCCGACATGTCCACGTGCACCCACAACCCATGCCGTACAATGCACGCAGCAGACGAACAATGCACCAGGCCACAAAATCTGTCCGAGACCACATATGACGCGAGTCAAAAGCAAATCAGGCCCCGAAAAGCACACAATTCAAAGGCACCCCTCCTCAAAGGGAGAAGGCTACACGAAATCAGAGCTGCAGGGGCAACTCCCCCACAATGCAGCACACACACATAGCAATCACAGGACATCTGCAATGACGGCAATGTGGTACAATGTGCAACACCAGCACCACAGGACAGAGCTCACAACAGGTTCCGCTCGTGCGTAGTAACTGTCCACTCACATCTGGCATTGCCTGACACTGTGTGATGATAATGAATGGGTACTACCACACATCTGTCATGTATTCGGAAAACACACTGACTGCCATTAAATAGCCAGCTCCCCCAAAACAGTCATAATGTACATTGGCATGCAGTCTGAATGTAAACATCTGCAAATCAACAACATACATGTGAAACTCTGTTAACCTGCATCTCCCTTAACATTTCAGAGGGACAATCAACACTTACTGCAGAGCAGACCACAAACCCCATCATTGATGATGTAGAGGACAAACTGCACATATGTCAAGATACCCTTCAACGGATACTGGACAGCCTCTGCACCCCACCCCCAGGAGCAGGGCAGGCCAGCTGCCTCGAGGTGACCCCACCACCTGCACAGACCACACAGCAGGAAACACACACCACCACGGCTGTCTCCCAGGACCCCCGACCAATATATGGAGTACATACAACGTGTGTGGTCTTCCCAGGTGGAGTTGGCTGAACAGCTGCGGGTGGGTTTCGAGCTCATGGCAGCCAAACTCGATGCCATACGTGGGTGTCTGAGTCCCATCAGGGACCACGTACAGTCCCTATCGGACACCCCCGGTACGCACCATGCTCCACCACAGACCTTGGCTGACCTCGCTGGTGCCATGAATCGTACACAAGAACTGTGTGGGCAGACAGGCACCAGCCATGACAGCACAGAGTTGGCACAGATGCGGAGGTCAATGGAGACCATGGAGCAGATGCAGACTGGAAGGATGTCTGCCACGGATGGACACCAGCGAGTAGTAGCTGGGAACTTCCATGCCCTGCAGTACTTCATCTTGCCATTGCTGCCACTGAGCCGTGCCCAGATGACTGCAGCGGGAACATCGACACACACAGCTCCGACCCCTGATGTGTCCGTGGCACACAGTGATGCAGCCATCACCCCGCCACACACACCGGACACAGAACCTGTATCAGGGGAGTAAGAAGGGGATGGGAACTACTGTGTGAGGAAGGAGGCAGTAGCATCCATCACCGCCGTATGGCGTGTCCCTGCCTGGTTATGACCTATGCATCATGGCCTGGGAAACACCACCTACTGGCCCCCGGAACACTCTGCGACATTCACCCGGACCCCGACATGGACTGCCATTTCTTCACCGCTGGCCAATTACACAGCTATCCTGCTGTGGACTGCACTCTCCCTCTTCCCAATCACTGTGCAATCCCCAAAGGACTCTGGTTGGCCCACCACTGGGCTTCCATGTGATGTGGGCTTCGATGGCCATGTACAGCTCCAGCTCCGTCAATCACCTGAATGTGAATAAAACACTCTAAATCACACAGATGTGTCATCACTATGTTCACTCACGTATGGAAGTATGGCTGGATGTGGAGACGATGATTGCACATGAAGGTATACCCTGGTAACTGACATCTATGCGCATGTGTATCCCTGAGACACATGGCCAATTGGATGACTGTGAAGGTGAGTACTAGCTGTGTCCCCATTGCACATCAACAACAATCACACAACCCCCCAACGTAGGCAGACGTCCATGTGTTGAATAGGGCTGTGTGTAGGACTGACCCAAATGAAAGCAGGCCAGGAGTGGTGTCCTACACCACATGTGACAACAGAACTTCACGTTGCATACCTACTCACACACATCTGTGTGGACACATTCTGTAGTGAGATATGACATTTCTCCACATGATCAGTGGTTGGACACCATACTCACATTGCTGACGTCACGTAAGTGCACATGTCGTTCAGCACATATCCAAAAACAATGTCTGGCTCACAGAGGTGGAGCTTGCCAAAGGGACACACCCACATTGCACATGCGTCAGTCAGTTCCTCCCTGTGTAGGGATGATGCTCATTGTGGCACACGAGTGGACAATCTAAACAACACACCTCACAGTTAGACACCAGTGGAGTGGCATAGACTTTATTGGCATGTGCGTGTCAGTACGGATGAGGCAACGGCCACAGCAGGCAGGGACATGCTTAAGACACTTACACGCAGCATGGGTACATGTCGAGGTTCAGAAAATGTCGGGGCTAAAATGGACAACATTCATCACGGATGGCACCGCTCACAGCCCACCTTGCCTTGCTGGATGAGTCATGTGTTGTTTGGCGTCTGCCCATTGCCCCGTGTGAGGGGGCACGACTCACTGCACATGTGATCTGCGTCCGGAGTGCGCCGATTGTCTGCTCTGCTGACAGTGATCAGGTGTGAGGGTCCGACAGGTTCACATGTCGTGCTACATTGCCATGTGTGTGCTCTCCCCCAGCAGTGTGTCCGAATTGGCAACGTTGCCAAACGACGCTGTGTTGCTCCGACCATGGACCTGCGTCACCTTGCACAGGTGTGTGTGCACACGCGTTGTTCCATGCACATGCATCCAGAGCCCGAACGAAGGCAGACGTGTCCTCTGTTGTGGTGGGATATGTGAGCAATCCCAATGATGCAACAAGTTGTTGGGCCATGTGCTGTGGGTGGCAATCGGATGTGGCTGCAGGAACGTAGTTACTCATCCATGAATGCCCGTGCAGCTTCATGTGCAATGTGTTCCAATAGTACGTCGTTGTCGTGTTCAAGGAACACCAGGGTGAGCCAATCCATTAGGTGATCCGGGCAGGTGTGCTCAGCCCACGCCGTCTCACCAATCCGCAACACAGCCCAATAGGGGAGCGCCTTTATGTGGTCACTGCACACGAGAAATTGTGCAATCTCCCATGCACAACTACCAATACATACACAGTATGTCAAGGCATCCCATGCACGGCTGTCTAGGTTACACTCCTGTTCATGATCCAACAAGGGGCGCAGACACAAGTCATAGTCCAATTCATCAACAGTTGTGTTGGATAGGCAGACATCCATGGGACACTCGAATGTGCATGTTCGGCAGTGGAACCAGGGCTGGACGCAGGAGACGTGGGCAATGCGGAAGCTGAGCCTGTAACTGATCCGCAGCACTGCCAGTGGCAGTGCGCCCAGTAAATGCAGCATACGTGCACGGTACTGTTCCACGTGACGGGGGTTGTGCATGTGCCCGGTATGGCCTGCCATTGCATTGGTGCGTCTCGTGAACCGACACTCTTCTGAACTGCAGCAGTTGTGTGGAGGATATGCCACAGCTCTGAGCAATGATTCGAATGTGTGTGCAACGTAGTGTGTAATGGGTTGCTGTTTCCGTGAGTGTCAAGGGCATCCCATGTGGGGGTACCAAGGCAGGGGCTTCTGTGTGTGGGCTGTGAATAAGTCGGATGGTTCATTTGCGGAATGCGTGGTGTGGGAGTCATCCCCATCTGCCATTGCATCTCTATCAGGGTGTTCCAGGCACGTTCTGGACCAAGGTCAGAGGTGCAGGTGTCCTCCTGCCTTCTGCATTGGGACAATGGTACTTTCATCCCAGTTGTTTGTCTGACTACTACTTGCGTTTTCGGAATGTGATGTGGCTTTGGCGCTGAGATTGGGACACAGCCTTGGGCTCATGGTGTACGGATGGCGATGCACACACACATGTTGGCATGTGGAGCCAGGTGCCCGAGTGGCCTTGCGCTGCTTGTGCTATCTCACTCCGTCTCTCTCTCCCTCGCTCTCTCCCTCTCTTTCCTTTGTTGGGCGCATGGCACACCTTCTTCTCTTGGATTTGGTCTTCCAGGCTGTGTGCTACGGATTGTCCAGTGAGGAGCCGCTAGGACTCATCCTAAGGGTTGTTTCTGCTTTTGTTTGTATGGTGTTTTGTGTTGGTGATTGCATTGCTGTATGACTGATTCTCCATTTTCTGGCCAAGCATGTATGTTTATTTTCCTGCTTGTGCGACATCAGGCAAAATGTTTGTTTTGGGATTCATGGTGTTGGTGTGCAGTTTCTTAGTCCGGGGTCGGGGGTGGTCCCTGGAGGTGTTGCGGGCCTGGGTGTGGTGTCGGTGGGTGTTGTGGCCCTCTTGGGTGTCCGTGCTGCATGTTCAGTTGCTCGTGGGCATCTGTTGTCCTTCATGTGTGGCTCTGGGCTGTGCTCCCTTTTGTGGTGCAGGCTGTGGTCGGACTTTACACCAGGTCAGGGCAGGTGTAGATTTCCTGGTGCTAACGCGGCTTATCGCCAGTTTTGTGTTTTTATCGCCGATGTGGCTGGTCATTGTGAATGTTGAGGTGTGATGTTGTTGCGCCTTTTGGCACGGGAACGCCCACTCTGCATCTCATTAGCGATAGTTGCGCGGGTCCTCTGTGGCGATAATTTTGCGGCTGCTATCGCGGGTAAACTGGTGCTGTGGGCTGTTTGCACCAGCTTGTGAATGGGGAGGTATATTTATCACGACTTTGGCTGCGATAAAGTGCCGTTAATTCGGTGATAGCTCCTTGTGAATATGCCCCTTAGTCTTCAATTCTAAAGTTAGACTCCCGGTCTAAGTTTACATTTGTGAATCGAGCCCAAGCTCTTAAGTACTGGTTAGCAGTGGTAAAATGCACAGAGTCCTAAGGCCCAAAAAAACAAATTTAGCAAAAATAGGAGGGGTGAAGGCAAAATGTTTGGGGGAAGACCACCCTAAGGCTGAAGGGTCTAGCATGTTTTATTTAAAGATAATTGCTTTATTTAAAAGCAGTCACAGACATGGTGGTCTGATAACACCAGCAGGTCACCATCCCTGTGATGGCTGCAATTCCTAAAGAGTGGCATTTTGTGATCTACTTCATTAATATTTAAGAGGTAGGTCGAACTGCGACCCACTAATAATCTGTAATTTGCGAACTGACCTATTAGTACATAAGGCAGTTTGAAAATTACCATACTGGTCACAGAAATATTGATAGCGAATTTCGACCAGTATTTTGCAACCAGTTCATAGTACATCTGGCCCCAAGTAAGCAAAATCCAGCATGTTTTAAGATTGTCACTATTCAAAAGGAAATGTATGGTAAATATTGAAATCCTGATTCAGTAAATCGTTGATTAGTGAATTCTGAATGACAAGTAAACGTTATGCATTACTAACCGAAATTATTATGTACAAAAGGTTCTGAGAACTGGGCTCACTGTGAGTAAGGCAAGGGAAAAAAATAAATAGCTGTGCCTTTCAGAAAACTAACGAGCTCAGAGTTTAAAGCTCGCTGCTGAGTTCTGTAACATACACGCAGCAGATTTGAATCTCAATAGGATGACTCAGCTTTGCTCAGTTTTGCACCCTGTCGACATTAATAAATAATTTAGCCTTACTTTGTATATTAGTAATCGTTATTTTTAGTGGTATGGAAAGGTAAAGCATTGCAATTGTAACCGTAACATAAAAACACGTACTTAATTATTATTAAAAGTAATACACTTTGAGTTTCCAAAGCTCTGTTGTTGCATGATTAAAAGCAGGCTTTTTTTAGAACTACAGATACATTGAAACTCTTATGACTGTATTTGTAGAATTGTAGCAACTCTCCATCAAATATAAGTTACCGAGGTGACAATACTTCAATGATTTTATCTAAATAGAAAACAGCCATACACCAAATAAAATTAAAAAGAAGAATACGGTGAGATTAGGAATGACAGGCAATTGTGGAACACTGAAGTTATTTCTGTAAGAAAGAAGAGAGACATTTCTTATGGACAATGAATGTATATTTGTAAATGTATTAGTGATTATTTAACTCACAATAAATGTATTTTGAAACCATTGAATGCTCATGCATGGAGGTACAACCATTAAAAAAAAAAGTGGGAGAAGGAAAAGGTAATGTCCAAAGAGCAACTCTTTTGGATGGTCTCACTCCCTGTAGGAGGACAAATCTAGTCACTTTAAGTATAAGCTATGCTTTCAGAAAGCTTCCAGCATGCTAAAAGCCATTTCACATGCATTTAACTGGAAGATTAGGAAACACTTTCTATGTCTACCAAAATGTTACTATTTTAAAATGAAGGAGGTATTAGGTGACTGAGAAGATGTATAGACTGGGGAAACATACGTGGAAAGCTTTTGCAGAACTTAAGTAGTGATCTCTCCCATTAGCTATTGTATCACATTATAAACAAATTATCCCATAAATAACTAAAACCCATACTTTCCCTCACATTTTCTTTTCTACATTAATCATATCAAGTAATAGTATACTTGAACTTGCTCCATAAGAAAAGGTTTAAATTCAACAGATTGTATTCCAGAAACAGTGTGTTCAGAGGTGCCTCCATTTGTGATGAATAGAGAATGTTAGTTTTGTATTAGAGCTCTGTGGTAATGCTGATATAGGACACTGGGGACATCAACTAGCTGACTGTTGTTGCTGTTGGATGTATGGTTCACTCATCATGTAAGACTTTATTTTGCACATGGATGAGGTTGATATTTGGTAGTTTATAGAACGTGTGTCCTCATGGTTGCTTTCTGGAGCAGTAGCCAAATTCTAATGCAAAGTGAAGTTCTTTCAACTTGCTCATTGTTTGCAGTCTCTTCCAGAGGAACTGATATCAGTTCAACAGTTCCTATTCTAACAACAAGTGTTCCAAGGGTGCTTTACTCGGTAGGAGCACAGAATGTTAGCGTTTAGGTTGTGGATTAGAAGTCCATGGTGAAGTTGCAATAGAACACTGGGAAATTAAATGACAAACTGTTCAATTTCATCCAGCATGACAGACAGCTTTCTCACATGGCTAATGAAGATATTTGTGAATTTGTAGAAAATGTGTCCTCATTTTAGCTTCTGGAGCTCAAACCATAATTTCTAAGAAGAAATCATGAGCGAAAACTGCTCTCTCTCAAAGATGTTTAACTAAATCGTAGGATTTCAGCGTTTCTTATGAATGAATGAATGAAATAATTTTGTAAAGCGCGCAATACCTGAGGGTGTCTGAGCGCTAAGCGAATCAAGACCTGGGGGGGGGGGGGGCATCAGCCGGTGGGGGATGTAAGGTGTTGCACAGTGGGGTGGGAATAGCCAAGTCTTCAGCTCCTTCCTGAATTGCGGCAGGATGGGTTGTGAGCGAAGCAAAAGAGGCAGGGAATTCCATGGCTTCCCACCGCAGTATGCGAGCGTTCTTCCACCCCATTTTGCTCTGTTAATTCTTGGGACCATGTGCGCAGAGCTTGATCTAAGGTTCCTGCTGGGCGAGTACCTGGATAAAATCCTCTAAGGAATTGCAACAATTCCTAAAATATATGTCACCACAAATGAATAGTTTATATTGTGACTAAAGTCTGTTATCACCCTTTCATATAGTCATTTGTATGAACCTCAGGCATTCACTGCAATGCATTTCAAAAGGAACAAATGGAGGTAACCTATCACCAAAAACACAATTCAGGTATGCTTGCTGTCGTCACACCTCATAAGTACTGTGAACAACATACCATTTACCAGACAATTGGGATTTTCACCCAAAATGTTAAGGAACTGATTTATGGTAGCAATATTATTCAATGGCGTAGTCAGTTCCAGGTATTTATTGAGTATGGTGGAGTACGGCACTCAGCTTCGACTTTGGCCCTCTGCTTCCACCCTAGTCAATAACTATCCAGGAGTGTCCTCTTCCTTTCATAGTGTTGCTTAACTAACCTACTTCTCTTACTAGATGAAGTCATCAAAGTTTGGCTCCATCACTTTGGTGTCAAAAGACGGAACCAATTGTAGAGCAAATCATTCACAATGCACATAACGTCATATTATAGTGTAAGAAATATAAATACAATTACTGAAAAATAAAATAACATGTACGATAACATTTCAATTATAATCGACAAAGCTAATAATTGAGTGTAAGTGCTCATAAAGTGCAAGCAACTTGCACTTTTCATTGCAACTACCATTACAAGAATATAATATGTGCGAGACTGCCATCGAATGAAAAAATGCCTCTAATTTTCCTATTACACTCTACTTATCAAATCATCAGTAATGAAACAAAGGCAGATAGCCAATAAAACTGTTTCATAAATGTGATTTGCCTATCGCAATGACTAATAATGGAGCAACTATCTGAGTACAACTCATACCTACCGTTTAATCAATTAAAGGGAAGGCTAGCTCTTAAATTATCTATCTTGTAAATTTTCCAGCTGGGTCTGGAAAAATGTTTATAGCTATGCTGTAGTTCACGACAGTCGGGCAGGAAACAATTTTCTTGTTATTCACAAATTCTAAATAACAAAAATGCCTTTGATACTGATATAGATTAAATTGACTTACACGTATTTGTTGTATGTAATTACGAACATTTCATATGTGTGTTTGGCTTCTTGTTACAGACACCCCATTTTTAAATATTTACTATAACCAGAAGACCTCTTTGATTAGAATGAGCAGGAGACCAAGGTTTCATTTATGGTTTTGCCGGGCAGGAGTCTAAACGGCTGAGGTTCCTTCTCCAAACTTTCAGTTGCCCGCATCATTTATATGTGGGTAATTCACAAAAAGGTTAGGCATCCAAAGGCAGGGGACTGTTGGACTTCCTGCTAGGGTCCAAATGTACTTACAAGTATTTAATGGGTGTTGAGTAAATGATGGCATGAACATGTATTATAAAAAATAAAATATCTCCTTCTGTACTTAAAGAGCATGTTGCAGGCACTTCAGGGTTCTGTGATCAAATAAAATGCGTTCTTCTGTACTTAAAAAAGCATATTGCAGGTCACGTCAGGGTTCTGAGACCATAGAAAGGAAGCCATCCTTCGATCCCATTCCCACATACAATGAATGATGTGTTCTCTTAAATATCAAATATCATTAACTGTTGTTTCAGACCATTTCTGTAAAATGATCACGTGTTTTGGACCTATCCCCAAAAACATATTCGTAAGATACAGTATAAAAGCATTTCCAAACACAGAATCTATTATTGTTTGCTTCATTGTAGCCTTTCTAGATATGTCATTCGCACATACATTTTAACTAATCATAGAGATTCCATGATATAGGTCTCTTATACAATACCACAATAGGCTAAATCAGAAATGTCAAATACCCTGCAGAATTGCCACTTACCAAGATTACTCCCCCTTTTTTAGTGTTATTTAACGCCCATGTGCACTTTAGGCTATCCCTTTACCCTTAGAGCATCCATGTATTAGCTTCCAGCTCACTTAATTAAGTTAATGTACACTTAACCAGTTCACCTTTTAATACATTTTGCATTTACTGTCCCAGCGTTGTGACTAAAGTTACACTGCATATAGAAACATATAGAAATCTGTAGGGGAAGAAAATGCTTTCTCAGAAGCATACAAGTTTGTGAGCCATCTTGTAAGAGTCCACCTGTAATTTCTACAGACATGGGTTGCTATACCAAAAAGTAATTATAGTAGATTTGCTCAATCATTTGCATTTAACTTGGCGATACTTGTCATACAACTGCAGAATACACATCCACATAAAAGCTGTTCTCTTTCAAGTTTAGAAAGTTTATGGGAAATATATATGAACCTAGCTAACCAAACTATATAGAAAAAGCAACACAACTTGCCTTTTTTCATGTTTTGTGGTTAATGCAGGCTACTCTCTGCCCAATGTAATAACTTGCATACATCATTTTTGCCTACTTTATTTGCAAAACGTTCATACAGGCTTGCCATACAACTTGATTAAGAAACAACACAAGCCTCAAAAATGTGGTGACCAGTAGAAGCCAATCAAGGCTCCTTATCCTGGTTACCCCTTCCACCTTCAAATTAGAAGAGCCACTCTTCCACAAAACAAACCGGACTTCAGAAGACCAGTACTAATACAGAAAAAAGGTACACACAGGAGTTAAAAAGGGTGTGGGGTGAGCACAAAGTGGTGATTTGACTTCAGGACACTCACCAGCATAGAGTTTGTGCCAGTGACTGTGCCATGATGAAAATCCTAGAACCACCTAAAATATGTCAAAGGATGGACCCAGTTTGCTTGGGAGTGGTCATTGTTGAGTCAGGAGGAAGCCAGAACTATTCCAGCAATGAGGCCAATCGTTCTCAAAATTGGAGAGTGATCATTGTGCCAGGACCACCAGCTTGCAAGGGACGGCGACCATTTTCTAAGTAAGGGCCACCGTTGTACCAGAGATGAGCCCTGTATGCGGGGTGAACCAGATGCCATTGATGTTGCCAGATGTCAAGGACTGGCAACAAGCAGGACTAATATCTGCTAGGGAGAACCACACACCAGGCACACAAATACGCATTTCCCTAATATGGAATAAAGCCTTGCCTTTACACACTAAAGCAACCCTATAAGTGGTGTCCTGTAAAACAGCAGGCAATGAGTCAACTCTCCCATCGTAGATGAGATGTGTTGGACCGGGCATCTTTTGGCGTGTTTCTCCCTGTCTTTTTGCTTTCTGACCGCCTGGTTTTGACTCTGGATTTGCAGGTTTAGTGTCTCTGCGCACTTATTCACTGCTGATCAGTGTTAAAGTGCCAGTGCTACTAAGGTAAACTGTGTTATAGATTGGTCTTTCCATGAATGACTAATTGATTTACTGCTAAGCCTCTAGTACAGTGCACTGTGTGTGCCCAGGGCCTGTAAAAAAATGCTGCTAGTGGGCCTGCGGCACTGGTTGTGCCACCCACACAAGCAGCCCTCCAAAGGTTCTAAGACCTGCCACTGCAGTGTCTGCGCTCAGTTGTGACTGCCATGTCGGCCTGGCAAGTGCACTCACTTGCCAGGCCCCAAACCTTCCCTTTTCTTACATGTAAGGCACCCCTCAGGTAGGCCCAAGGTACCCCTATGGGCAGGGTGCAGCGTATGTGAAAGTTAGGACATGTACTGGTGTGTGTGACATGTCCTGATAGTGAAATACAGTGTATTTCGTTTTTCACTATTGAAAGGCTATCTGTCCCCTAGGAAAGAATGGGGGATACTTTGTAACATCTTACAAGTATAACCTCCCATTCGGAAAAGATAGAGAAATTGAGTTTGGGATCTCTGAACTCAGAATTTAATAAGACATCTTTTAGTAAATATGGTTTTTAAATTAGAGGTTTGAAAATGCCACTTTTAGAAAGTAGGCATTTTCTTGCTTCACCATACTGTGTGCCTCTGATTTGTTTTGGATTGACTGTCTGGCTTTTGTGTGACAGGGGCGGGGGATGTGCATTCACTCTAGACAGCCACTGGGGGGGTTGAGGTGAGTCCTGCGTTTCCTGGATGAGTCAGGGCTGGGCTGAATAGACCTGGGCTGCAGTTAGAGTACTGGGAGATTTCCTTGACCTGAATAGGCCCGGTCTGCCTTACACAATGTTGTCTCCACTTCCTGCCAGGAAGCTGGGCCAGAGAGGACAGAACTGGTTTGAACTATGCACAGAGACTCTCTACCACAAGAGAACAAAGGGAAATGTGGTATAAATATTGGGGCCCAGACCCCAGAACTTTAGAACTCTTTTGGTCTCAGAAACCTGCCAAGAAGAAGAGCTGGAGAAGCTGTGAGGAGGAACTGCCACTTTGTTGTGTGCTTTACTGTGTTGGCCTGAAGTGGCTGCTTCTGTCTTGGGCAGCGAAATGACTGGACTGAACTTTCGGCAACTTCTTTGTTTGAGTTTCTCCAAGGGCTTGAGTAGAGCTTGCCCACTGTTCAAGAAGTCTCAGGAACAGCAAAGATTTCAAGTTCATCTGCTACCAGCACTGGGAACTGTGTGTTTTATGCTGCAACAGAAGAAAAAGCAACCTGACGCCGTCAGGGACGCTGCTGCGGCTCCGTGCCACGAAGGCACAGCAGAGGACACTGTCGTACTTCGCTCCGCAACCCTGGTCTCACCAACGACGCCATCTGCTGTGGTAACCTGTACCTCTAGCACCACCACCAGTACCATCAGCACCCTCCCTTCTGATACCCCACAAATAAACCAACACCAAATCCACAGAAAGGCTGGGGTATCCTTTGCCACAGGCACCTCTGGTCCTACCCCTGTTTATCCAGCAGGCCTCTCTCTAGGGAGGCTGTGAATAAGTTGTGAAGCCTGTCTGTAGGGCAGGCTGTTTGCCATCCAGGGAATGACACAGCAATCAGCACAGGTATTTGTTTCCTGAATGGCATACACTTTGGTGTGTCTGCCATACAGAGAGACTTGGCCTGTATAACAGCCTCCCACTGCCTCCCACACGTCCCCAACTGTCCTACTATCTCTGGACACCGATGTCAATTTAGGACCTTCTCTTTCACACACCAATCCTCCAAACACCATTCCACCTTCCCTCCACAAACCCAGTCAAACACCAACCCAAAACCCAGCACTGCACCCAAACCAACATCCTCACAAAAATCCAAACACCAACCCAAACACACATCCCCACGCAAACACACCCACCCACACCAAAGCACCACCACCGCAAAACCCAGGCTGCAACAAAATCCACATCCTCATCAAAAGGCAAACACCCACCCAAGCACATACCCTCACCCAAAGGCAAACAACCACCCAAAAGCACCACTACCACCACCCAAGAACCCAGTAATGCACCCAAACCTACACCCTCAACAAAAGGCAAACACTCACTCTCAACCAAAGACAAACAACCACCACAAAGCACCACCACCACAGAACTTCATCCAGTCCCATACACTCACCAAAAGCCAAATACCCATCCAAACAGACACCCTCACCCAAGGACAAACAACTACCCCAAAGCACCACCACCACCCAGAACCCACCACCTCTCACCAACCCACACCCTCACCTAAACCAAAACTCACACCCCAAAGCACCACCGTCACCCCAGAACCCATCACTTCTCACCAACTCACATCTCCCACACAATCTCTCCAATAACATACCTCTCCCACAATACATACTATACCCGAACTCCTTAAAAAGGGTCCAACATTCCCCCCCTTGAATCTTTGAGGTGCCTGCAGAACATCTGCTCATGAAGTAAGAACAGCCCCTTAAAGAGGAGGAACAGCAGCACAATTGTATGTGTTTGGAGGCAAGCAGAGGCTTGTGAAAAAAATGCACACTAGACTTTTTATGAAAAACTTTCTAGTGGCCAGACCTTGTGTCCAACCCCCACTGGCAGCCAACCCCACACCGTGCATGACCATTGGCCGTACGCAGTGTGGCCAGGCCCTGCGACCAACCAAGTGGTGCAGCCCCCTTCCTAAGCCACTTGGGGCCCTGGGTATATCATACCCGGGACCTTTTTCTTAAAAGGGGAGGGTGCACCCCGCCCTACTCCCCAAGCCAATAGTGATCTCTGGGACCCCAATACCAGGCCTGAGGGGAGGAGAGATAATCCTATGCTGCCCCTTTATGTCCTTTTTTGTGTCTTTTCTAGGACTGAGACTAAATCCGAGAATGGCTGCCGCTGCAACCTTTTTGATGTGGTGGCAGCCAATCAGATCTCAGGATGACATCTGTCGGGTCCATGGAGCCTCTGCGGCATGAGATATACACAGTTTTGAGCATTAATTGTTCAGGAACTATTGAACGGATTTACACCAAATCACAAAAAGCACTTGTTCTGGACCAAGATCTAGCTTTTTTCCAAATTTGGTGGAAATCCGTTTGGGCTGTAGCTGTGTCTAAAGTCCCTATGGAAAAATGAATGGGGAAAACATGTTTTGGGCCTCCCCTTTTATCTCGGCCCCCACTTGATGGATCCCTATGAAACGTTCTGGTTAAAAGCTGAGATGGAAGAACATTTGTTCTGGAAAGCTTTGTGAATATTCGTCAAATAGTGCGAGTTATTTGGAAAACAAAAATGCTTTTCCTTTGTAAACGTGGTCCTAACCGCCAATCAGTAATATATATATACATATATATTGAGAGAAAGAGAGATAGATATACACATATATATCACCAAGGTACATATGTGAGTATTTAGGTAAAGTAAACCTACACTACAGGATCATGGATTATTGTTTTGGATGGACATGTGTCCTTCTCCAATGATAAGGCCACCACATGCAAAATGTCACACAAATTAAATTAAATAAACCTGTGCTCAGCCACTGGTAATGTGACACAAAGCAGTCATGAACAGCAGAAAAAGTCACAAATGCAATTGTAAAATAAAGAGACACCTTTTATGAGTAAAATAAGACTAAAATAACAAAAATCCAATAAAGGGAACAGAAGATATGACTATTTAAAGAATTAACATGAGAAAGTAGCAAGCAAAATAAAGTGCCAAATGTAAGCCAGTTGCCATGGCAGACCAGAACCAAGGTGCAATTTCAGGCTGACTGCAATGGAGCTTGGGTCAGCTACACTAAGTGGCTTGGTCTCAGTAAAAGTCTGGAAGTAAAACAAATTCAAAAAGTTTCTAAGTCCCACTTAAGGAAGGGACTTTGTCACTTTTTGTAGAAAATATTGAAATTTCTTTTAAGTTCCAATGTTGGTACTTTGACACTTATTTAGAAGGAAAATCCCTTCTGCGTGGGATGCTTCTAAAACTGTAGCTGCCGCTGTGAAACCAAAGGCCGGATACTTGAAGCAGATTGATCCTGCTGCCTCTCTGGAGCTTTTGAGAGTTCTCTCTTAAAATGAGGCTTATTATTTTTTTGGGGAGGTGCAGAGATATTCACGTAGGATGAAGCTGAAATCCAATTCATCGTTGTGGAACTGCTGGTCAGATGCTTTTTCTGGAGGCTCTTGCTGAAGCTCAGGAACTCTTGTAGAAAAGTTTTCAAAAATCTCCAAACTTTCTTCTGAAGCCCAAATAACTACATAAGTACACTTCCAAGGCCCCTGGGACCTAAGGGGAAGGCACTTACAGACGTGCAGGGTGGCATGCAGGGGCCAAAAGCAATGTCCTATCCCAGTCCAGTGGCCTATAGTCTACCTGGATTCTTGACAGGATTGGCCGCCTAAACTTTTTAATGTTCCAGGAGACACCATGGGATCACCCTTATGATCCTTGGGGCTCTTCCCATCCTTGCCTCAGGTCCTTCTCACAGGCCAAAGATGCCAAGTGCAGCAGGTTCAGTCCCCCTGGTATCATGTCACAAGACCAGCAGTGTTCTGAGGAAGGCTGGATGAGGGTTTAGCTTTGTAGGGTTCACCAGCCTGTAGGGGCCCCTTTGCCTAATTGAGTATATGTTCTAAGCCCAGGTCTACCTCCATTTTCATTTGTTCCTTACTTGCCTTACTGCAAACAGGCTCACAATGCAATGTGCCAGGGCAGATCCAAGGTGACCAAAGTCTTCAGTCACACTAAACTTGAGCTCTGAGATCTGGGGGTGTGCAGGTGAATGTACAATGGAAATTATTAGTGTCCTCCCACATTTAATAATACAATCCAGTTTGAGAAGGACCTGGGCCCACATCAGAAAATGAGGCAGACGTCTAGTAAGAAAAAGCAGGGTTCTTCAAAAACCAAACATGGAATAAACAGGATGTAGCATTTGTGTTTGTGTACCTTTTGCCCTAAAGAAAGATAACTGCTTTAATTCCCATTGTCTTCTGGTAGTTTCATATGATAAGTCTGAAAAAATATTTAAAGGGGAAATCAGTTTCCACTTTTATTGATTTCTGCTGGCTGCCTTTTATGAGGATCTCTTCCCAAATTCTGAAATTTTGGAAATAGGCCACAGGGGTCCGGGGTTTTGAGCCATCCTTAAATGTGTTTTCCGGAACTCTGTGTACTCTAGCAACAGAGAGATCAGAGCGTGAGTCGGACTGGACATGTTTGGATAAGAGTATAGTGACCTCCCCCAGCAGATCTTTGTTCAGTCCAAAATTTTCAAGTACCCCCACAAGTTTTAAATTTGCTCATCTGGATCTATTTTCTCAATCATCAATTTTGTCTTTTACTTGCTGCATATCTTTAAGAAGCTGAGATGTAGTTTCAGATTGAGATTGCTGTACATTCTCCAGATTAGAAATCCTTTGTTCAGCTTCTGTGCACCTGGCATTAAGCATTTATAAACCTTTGTCTATTGAGTCCAGTTTACTCTCAATTTTTTTCGGCCATTTCCTTTTGTAACATTTTCATTCCCTGAATCACCCCTGAAAGCTATTTAGGGAGGACACAGAGTGAGGTATTAAGACTGTCAGAGTGATAGTGGCTCAAGTTTCGCTGTCTTCGATGTTGACAATAATACTTATTCCTTGATTTTTACCTCAGTTTTTGAGACGTAAAGGCTGGTTCTGGGTTTTTGTCAGTCAGCAATTAAGAGTGGTGAACTTCAGGTGTTAGGAAAGGCTCCTCTCCATAGTCTTTGACAATGTGGCCTAATACTTCTGGATTGGTTGCTTATTCAGGTACAGTATGTCTCTCCCCGTTCATCCCCGGATTTACCTTCTCAGGGGGGCAAACAGCAAGCCCGATCTCCCTCTGCATGTTGTGGGATGGAACTTTAGCGAAGTTTGGATATTGTGGGTGGCTCGGAGGACTGCAGGTAAGAGAAGCCCCTTCAGTTGCAAAGTTAGTAGACGTAACAGAGCCAAATTGAGCATTCAGTTAGCTTCTGCTGATGATTTCTTTACATGTGTTTCCTGACGGTGGCCCAGATTGTGGTAATACTTCTGGCCCCCTGGACCCTTGCCATTTGGGGCACTCAATTAGAGCTGCGGCTACTTCTGTCACTTTTTATGGGGTGCCCTCTAAACTCTGAGGGGGGAGAGGGTATGGGCTCTGTTAGACCTGGCACCATTGGCGGGAGTCTCCCCTGCATTTTTTGCCTTTGCCTCCTGTGTTTTTGCTGTATTTGGACTCTGTTTTGCTGTTCTAGATGCTTTGGGCACTTTGCCACTGATGTTCAGTGCCAAAGTTCAAGTGCTCCCTTTTTAAATTGTTGTTATGGATTAGAGATTCCATGATTGGCATATTTGAGTTACTAGTCAGACCCTAGTACAGTGAACTGAGTGTGCCCAGGGCCTGTAAATCAAACGCTGCTAGTGGGCTGCAGCACTGATTGTGCCATCCACAGAAGCAGCCTGTAAAAGGTGACTCTGGCCTGCCATTGCAGATCCTGTGTGCAGTCTAGCACTGCCATGTCGACTTGGCAAGTGCACCCACTTGCCAGGCCCTAACCTTCCCTTTTCTTATATGTCAGTCACCCCTAAGGTAGGCCCAAGGTACCCCTGTGGGCAGGGTGCAGTGTATGTGAAAGGTAGGACATGCCCTGGTGTGTGTGGCATGTCCTGATAGTGAATTACTGCCAATTTCGTTTTTCACTATTGCAAGGCTTCCTGTTCCCGTAGGATAGAATGGGGAGTTTGTTTATCACATCTTATAAACATAACTGACCCTGGGAACAAGGTTGGAAAATAAAGTTTAGTATGCCTGAACTCAGAATGTTAAGATGCATCTTTTAGTGAGGGTGATTTTTACATTCTGTGTTTGAAAATACCACTTTTAGAAAGTAGGTATTTTCTTGCCTAACCATCCAGTGTGCCTCTGCTAGGTTTGTGTATTGCATGTCTGGCTTTTGGATGACAGGGGCTGGAGAGGTGCAGTGGCTCCAGAAGTCTGATGAGTCAGGGCTGGGCTGAATAGACCTGGGCTGCATTTAGAGTAAGGGGAGGAGATTTCCTTTCACCTGCATGGGCCTGGTCTGCCTTCAACAATGCTGTCTCCACCTCCTGCCATCAAGCTGCACCAGTGAAGACAGAACTGGTTTTGGCTGGGTACAGACACTCTGCCTTCAGAGAAAAAAATGATTTTTGTGTATAAAAAGAGGGCCCAGACCCCAGACTTTTAGATCACTTCTGGGAATCAAGAGGAACCTTGCCCAAGGAGAAGAGCCGGAAAAGCTGGGAAGGAATACTGCCCCTGTGCTGTTTGCTGTCTGGCGTTGGCCTGCAGTGGCTACTTGCTGCCAAGGAAAAGAGAAAAGGACTTTGCTGTTTGCTTTGCCACCTGCTTGAGGAAAAGATCCCCAAGGGCTTGAAATTGAGCTTGCCTCCTGTTCTGAAGTCTCAGGGACACAAATACTTCATTTCTTCTGTGTCTCTGCATCTGGAACTGTTGTTTCAGCTGCCACAGAAGGAAATTGCAACACTGACGCTGGCGAGTGATGCTGTAACCTGCACAAAAGCTGTGGGCACTGCTCATGAAGAGCACGACGCACTGCCCCAACTTGCACCATAGGCCAATGCCTGCCGACGCTGTGCCGCATCGACTCCGAAGCCATCACCGCGGCCGCTGCCTGCACCAGAGCCGAGGACACGCTTGTGACGTCCATGATGCACCGTCCCGACTCGCACTGCAGCCCCGACTTCACCGATGCCGGTGCTTCATCAACGCGGAGCCGATGCTCGACGTGGGTGACTCCTGAATCCATCGACACCGCACCGTCGTAAGGAACCGATGCTTCGCCACCACCGTGACGTCACCTCCCCGACACAGTAAGGAACCGATGTCTCACCTCCCCTGGACCGCAGTAAGTAATGAGGCTTCACCTCCCCTGGGGTCTTAAGGAACCGACGCCACCCGGCACCAACAAAGCATCACCTCCCGGCGCCGTGCACCGTCTTTGCTTTCATCAATCCCAAGGTACTGTTCTTTGGGGGTCTTCTTGACTCTGCGCCTGACACCGCGCACTTTGCGGTTGGCGCTATTCTTTGGGATTTTCATCTGTCACAACGTCGTAATACCTCCAGGTGGAGTTATTTGTTGCTACAAACTTAATTGAGTAAATAACCTATTTTTGACGATATCTTGATAACTGTATTGTGGATTTTTGTAGTTTGGTCTTGTTTTGGTTTAGATAAAGATTACTTATTTTTCTAAACTGGTGTGGTGTCCATTTGTAGTGTTTTCACTGTATTACTGTATGTGTTCACAAATGCCTCTGAGATAAGCCTGCCTGCTCGTACCCAGCTACCAAGAGGGTGAGCAGGGGTTATTTTAGGAGTGTATCCCCTTACCCTGACTTGAAGCAAGGGCCCCTATTTGGAGAAAGGTACCTACCTCTGCCAACTAGAGACCCCCATTTCTAACAATGGTGGTCAGCGGTGAGGATCTGGACTTGCATTTGTGACTTACATAAAGTGATTGGTGTACACTACTAGTATAGTGCAGAACATTACACAACCACATACATTTGGTAGAATTTTTTTTTTCCTGGGAAGTTTTGGGATCTTGAGAACTGCCAATTTTCACCATGCACAAACCAACATCACTTGCATCTGTGGATTTTTTATTTAAAGAGGAGAGTGTTGATACCTACACTGTGCCACAACTTAAAGCTGTCTGCAATTTTTTTTAAATCTCTGTGAGAGGCCTCACCAGAAAGGAGGAATACCAAAAGGCGCTGAGGGCCTGGTTGGAATCAAGGAATGCCAGTGAGCATACCAAGGAGTCTATGGTGGAGGGAGAGACTTTAGATGGGCAGCAGGATGGGCTATTGGGCTTGACTGGGGGGAAGTTGCCTTCCAGGGTGGGCAGCAGTGTATCATCAAAGGGTCTGTCTCCAGTGGAGTTGGAGAGAAGCAGAGTGCATGAGATGGAGCTTGCAAAGCTCAGGCTGGGGAAGTAGTTTGACATGGAGAGTAAGAAATTGGAGTTGGAGAGTAAGAAATTGGTCATGGAGGAGAAAAAGTTGCTTTTAGAGCATGAGAGAGGGTTGAGGGAATTGGATCTGAAAGCAAAGAGTTTAGAGATCAATCCCTCTGGTGGCAGCGCACCATCAGTGCCTGGAGAAGGAAAGGTATACACCGTCCTAAGGAACCGACGCCTCGCTGCCACTGTGACATCACCTCCCCGACACAGTAAGGAACCAGTGTCTCACATCCCCTGCACCACAGTAAGGAACCAAGGCTTCACCTCCCCAGGGTTCGTAAGGAACCGACGCCACCCGGCACCAAGAAGCATCACCTCCCGACGCCGTGCACCGTCTTTGCTTTCATCAATCCCAAGGTACTGTTCTTTGGGGGTCTTCTTGACTCCGCGCCCGACGCCGCGCACTTCACGGTCGGCGCCATTCTTTGGGATTTTACTCTGTCACGACGGATCAGTGACTAAATATCGAGGGACAGAATATCGACTGTCCAGAATATCGATGCCAAAATATCGAGGGACAGAATATCGAGTCCCTATCTACAAACAGGTAAGTACTAAAATATCGAGTACAAAATATCGATGTTTAAAATATAGTTAACTAAAATATCGAATTTTTTAAATGTATTAATAATAATACAAAAGTAATTAAATAATAAACACAATTAAATAAAACATAGTTAAAATAATGTAAAAAAGCTTAAAATGTAAAGATAATAAATGTAATGTAAAAAAAAACATATTAATTATTTTTTAACATATATATATTTACTTAATAATATTATAAAATAATTATTAATCTTAATTATAAAATATTTCAAACATTATTAAAAATATTTTTACATATATATATAAGTAAACATATTATATAAATATAAAAATGAATAATATATAATAATTTAAATAATTAAAGTAAATTTTTTTATGTTAATTAATAATTTACACTACATTAATATAACAAAATTAAAAACGTTGCATAGCTAAGGGAATAAAATTAGTATTCACACTCCAACAACTGCAAAAGTAGGGAATTTGTTGGATAGCGGGTGGGTACAAATTACTATTCCCACTCAAGTGAGTGGAACAGTAGAGAAAGTGTTGGATAGCGGGTGGGTAAAAATTACTATTCCTACTCCAGCGAGTGGAACAGTAGGGAAAGTGTTGGATAGCGGGTGGGTACAAATTACTATTCCAACTCCAGCGAGTGGAACAGTAGGGAAAGTGTTGGATAGCGGGTGGGTAAAAATTACAATTTTTACTCCAGCGAGTGGAACAGTAGGGAAAGTGTTGGCTAGTGGGTGGGTAAAAATTACTATTCCTACTCCAGCGAGTGGAACAGTAGGGTAAGTGTTGGATGGCGGGAGGGTAAAAATTACTATTCCCACTCCAGTGAGTGGAACAGTAGGAAAAGTGTTGGGTAGCGGGAGGGTAAAAATTACTATTCCCACTCCAGTGAGTGGAGCAGTAGGGAAAGTGTTGGATAGCGGGAGGGTAAAAATTACTATTCCCACTCCAGTGAGTGGAACAGTAGAGAAAGTGTTGGATAGCAGGAGTGTAAAAATAACTATTCCCACTCCAGTGAGTGCAACAGTAGAGAAAGTGTTGGGTAGCGTAGGGGAATAATTGAGTAGACCCACTCCTACAATATAATTAAAATGAATTAACAAATAATTAATTAATAAAAATATATTTACCTTCCAACATTTTCCCCTATAACCGTCACCTCCAATAGTGTAAAATATTAATGAATCAACATAATTAATTAACATTTAATTAATTAGCTAATTAGAATTAACAATCAAATTAATAACCATCATATCTAAATTAATTAACACAATTAACACTATAAAATAACTTTGAATAAATAATATTTAAAAATTATTAAAATTTGAATTAAATTTAACTTAATTCCCACCCTACTCCCCTATCAACACTCAACACACTACTAATTTGTTTTACATAATTAACATATTAATAAATTAATTTTTAATAATTAATATGCAATTAATTACTAATTAATAAAAAAATCAAACAATTTACATAAACAATTAATTAAAAAAGATTATTATTCACTTTTTATATATTTAATAATAAATTAATTAACAATAGTAATTATTAAACAATAAATTATTAATTAATTAATTATTACTTTTTATAATTTAAATTAAATTACTTCCCACCCTATTCCCCTACAAACCCACAACCCGCTACGGAACTAATATACGCAAACATTATTAAACAATAGTTATTATAAAACACTAAATTATTAATTAATAAATTATTAATTTTTATAATGTAAATTAAATTACTTCCCACCCTATTCCCCTATAAACCCACAACCTGCTACGGAACTAATATACGCAAAAATGATTAAACAATAGTAATTATTAAACACTAAGGGGCCTATTACGATGGCGGGCGGAGACACGACCGCGGTGCCGGTGGTGGCGTTAACACCCATTTACCGCACGCCGCCAGCGGTCTTCACGCCCGCCATATTAGGATGGCCACACATTGCCCATTTCCCGCCCGCTGCGGTGCGACGCCGACCGCCATCAAAGTGCGCCCGCCACCGTGGCGGAGTGAGCCAATCACCACACACCGCCATGCGGAATGACGTCCCGTACGCCGAAGATATCAGGATGCCGGAAACATGGCAGCGCACCGCGACGGAGAAACCGCACAGCGAAAGACGGCGGAGACATCACAGCGGAGACAGAAAAGAAACACCCGGGACACACCGCGATGGATCCTGCCCTACACGCCTTCCCGGTGCTGTACATGATACACCACCTGCAAGTCATCCTCCGCCGCGGACACCTCCGCAGGTACGTACAGACACAACAGTGCAAGTAACACAATACACAGCTCCAGGGTGGAAAAATGTCGCATGGGAACACCACACACCCCTGTGGGGACAGGCACACAGCCATCACTGCACACACACATGTCCCACCTGTGACAAAAAATACCTCGCCACATACTGCCCACCCATGTACCGCATTCATGAACAAATGTCCCGGTCACGTCACCGCCGCAGTCAGTGTGCATGAAACCATGCACACAACGCAGAGCCCAGGGCCAGCGCATGCCAAGGGCACCGTACAAATCGCACAGAGCCACAACTCCATCCACAACACACCAGCTACCTCCCTGAAGGGACACAACATGTGCCTCACAAGTGCCACTCCTGCACAACAACCACACAACTACAGCCACACCATGCCCCATGTCCCAACAACTACATATACAGCCACAGCAGGACCCTTTGCACAGGAACACATAGCACAGAAGCCCAGGCCCCAGACAACACACACACCACAACAACATCACACACAAGCCAAGAACACTGAGGCCAGGCACAAAATGTACACACACACAGATGAGGACCAAACACTTCACTGCACACACTACCTGACAAGTCACACACACACACACACCACCCTGACTCACATCTACATACACACACCACATGCCAGCAGTAATGGAGGACAACATATAGGAAAGCCAAAGGGAGGTGCCCACAAATGGAAGGGCAGTGACACAACCATCAAGCATGTGTGATGCACATGCAAGACAAGACACATGTGAGAACACACACAGCCCATCACAGCACACATGGCTGACACAGTCAGTCAACACAAACCACGGTCACCCCAATGCAACAACTCCTGGAGACAGCAAGGACACCCATGTATAGGCACAGGGATGTAAGGAAGGCCCTGAACTCAAACACTGACCAGCCACACACAGGCATCCAAATACTGGACAAGAGAATGTCTTCTGCACAACACACAGGGCCCAGTGACACACTACATGACAGCCAAGCACAAGTAGGATATGTCACACATACCTCCTCCCACAACAGCAACACACAATACTGCCATGTGCACAAAACACAACCACAGGGCTAAACAAGTACACATACAGGCACACCACTCCAGGGTCACACATGGCAGTAGTTGACAATGCAGGTGCACACACATCCACAGTCACAACAAAGTCACCCCCTTCACACCATACACTTCTCCACCACCCAAGTGCACACATTGGAAGTAAGCCATGGGACCTGGATAACTCATCACCACAAGATGTCCATACACCGACACTGATTGGCACACAGAAAGGAAGCTCACACAGACCCCATGACCCTGGCCTGCCTGCCTGTAAGCCTGTGCCCAAACTCCCACCCTGTGCTGCCATTGCCCACAAACCTGACATGTGTCCACCATAGATAACATGAGCCAAGAAGGATGATGACAACAAGATTTCATTGCCAACCACCTGCACTGCACCCATAAGTATCACAGTCATGTAGAAATGAAGTGCCTCCCACCCCTGCAAAAAAATGAAATGTGAGACAACCCATTGGCAATGTTGAAGTGGCATACTGAGCCTGTGACACAGTAAACCATGCACACACAGAAACAACTTTATTCAGGAAGGACACTGACACAACTCACTGCAGGACCAACTGTGTTTATTCACAATTTGCATATTGAGACAACAAATTTGGGCAACAGCAAAGCCAGTGGGCATTTCAATATGCACAGTATTTACATGAAAAGCTGCACAGGCAGGGGGCAAACAGCAGTGAAACACAAGGCAAGTACAATGTGCAGAAGAGTTACATCAGATGCTGCACAGGCAAGGGGCAAACAGCAGTGAACAGCAAGGCCAGTGGCCAGTCCAAAGTGCAGGTGAGGTACATGAGATCCTGCACAGGCAAGGGGCAAACAGCAGTGAACAGCAAGGCCAGTGGCCAGGACACAGTGCAGGTGAGGTACATGAGATCCTGCACAGGCAAGGGGCAAACAGCAGTGAACAGCAAGGCCAGTGGCCAGTCCAATGTGCAGATTAAGTCCATGAGAAGCTGCACAGGCAGGGGGCACACAGCAATGAACGACAAGGCCAGTGGCCAGGACACAGTGCAGGTGAGGTACATGAGATCCTGCACAGGCAAGGGGCAAACAGCAGTGAACAGCAAGGCCAGTGGCCAGTCCAATGTGCAGATTAAGTCCATGAGAAGCTGCACAGGCAGGGGGCACACAGCAGTGAACGACAAGGCCAGTGGCCAGGACACAGTGCAGGTGAGGTACATGAGATGCTGCACAGGCAAGGGGCAAACAGCAGTGAACAGCAAGGCCAGTGGCCAGGACACAGTGCAGGTGAGGTACATGAGATCCTGCACAGGCAAGGGACAAACAGCAGTGAACAGCAAGGCCAGTGGCCAGGACACAGTGCAGGTGAGGTACATGAGATGCTGCACAGGCAAGGGGCACACAGCAGTGAACAGCAAGGCCAGTGGCCAGTCCAATGTGCAGATTAAGTCCATGAGAAGCTGCACAGGCAGGGGGCACACAGCAGTGAACGACAAGGCCAGTGGGCAGGACAAAGTGCAGAGTGAGTCCATGAGAGGCTGCACAGGCAAGGGGCAAACAGCAGTGAACAGCAAGGCCAGTGGCCAGGACACAGTGCAGGTGAGGTACATGAGATGCTGCACAGGGAAGGGGCACACAGCAGTGAACGACAAGGCTAGTGGCCAGGACACAGTGCAGGTGAGGTACATGAGATGCTGCACAGGCAAGGGGCAAACAGCAGTGAACAGCAAGGGCAGTGGCCAGGACACAGTGCAGGTGAGGTACATGATATCCTGCACAGGCAAGGGGCAAACAGCAGTGAACAGCAAAGCCAGTGGCCAGGACACAGTGCAGGTGAGGAACATGAGATGCTGCATAGGCAAGGGGCAAACAGCAGTGAACAGCAAGGCCAGTGGCCAGGACGCAGTGCAGGTGAGGTACATGAGATCCTGCACAGGCAAGGGGCAAACAGCAGTGAACAGCAAGGCCAGTGGCCAGGACACAGTGCAGGTGAGGTACATGAGATGCTGCACAGGCAAGGGGCAAACAGGAGTGAACAGCAAGGCCAGTGGTCAGGACACAGTGCAGGTGAGGTCAATGAGAAGCTGCACAGGCAGGGGGCAAACAGCAGTGAACAAAAAGGTAAAGACATTGTGCAGAGTAGTGACATCAGAAGCTACACAGGGAATGTATGCAACTCTACCATGCCCAGCAACAGAGTAATGGGCCTGACAATGGGCATCACATGCACCCCTGTGGACAGACAGGTGTGTGAGGGTGACCACCACTCATATGGGGCTGTCTGTCGGACTTGGAGCTGACTGTGTGTTGGGTTCAGTTGGAGGACTGCCCTGGGCAGTGGGAGTAACAACTGTGGAAGAGCCAACTGTGCTTGTGGGAGCTGGGGGGCTGCTTGGACCAGGTGGGGTGGTGGCCCGGGGAGGTGGACTCATGCCCTGGTGAGACACAGTGTGTGCCGGAGATTGTGGAGGGGTGCCTCTCCACTTCTTGGGGATCCTGAAAGGCTTCCCTGTCTGGGGATTGAGGGGAACTGGGGCAGACACAACACTACCAAAGCTGATTCTGGTGTGGATGGTGACCCTCCCTCTGAGGACATGCTGGATCCCGCTGTGCGCTTGCCTGGTGTTTGCCGCCGCCCTGCCTCCCTCTGTCCACCAGCTTTGCCCCCTACAGTGTCCTCCCGTGCTGGCTTCACAGGGCTTGGGATGGGAGTGGAGGTCAAGGATGGATTATCCATGGGGCCCTCATCCTGTGTAATGTTTGCAGGCAACACCTTCTCAGTGGGTGTGGAAACTGTTATTTTGCCTCTGCGAGACGTCTTTGGGACAGGGGAGTCTTTGGCAGGGGAGGAAGGTGAGGCCTGTGACCCTGATGCTTTTTCTTTGCTTTGTGGCCCTTGCTGTCGCCTGATGGGCTTTTCTCTCTGCGCTCTGGGGTGGCCTTACTCTTATGTGGGGATGGTGTCTGCGCCCTTGTACGCTTGGGCTGCTGCTGCTCCTGTGTGCTGCGGGTTCTGTATCGGGACTTTGGGGTCCGTTGAGCATTGTCACTGTCATCAGAGGTGCACAGTGACACGGGCCGGACCGAGTGCTGGGAGCCGTTCCCTGACTATGTGCCTGTTGCAGGGCTGCTGTCACAGTTGATGACAAGGACTGCACAGTCCGGTGTAGCCCACCTACGTCGGAATGTATGCCCTCCATGAATGCTATAACCTGCTCAACTTTTTGTCGTGCTCCTGGAAGGCATTGAGAAGTGCTGTCTGCCCCACACACAGCTGGCGCAATAGCTCGACTGCTTCTGCACTGAGGGCAGCAGGGCTGACATGGGCTGGGGCAGCTGTGCCTGGGGTGAAGGTGACTCTTCCCTTCCTACTCATGTGGACACGGGCAGCACCAGTGGAGGTTGAAGGGAGGCTGGGCACTGGACGCTGTGTGGCGGAAGAGGAGGCCGAGTCCCCGTTCCCTGTACCACCCAACATGGATGTGTCACCGCTGGCGTCAGATGAGGTAGAGCTTTGTGTCTCCGGCTGTGAATCCTCTAGCAGACTCCTGTCCCCCTCCTCGGCGCTGGTCACATCTGTGTCAGTCTGCTCCGGTGCGGCTGTTGCACTGGAAGCCTCACCACTGGTGTCCGTACCCTCTCCCTCTGCACATACGGGAGCTGCTGCATAGGAGAGAGAAGTACTGTGAGATGAATGGCATCAACAGAACTAACACGTGCCAATACATCTGCATCCTAGAAAGAGGTGTGCAGCACATTGCATGCCACCCTGTGCACACATATATCTTGCCACCCAAAATTTCAACCCAACGGTGCATGTCCGGCACACATCCTGCCCTAAGTGCCCCAGGTGACTCACACAGCACACCATCCTGCAGTTGGCTCACATCAGACACAGCCCCAAAATGGCCTGTGCACACACACTGTCCCGATGTTGCAAGGATGAACACCACGACATGGTGCACATCACCTACATGTATGGAGCAGTAGGGGACCACACAGACCACAACTTACCAGCCCACAATGACCCTGCACACATGCCATCCACCATATCGAGTCCATGGGAACATCTACTGTTGCACATTGGCCTCAGATGTCTGACTGGCAGACATCTGAGGTCTGGAATTGCATGCATTCATTGAAACGCATTCACAGTTGGCACACTGGCATTCCCATCCATCTGAATTCACACACTACCCCACGGCAGAAGGTACCTGAAGGCCACAACTCCAAATGTAAGAGAGATGCACAGTGCTAAAAATCACTTCTTGAAGCACCGTTTGGGCAAAAGCATGGCACATACACCCAGCACAGAGGCCACTCACAAAACATTGCACCACACAACCAACGTCACACAGCTGACAATTTGCACACTCTGTAGACACATGCACCCACTCCCATCCAAAGGCAGCCTGCAACACATGCTCACCCCTAGCTCGCTGCTGATGCTCCTTCAGTTGTCTGTCCAGCTCAGGTTGTGTGACAGCCAGGATGCGGGCCATTAGTGGTGTCATGCTGCGCCTAGCCAACCTGCCAGTCCGAGGGAGCAGCCCCAGCATCATCTCGGCCACGATCTTGCTCAGCCGGCAGATGTCGTCCCACCTTTTATGACAGTGGGTGCGCCTTCGGTTTGACACACCCAGATCTCGGACTCTGGAGGCAATGGCCCTCCACACGGCTTTACGCTGGTGGACCTTCAGCTGCAGGCATTGGAGACAAGAGGGGTGAGGTTCCAGTGACACAGTGCACAATGACAACACAACGAAAATGCAGTAGCACGACAGTGACTCATCCAAAACTCCAGCTACAACTGTAACAGAGCCAACAATTGCTGTGAACATGGTACAATGTCATTGGTCAATCAGACGTACAGGCATGCATGTTCGATGGTGGACACAGTACCTCCACATCCCATTCACATGCAGGATACCAACACACGCAAGCAACGTGTAGTCTGGCCGCAGCTACTGTCTGCAGTTACCTACAACTACACATAGAGAAGATAGCAAAACATGTGTCTTGTTGTTGGACTCACTGTGTCCAACACTGTGCATTCCTAAGTGTCCTAGCCCTGTGAAAGCCTCACTGTGTCCTGGAACTCACATAGAGTGACAACAACTGTCATACACACACCCTTCTCCCACTCCTGCTCCTGTGCAATCTACATGGCAGAGATGGTACTTAGATGAAGAGGCGTGACCCAAACACACATGGAACACACTGTACATGCAGTGATGTGGACATGTGGCATTCGGCGGGGACTGTGCAGGGCAGGTGGACCGACACTGAGTGGGTAAATTGGGAGCAACACATCCATTCACACAAACAATAACTGGCCAGACTCCTACATCACCAAAATGCAGCTGCACTGTATGGCTGACACTACAGGACATGTCCCTCTACTCAGGATAGGCATGCAGGGTAACGTGTGAAAGAGGCCACCAAGCCCTTCCCGCTGTAGTAAACATGATAGGCAGTGCATGTCAGAGCCCCACAACCACTGACACATACCGAAGCACCTCCACCTCACGTGTGCCCACCCTGCACTCTCACACACAGTCTGGGAGACTTACCACGACATTAGGGCCGCCATAAAGCCTTGGGTACTGTGCAAGCACCCCGTCTACCAGGACCTCAAGCTCCTCCCTGGTGAAGGGACTGGCACGGATCTTCTGAGTCCTCGACATCACAATGGACATGTGGCAGCAGCAGCACGTTGAGGGTGGCAGCCAGCAGTCCCTTGAGGCAGCAGCAGCAGGTGGAGGGTGGCAGCCAGCAGTCCCTTGAGGCAGCAGCAGGAGGTGCAGGGTGGCAGCCAGCAGTCCCTTGAGGCAGCAGCAGCAGGTGGAGGGTGGCAGCCAGCAGTCCCTTGAGGCAGCAGCAGCAGGTGGAGGGTTGTCAGTCAGCAGTCCCTGGTAGCTGTGGGAATGTGGTGCACCCTCCCACACATATATAGGCCCCTGGGGCTGTGTCAGTGGTCCCAGGGTGCTACAATTGGTGTACCAGGTCTGCCTCATTCAAATACATCCAATGTCCGCCTCCGCGGTGGCGGTGCACGCCTACCGCAATTTTCAAACTCGCATCAGGCTACCGCGAGGCTGCTTCCCATTGGCTGCAAGGGCATGGTCCATGCCGGTGACACACCGTAGGGTCCATGCGTGCACTACCGCGGTGGTGCATCTTTTGAATGCCTCCAGTGACCGCCTCTGCGGGGGTGGTGCACGCCTACCACGATTTTCAAACTCGCATCAGGCTACCGCGAGGCTGCTTCCCATTGGCTGCAAGGGCATGGTCCATGCCGGTGACACACCGTAGGGTCCAGGCGTGCGCTACTGCGGTGGTGCATCTTTTGAATGCCTCCAGTGACCGCCTCCGCGGGGGTGGTGCATGCATACCGCGATTTTCAAACTCACATCAGGCTACCGCGAGGCTGCTTCCCATTGGCTGCAAGGGCATGGTCCATGCCGGTGACACACCTCAGGGGCCAGGCGGTAGGCACCGCCATATGTCTGCCAGACAGTGCCTGGAGTGAGCGTGATTTGGGTAGCGGTGCATGGTTACCGCCATTGTCACATACATATCTGGCGGTGTCACCCGCGATCGTGCCTGGGTTATGGGCGGTGCCACACCTCAGGGGCCAGGCGGTAGGCACCGCCATATGTCTGCCAGACAGTGCCTGGAGTGAGCGTGATTTGGGTAGCGGTGCATGGTGACCGCCATTGTCACATACATATCTGGCGGTGTCACCCGCGATCGTGCCTGGGTTATGGGTGGTGCCACACCTCAGGGGCCAGGCGGTAGGCACCGCCATATGTCTGCCAGACAGTGCCTGCAGTGAGCGTGATTTGGGTAGCGGTGCATGGTGACCGCCATTGTCACATACACATCTGGCGTGTCACCCGTGATCGTGCCTGGGTTATGGGCGGTGCCAGTCCGCAGGTGTCAAACGGTAGGCACCGCCATATGTCTGCCAGACAGTGCCTGGAGTGAGCATGATTTGGGTAGCGGTGCATGGTGACCGCCATTGTCACATACATATCTGGCAGTGTCACCCGCGATTGTGCCTGGGTTATGGGCAGTGACACACCTCAGGGGCCAGGCGGTAGGCACCGCCATATGTCTGCCAGACAGTGCCTGGAGTGAGCGTTAATGGAGTTGTGGAGTAGCTGTGCTGCACCTAACGTGTCCTCCAGCTCTCTGCATAGGCCAACATGTACAGTGCCCAGTGTCTCAACAATTGAAGGGTCCTCATGAGGGCAAATGCACAAAAGGGACATGTCACTTCACGTCACCAACACATACCATATATGGGTCGGCAATACATTGCATGGGCACATACACTTGCACATGTCACATGTGCTGTGTAATGAAATGTAGTCTGTCCAGTTAATGTGTTGCATAGCATATGTAGATAATGGTCAATGTCTGTGTGTGCAATGTAACGCACACTGTCGTCTCATTTACTGAACTAGGGGCATCAGCAACTGGCACATTGTCAAATGCACATGCACACACGTGTCCCCCACGCTCAGCCGGTGGTCATTGTGTAGTTGAAGTGTGCCATGTGCAACCTGTGTTGGGAGGTGTATCAGGGCCAGCAACATGGTGTGTTCGGGTAGTATTGCAATTAGTAACATATGCTGGGGGTCATACTCACAGGTATGCACACATATCTGTTAGTATATCACACTGTGCATGCGAATGAGCCGGAGGGGTGCACAGATAATTGCTGCTGGTAAGGGGACAGGTGTACGAGTAGTGTGCCTGATGTGTACCTACTTGTGAAGTGCCCTGTCGGTTAATGGTGCATGTTGTAAGACTTGGTAATGTGTCTGTAGAAAAAATTTATGTGATGCACATTTCATGGTCTTCTGCATTGACATCTGTGCACTGTGATCTGTCCTAGGAGGAGGAGGCACAATATCCATTGTCCGTTCACAGTCCTGGCAGACATGGAGAATGACGATATAATCCGTAAATTCAGGCTGGACCGACAAACCCTGCAGAACCTATGTGCCATGTTGGAGCCCCACCTGCAGCCACGTCGGACATATCCAACAGCTTTCACTGCAACATCTAAGGTGATGGCATGTCTGCATTTCTTTGCAACAGGCTCATTCCAGCACACGGTCGCAAGTGCAGGCGGGATGTCACAGCCGATGTTCAGCATGGTGCTGAGGGATGTCTTGTCGGCCATGATGCTCTACAAAGACAGATATATCCATTTTCCCAGGGGGCCTGAGTTGGTGGCTGTGAAGGGCGATTTCTATGCCCTTGGACATATCCCCCATGTCATTGGTGCAATTGATTGCACACATGTTGGGCTTGTGCCACCACAGGCACGTGAACAGGTTTACCGCAATAGGAAGCATTCACACTCTGTAAATGTTCAAGTGGTGTGCCTGGCGGACATGATCATCTCACACGTGTGTGCCAAGTTTCCCGGCTCAGCCCATGATGCCCACATCTTGCGCAGCAGCATCGTTCCTCAGCTGATGGCCAATCTGCTTCCGGAGCGTGCATGGCTTGTGGGTGAGTATGCATAGTGGATTAGAGTGGTGTGTGTGTGACATGCTGTTGTGTGGCATTTTGAGACTGCAAGGTTAATCTGTGTCTCTCACACCCAGGTGACTCGGCATATCCGAACCACCCGTGGTTGCTGAGCCCATTGCGGAATCCCGTCACGCCAGCTGATGTGCGATACAATGATGCACATGGGAGGACATGGCGTGTGATAGAACGGACATTTGGTCTCCTAAAATCAAGATTTCGGTGCCTGGACCGTACTGGAGGTGCCCTTATGTACTCGCCAGGGAAGGTGTGTTAGATAGTGGTGGCATGCTGCATGCTCCACAACCTGGCCATTCGCAAGGCAATACCCCTGATCCTGGATGATGATGATGAGCAGCCAAGGCCGCTGCCTGCAAATCAAGCCGGATCCAGTGACGAGGGCAGTGGAGAGGAGGAAGGGGTCGACATGCGTCAACAGCTCATCACCCGCTACTTCACTTGAAGGTGAGTGACGATGTAGAAGGGACAAAATGGTCTGATGGTGTTGCAGTTGCTGTGTGGGTGTATGTGAGCTTGCTGACTGCAGCTTGGTGTTGACTCATTGCTGCCTGCCAATGTATGTGTGATTGGTTAGTGTGATACAGAATGTCTCTATGGTGACTGTTGCTCTGTGTAAAGTTTGTAGATCTGAGTACCTTGTTGACAAGTGTTGTGTGATGTGTGCAATGCCACACCCATACAAGTGACTCTTGTTCTGCTGGTTTTCCCTAGGTCCCTTCAGCATCTCACTTGTTACCTACATTCCATTCCCCTGGACCATGTCCTACACGGTGAAGGTTGCACATCCTGTATTAAAGACGGAGCAGACACAACAACATGTGTGTAAGGTGTATTTATTTACAACTGTGACATGCGAGGGTGGAGAAAATGTGAAGGGGGGAATTGAAGTAGTGAGTTGACAGTCATGGTAGATGAGATACTTAATGATGTGGAGACCCAGTCCAACAGATAGATGCCATTCACATGGCAGTCTGGTGAAGGATAGTCCAAAAGGTCAATGCAGTGGTGCAGTGGTCTGCCATCATGGCTGGCTCGGGGACTAGCGTTTGGCAGATGCTTTGGCACATGAGGCCACCTGGCCTTTCCTTGGACGGCCCCTCTTGTGCTTGACTGGAGGGGCCACTGCTGCAGGGGCAGTAGTGTCTGAGGACTCACCCCCCTCTGTGGACGCAGGGGAGGATGATGAAGTGTCATCCTGCTGCCCAACAGGGGGAGGCGGAGGGGTAGAATGTTGCGCTTGCCTGTCCCTCAGAACCGCCACTAGCTGCCCCAAGAGGTCCACAATCTGTCCCATGCGTATGTCCATGGACTTCAGCAGCAGGAGGTGCTCCCGAGATTCTTCCTCTAACCGGCCCATTCGTCCCTGGGCCTGTTGGTAGGCCCCAAGGACTCTGTCGATGTGGCCCAGGGCTTCCGTCTCAGGATCAGTCCCCCTCTGCATGACCCTGTCCCGACCACCTGCACTGCTGCCACGGTCCTGTCCGGTCCTCACATTGGCCCGCTGCATCCTCTCCCTGGCCTCCGCAGTCGATGTGGTGGGCTGCTCAACCCCTGGGGCAGGGAGGGTGTTGCGGACAGCTGTGGTGGTGGTGGTGGTAGTGGTTGACACACAGGCCGTGACAGCAGCTGTCAGAGGATGGTCAGGGGCTGCAGCTGATGTGGTTAGGGGGACAATGGGTGCCTGGGACTGGTTGCGGCCTGCCACAAGAGATGGGCCAGCATGGAGCTCCTCATCCAAGGAATCCAGGGAGTCCTCATCCAGTTGTCTCTGTTCCGAGGGGGGACTGGCTCTGCAGGGTGGTGTCATCCTCTGCAGTGAGTTCTTGGTCACCTGTGGGTCAGATGAGAAATGGTCATTGTGTTGCACCCATCAAAGTTTGTGTTAGCAGTGTTACATCAACTGTTTGTACATCCAGCAGTTGTTCACTGTACAAATTTGCATTGACCGACATCCAGTGATGCATTACAAGCTGTTGTGGTACATGCATTACTTGTCCATATTGGGAGTTGTCAAGACATGACATGCACAATATAATTTTTTAACATTGACAGTCTCATGTTGGCATCCAATTATTGATCAATGATATGTCATCCATTTACGCGTATGTGTCACTTGTTGAGCCCTTGCAGCGGTTTACTCTGCACAGTGAGTGAACATTGTAGTTTCATGCATACCTTTTCAATGTGGTGTAGATATCTGTATTTGCAATTCCAGACATGCTTATGTTTGCTTTAATTAGATCCTAGGTGGTGTGGACCACTGCTACTGTCAGATGGCATGTAGTGGTGTGCATGGTTGTGCTCGGAGTTCCATCTACATGTGTTTCAGACATTCACACTTTGGTTGCTGTCACAGTTTCATTTTCTTAGGTGTGTGCACACTATAGTTGCCAATGCTATCTGGGTGTGCAGTTGTGCATTGAGAGGCCTGGTGTCCTATGCCAACATGTTTATTTAAATGCATATCTGGCTGCATGTTGTGGCTGTTGATATGTTGTGTTTGCTGTGTTTTCCTTGTGTTTGAGAGACCTCTCTGTGTGTGTATGATGAGGGCTTCCATCTTGGTCCAGTGTGGGACAAGTCAGCATGATATGTCCACATGCCAGTTCTTTTGAAGTGTACATTGCAATGACTGACACATGCATGTTGGTGCCAGGAAGTAATGGGTCTTGTGTGCTGGCGGTCAGGTGGGCCCGTGTGAGTTGTTGTGCAAGCTTCCCAGCCCCACACACTCCGACCTGTGAGATGCGGTTACCTACCTGTGAGTTGGGTGGGTAGCATACATTGCCTGCCACATGCTTCTTATTGGGGGTGTAGTGTCCCATCCTCCATAGTGGTGGACCAGCATGCATGTTGCATTTTGTGGGACAGATAGCCAAACACACTACACCGTCTCACTGTGAAGATGGCTAACTACCGTTTGAGGTGAAGGTGGGCAATGACATGGCTATGTGACTTGGTAGAAATCTTTGGATGGAATGTGCGTGTGGTGAGCATAATGTGTGTGTGGCTTTTTGTACCCATTGATTTCAGATTACATTTGGTCATGGGGTATAGCCCCCATCACTGTTGTCCCAGCTATCTGGCTGTGGGGTTCACTCCCCAACATTTGAAGGCACAATAGGGCAAGGGGTATAGTCTCGTAGCACAGTGGTGACATACAGCAGGGTGAAGATCTCACCCAGCATACATTTCCACACTGTCATGGTTTAATGGTATTTGTGGACCTGAGAACATGAGCCCAGTACTGGTGAAGCAGTTGTTCCAGGGCATCCATACACTGACATGTTGTGGTCAACAGTGGTGTGTGTGTGAGATGTACTCAGCCCTGTGCAGACAATGTGTGCTTTTGGGGCCAGACTATACCAGCACTGTTCAGACAGACAGTGTGAGATGTGAACATTGTCAATGCATACACACATTGGTGGTCCAAACAAGACACCTTTGACAATTTAATTCAGACAAGGTGCTGTTCTGCAATTCAGTGCAGCACTGTGGTAGCTGGGTGTGTTGCAGGACATTTGGGATGTGCTTAGTTTAGCATTGTGAGTCCCAGCTGCAGTGTAGTTTTTGGGTACACTGCACTTCCACTGTTTACATTGCAACACTGTGGTATGACATGGGTGATTTGCACTTTGCCAAACAAACGGCCAGACACTGCTGCAGGGCAGCATGATCGTTGTTAGTGTTGCAGTGTGTGATGCCTGGCACAGTGTACACAATGTGGGTCAATTTTGAACAGAGACTTGTGCATGGTGACTACAACACAACTGTTTTGCATTATTTGTGTTGGTGACTGTGGACTAAGTGGCATGGTGTCATGTGCGGCTGCACAGACGTCACATGCCTATGAGTGGGACTAGTGCTCCATCCTGCTCAGCTGTGGGACAAGGGGGCCTGGTGGGAGTTGTAGTGCAGGCCTCCCTATTCCACAGACACCTCCCTGTAAAGATGGCTACCTACCTGTTAGGTGAGGGCGAAGCACACAATGGCTGAGGCATGCTTCTGGGTGGGGGGCAGTGCTCCATCCTGCTCAGCTGTGGGACAAGGGGGCCTGGTGGGAGTTGTAGTGCAGGCCTCCCAAACACCCACCCACCTGCCTGTAAAGATGGCTACCTACCTGTTAGGTGAGGGTGAAGCACACAATGGCTGAGGCATGCTTCTGGGTGGGGGCAGTGCTCCATCCTGCTCAGCTGTGGGACAAGGGGGCCTGGTGGAAGTTGTAGTGCAGGCAGCATGTACACATGTACCCATGGTGATGTTGCTAACTACCTTTGGGGGCTTCAGGGGGAGTGTCTGTTGTATCTGTGAGAGATGTGTTGGGGAGTGTTGTGCACATGAATGAATTTGAACCTAGGAGGTATTATTTTGTAATGGTGCAAGACAGTCCATTTGTGTGATGTTAGGCATTTGTTTGTACTTACCAGCCTCCACTCCCCGGGTATTCCTGAGAGACTCTCTGGATGTAGAATGCCAAGCACCTTCTCCTCCCATTCAGTGAATGTTTTGAGTGGAACGGGAGGGCCACTGCCTGTCCTGTGAGCCAGCTCATGGTTCTTGGCTCTCTTCTTTTGACCACTGCCTTCAGATCATGCCACCTCTTCACGATTTCATCTCTATTGCGTGGCACGGTCCCTACTGCATTGACCTTCTCTACTATCCTTCTCCACATTTGCGTCCTTGTTGCTATTGGTGTCTGTTGGACCTGGTTACCAAACAATTGTGGTTCTACCCTGATTATCTCATCAACCATGACCCTCAACTCACTCTCAGTGAATTTGGGCATTCTCTGTGGTGACATGGTGTGTGATGTGTCAAGGTGTTTAGGGTGCAGGTTTGGAAGTGGTGGTGGTGGTTGTGATGTGTATGGTGTGTGCTGTGCAAAGGTGTTAGAGGTGCAGGTGTGGAAGTGGTGGTGGTGGTGGTGATGTGTGTGTGTTGTGCAGATTTGCCTCTCCTGTCATCTGTGGTGGATGTCCCCTCAGTTGTGGAGTTTTGCAAAGGATTGTGGTCTGTTGGGGGCTGGATTTATGCTGGTGTCTGTGGGTGTGTCAGGATGGGGTATTGGTAGCAGGTGTGGTGTGTGTGTGAACCTGGGATTTGTAGTTTTGGTGTTTCCCATGGGGGTGTGTCTTTGGGCTGTGTTAGCTATTTTTGGGTGCATGCCTTGTTTGGTTGGTGCACTTTGTGGCCATGTTGTGTGTTTTTCTAGCAACCGCCATTTTTTTAACAGAGCGTCCGCAGTGGTGGCTCGGCTACGGCGCTTCCGCCGTCTCACTGAATCATCAATGTTGTCGACTGCGGCGGTCGGAAACAGCGCACTGCACCGCGGGGATGTCGGGAATATCATAATTTCGATGGCGGTGTCTCCACTGTGGTTGCGGTCGTTTGGGCTGTTTCCGCTGTGAAACTGACCGCCGCGGACGGGTTTGGGCCTTCTCCGCAGGCGAACGGCGGTTTCTCGGGTCTCCTTTCCGCTGCGGTTGGATTTTTACCGCCGAGGATCCTAATCTAGCCGTCGGTTTTCCCGCGGTAGCGGCGGGCGGTGATTTCCCGCTACCATGGTGGTCGGTTGTTTTTCCGTCCGCCATCGTAATGACCTCCTAAATTATTAATTAATAAATTATTAATTTTTATAATGTAAATTAAATGACTTTCCACCCTATTCCCCTATAAACCCACAACCCGCTACGGAACTAATATACGCAAAAATTAATTCACATAAAATCCATTACCTTAAAAGAATTGTAACATACATTCAAAAAAATTATATATTTTTAACACATATAGTAACATATAAAACAATAAAAAAAAATCGATATAATAAAATTCGATATAATGACATTCGATATTACTTACCTATATGTCGATATTTTTCCAACTATATTATGTCTTTTCTATATTCTGCCCTCTCGATATTTTCTACTCGATATTTTGTCCTTTCGATATTAAAAATTCGATATTTAGTCTCTACACCTAGACGACGTCGTAATAACTCCAATGGAGTTATTCGTTGCTACAAACTTTAATTGAGTGAATAACCAATTTTTGAGGATATCTTGATAACTGTATTGTAGATTTTTGTCGTTAGGTCTTGTTTTGGTTTAGATAAAGATTACTTATTTTTCTAAACTGGTGTGTTGTCCATTTGCAGTGTTTTCACTGTATTACTATATGTGTTCACAAATGCTTTACACACTGCCTCTGAGATAAGCCTGCCTGCTCGTGCCAAGCTACCAAGGGGGTGAGCAGGGATTATTTTAGGAGTGTATCCCCCTTACCCTGACTAGAAGCAAGGGCCTCTAGTTGAACAAAGGTACCAACCTCTGCCAACTAGAGACCCCCATTTCTAACAGGCTCCGTCTGGGGTTGTTGCAGTATAGCCATCCCCTGGTTGATGCCCCATTGTCTCCTCCATCAGTGTTTGCACCTTCTGAGGTGAAATAGACATAGCAAAGGAGGTTGGAGATTCTTACCCTGAGATGTACTTTCTCTGTTGCAGCCTCTCTGATCCAATTCTGTGTTTGCCTTCATATGTGGAATTTTGGCTCTTTCCGGGTTGGTCTAATATGCATATCAGTGGGAGTCTTTGACCTGTACAGAAGCCTTACCTTTATCCCAGGATATAGCTTCATTTTCTAAAGCTAATCACAGTTATTCAAAGCAACCTGAAGCCATTAATAGTCGCCCATGTTTGATCTTAGTTTGGCCCTTTGCTGCTACGTCTCGTAGTCCACTGTCTCCAATATGGAAAACCTCTCAAAAGCACCCTGGGGTGGCCCTACAGATAACTGGAGGGTTTATTCCCCATTGTGTCCCCTCTCACTTGCAATACCACTGTATTGCTTCTCACTTGGCTGGCAAGTAGAATAAAGAAGAGTTTTCTGTGGGTCGTTGAAACTGCAGTGCCTCACCCACAATCCAGGGCATGATATCAATATCTGCCTTCCAAAGAAAAAAAGATAGAGAAGAATATGATAACTTACAAACAGCTGCAGATGAGACTTATATTAAGGTTTAGATAAAACAATAAGACCCAGCCCTACTGATGTGGTTGGGCACAAAAGTAGCCTTAAAGGATTTCTTTGCCAAAAAAGAAGGCCTCAACAGCTGTACCTATAATGGTCAGATGTACGAAGAGGGTGAGCAGATGGGAAGCTTTTTGGCATGGATGACCAAAGCAAAAGAAAATTGGAATTTGATCACAGGGATCAGAGATCCCGCACAAAAGAAATTGAGAGAGAGTGCTGACATTGGGAAAATCTTTTTGGACTATTATGCCTCCCTATATAAAGGGGTGACGAAGCTATGCGATCCGACCTTAGCTGAACAATTCTTGTATGAAGTGCAGCTTCCTGTACTAAAAGAGGAAATAGCCTCTTTCTTAATATCCCCAAGTCAGGGTGAAGAGGTAAAGACAGGTATTAAGGAACTTCCGGGGTCTAAATTCCCAGAGAAAGATGGTTTGGGATAACATTTTATAAGTGCTTCAACTTCCTACTCATGGCCCCACTAACGAAGCTGATTAACTCTATTTTACTAGGTGGACATATCCCACCCTCTTGTAAAAAGGAATATTAATAAAAAAGGTTTAAGGAGGAAAGATGAATTTGAACCATCTTCATGTCAACGTATAACACTTTTAAATACAGATTATAAGGTAACTACTAAAATTCTAACTAAGAGAATCAATGTCATTATGAATAGTCTGATCCTTTCAGACCAACATCATTTTATTAGAGGTCGAAGTCTGAAAGCTTAAACGTTTTATTTGGCTGAGTTATCTATCTTGTCAAGGTAGATAATAATCCTGCAATTGTAGTTCTGCTAGATGCTGAAAAAGCATTTGACCTTCAAGGCTGGGACTTCTTGTTTAGAGTATTACAAAAATTTAACTTTTCATCTAAAATCACAAGATCTATAGCCAGACCTTACTGAAATACATTAGTTCAAATTATTATAAACAATCAAAGCGCTGGCACCATATTCCCTAGCAGAGTTACGCATCAACGCTGTCCACTGTCCCCTATGTTATTTACCTTGTTTAAAGAACCCCTAGCTCACAATTTGCAGGTACCTCCAAATAAAAACTATACACAGATAATGTTGCCTTGTACCTATCTCCTAACAAAGATAATAGTGAGACTGCCCTGCAAGCGATTCGGATATACACAAATTTGGGGGGTACAGAATTAGCGAAACAAAAACCAGAGCACTTTTGTTTAGCACAACACCAGAATTAAGAGCGAACTATTGTTAATATGGAAAAAGTGGATGCTAATATGAAAAACAATGCATTCATGTATGTGAACAAAATTGCATCTTTATTAACTAATTCACCCGTTGTGAACTCCACAACAACCTCAACTTGCAAATATATAGTCAGGCAGGCTGTTAGACCTAGGCCGGAGGTCACTGATTGATAGGTCACAGGTGGGGTGGCACGTAGGAAGCAGTTAAACACACAAACAGGAAACCCTACATCAATCCCACAGATAGGCCCAACACTACAATGGCCCAGGGAGTTTGGCTCCAATAGAGCACATAGGGCCGGAGGGGTCTGCATGCTCCCAAAACACCATAAATTCAGATGTCACATGAGTTAGGAACATATAGCCAATCAAGACATAGCACACACAGTGATCACGCGCTTCTCATGCCGGACATCTGGACATGTTACCCACTGGCCACATTGTGTCAACGCTAGGTCGAGGCCCACCTGTACTTTCCATTAGACAATTAATTTATGGCTCCAAAGGCAGCAGCTTACATTCCATACCATACATGGACCTCCGGAAATACTTTATTGTCTACAATGAACTGTATAAAATGATGCCACTGACTGATTGTAAATTGAGACAGTCCTCAGACCCTATGCCTGTAACTGATCTCCTGGCTGCTCATTTTAATTAAACAAATTGTTCCTGTTTTGCCAAACGCCTCTTGTCTCTTATTTTTTAAAGGCATTTCATGTTCAATGATCATTTTGGTGAGCCACCATGGGAGCTGATTGGTACCTTAAACCTGACTACAGCCAAAGGAAGGAGACCCTGACCAGACGGATTCACATTTGCACATCAAAGAAGGTGAGCAGACACCGCAATTGATTGAAAGTTCTGCTAAATCCGCGGGGCAGAGGTCCGTCCTGAAGCAGTCATCACAGATGGTAAGAGACTACATAAGAAGCTAACCTACTGCATTTGGCATATGGAAAAACTAGAGAGAAGCATAAAAAGTTAATCTGAGCGCCCTGTCACTGACAGAATCTGGCATATTACCTATTTGTATGTCCTAGCTGAGTAGTCGCAAGGCAGCCTCGGAGGCGATCCCATGGAAGTCACCTTTTTTCTATTGTCAGCACGCTAGGAAAGGTGAATATTTATTGTATAGCCCTTTACTGCTCCCAGGACACTATTTTTGTGATAGAGCTATCCTGATTGGGCGGAGTTGGCACCTCAATCTCATATTCTGTACTTTAAAAGTGTTTCTTAGTGCCACGGGTTTCTTAACCCCGTTGGTATCTGAAAGGAGTGAGAGGTGTTGCTTGCTTGGATAGCTGGGCATGACACAGATGGTACGCTTGGCCCCTGGGCATGATACAGCATGCGATTTGGACTTTTAGGGAAAAATATTTGGACCTGGGAAACTAGGTGCAACTTGTGTGTGGCCAAGAGGGGCCTGTGGTTCTCGAGTTATTCCTTTTTCTGTATTTATTAACATTACCTTTGTCCTGGAGCTGATACTGGCAGACTATCAGGCACACTTAGTACCATGTACTGCACACAGCTTCCCCTGGTCACAGGATAGCATGCGCTAGTAGCGGGCTAGGAGATTTTAGACAAAGCAATCATTTCTTTCTGTCCGCTTTTTGTTTAGTTGGTGTAATGTACACATGATGTTATGGTGCTACTATTTATTGCAAACTGTATAAAGTACAAGAATTGATATAGCATGTTATTTGATGTTAATCTTACTTGATAAAGCGCAACCAATCATACACTAAGGTATATCGGTCAGTACAAGCAAAAAAGTCAACAACTAAAGCAGCCACGTTTTCAGCATTTTCCTGAATCTAGTGAAGTTGCGCAATGGTGAAGATGGAGAGACAGGTGATTCCAGGCCGTGGAGGTCATAAATAAGAGTGCTTTCCTACTGTATCTCATAGTGCGAACACGGGAGACACTCAGAAACTTCTTGTTGCTAGATCTTAGGATGCTGAAAGGTAGATAGCGATTGAGTTTATCCTTTACGTAGAGAGTGGCATTGCCCATCAAGGACTTAGGGGTGAAACAACAGACCTTGAACAGGATGCACTTTCGGACAGGGAGCCAATGGAGATCTCCCAGAATAAGAGCAGAGGAGGAGCCTGATGGGAGATTAAACATCAAACGGGCAGCCGTGTTTTGTGCCACCTGGAGTTTAGACTGTAAGATGTTGTTGACTGCCATGAACAGCACATTGCTGTAGGCCAGGCGGCTTATAACCAGAGTCCGGAACAGTGTTTTCCTGGCAGAGGATGGTAGCCAAGGATAGACCTTCCTCAGAAGTCTCATAGTCGCAAGTAGCAGCGATATGGTTCTTCATGGAAAGTTCCTGGCCCGTTTTGATGCCCAGATATTTTACGGTGTGGCATGGCGAAGGCGTTGCCCCCAGTTCGGCCGGCCACCATTTGGGAGTCCAGATGTACTGAGCTTTTCCAAACAGTAAGATCTCATTTTTTTCACCGTTCAGCTGGAGATAATTGGTAGTTATCCAGACCGTGATTTTCCTCAGACAATCTTGAAAATTATGTGTCGCATTGTTAATATCCTGTCCCATTGAAATGACCAACTGTGTGTCATCAGCATTGGAAATTGTATCAAAGTGCAAGACTTCTCCAGCTGGGCAAGGGGGGCCCCATAGATGTTAAACAAGCTCGGGCTCAAAGAAGAGACCTGAGGCACCCCCTTATTGATGGAAATGGTGCGGCTTTCTAAGAAATCTGTGAGCCACAAAAAAGCGTTGCTCCTGACACTGTTCTCCTGGTGATCAATTACACATGGGAGATGGTGTCAAAGGCCGCAGAAAGATCTAACAGCACAAGCATGGCAGGGCAGCCAGCATTTAAAGTACAATGTATGGAGTCTGTGACTGCCACCAACACGGTCTCTGTACTGTGAGCAGCTCTGAACCCCGACTGGGAGGGATCCAGAATCCTATGGGCCTCTAAGAATGTCATGAGTTGATTATTTACACAGCCTTCCAATATTTTGGCCAGAGAAGGTAGTAGAGAAATGAGGCGATAATTAGACAGGCTGTTGAAATCGGCATTGGTTTTTTCAATGTATGGGAAACCAGAGCAGCCTTCCAAAGTAGAGGGATTTTAGTTGACTCCAGAGAGAAACTAAAGAGGGAAAGAATAGGGGGGCTAGCAAGGTAGCCAGATTCATCGAGACTCTAGGGTGACAAAGGTCTGAAAGAAATCCTGATTTGACTTTTATCAGTAACTCCCAAATTTGGTCCAAGGATCAAGGATGGAATCTATCAAGGTTCTGGGTAGCAACCTTGGAAGATATCATGCAGATACTGTTCTAAGGTTTCATGTTTTGTTGCCTATAGTTTTTTATAATTATCTTCATATGAGGGTCTTGTTATTAATTGGAAACTATATTTAGCGAAAAGTTGACATTGTGCAGATACTGTTTTATTGCATCGTTCTGACCTATGTTGCAACCCTTCATACGCATTGTCATCTTTGTTTATTGAAATGTTCATATTGAATTGTTTGATGCATTTGTAGATAACGCTGAGCTCATAGTATATAAAACTGTAAGAGTGCACCACATACGTTTGTCCCCATGATCAGATCAAAACAAAGACTCCCCAAAAAGAGTTAAGTCATATTTTTTCCACAAAACTACCAAACTTTTCATGGATTCCCCATTGAAACACATGGAAACCAGGTTCCCCACACAGGCAAAGAAACGTAATAAGTTTGGCCAAGAATGACATGCACACACAAAGGCACACACATTTTCCTGGCCTAACGAGGGAACTTTGACACTAACGCAATTGAACACACTTGAGCACACATACAATCTAAATACATAGGTCAAAAGAGAGACAGGAGAGGGGCAATACTAAAGTAATGGGCCATCATTGAAGAGGCCCAGATCGATAACCCTACACTACCGATAGCAAGCAAGGTGTCAGTGCCTCCTGCACCATATTCAGGAATGGAGGTGCTCATGCCAGGGCCCCTTGCATTATCCTAATGCAATGGGCGGTTTCTCCATTAGGGCTCAGGGGCTATGCCCCTCTGAAATTCGTGCACATTTACATAAATACATATTAAATAGATTGATTTATTTAGAGATACGATCGTATCTCTAAACAGATCGATGTATTTAAGTCTGGGCTGTTTGTTTTAGGCTGCCTGCCCCGCCTCGCTCTGAAGCAGGAGAGGGAAGCCAGGCAGTAAATCAACTTTCTGAACTGTGACACATGACTCAGGGCTTTCTGTTTTAAAGCCCTTCATTGCCTTTGTGGTCTATGGTGGTATGCACTGTAGGCCAGTGACACGATCAGCGTCATGGTTTTAGGCGTCGGAGACTTCATCCTTGCGTGATTTCAGACATTCGTCATTCACAGGCATAGATCCCACCCTGTTGTCATAGGTGGGAGTGGATAAAAGCACGTCTGATTTGGTACCTTGTTCTCGGTAATAGTAAGTGTTAGAATGCTAATCTGGTGTTACGTATATTGTGCTGAGACCCCTTGCTCACTCTATCCTTCCCCATTGTGACACCCTAGGCCCTGGCTGCATGTCGCTAGCCCCGTTAGAAGTGGAGCTGCTGTATTTGCTCCCCCGCTAAATTGATCCAAATAACGAGCAGGGTTCTTGTTCCCTTGCGAAGTTGATCCAAATATCCGAGTCAAGCGGAAAGTGAGAAATATGTGCTTACAGTGGACAGTTCTCTAATACATGACTTAAAAACTGGCCCTGTCTTCATGCCCCTAAGTTAACACTGATGCCAAAAACATGGAATGATTTACGAACAAGCCCCTTGCGCCACTGATAAATCACTTTTTCCCATTTAAAAAGTGACACACCAGTGGCGCAAGGGGCTTGTAAATAAGCCCCAATGAATGTTAAAAATGTTCAGTCAATGCATTTCAGCGATTTATTTCCTGTCTCATTTTACATGCTTCACTTAATCTTGCATTCCTATAGAGATAGCTAATTTATAATGTTGTTGTTTATCTGTATTTTTTTCTGTGCACACTTTGAGCCATGCCAGGTGTTTATGAGGGGCTTTGATTGAGCGCGCCGGAGCTAAGGCTGAAGCCAAACAAAGTCCCTGTCAGTGGGATGGCCTCTCTGCAGAGCACACAGGACAATGTTTATGTATTCTATTTGCAACTGAATTTCTGTGGAAATGTGTGTGAAGGGGGTACACAGATGTAAACATATTTGCAAGGCAAAAGTAAGAGAAAATAAAGTGCTTAAATTTGAGGGAGTGCAGTGTATCTTTGGGTGCAGTGAAATGAGGGGGATGCGAGGAAGTGCATTCGTGGAAGGGTCAAAAAAGGGTGCTGAAGAGGAAAGAGAGGTGGTTGAATATGTGCAGATGGACAAGAAAAAGAGAAAAAGAAGATGCATATCCAACACAAAGCCCACATAACTGAAGGTCAAAACTCCTTCCACAGGCCTCAATCCTCTTTAATTCACAGATTCACAATTTCTGAATTGAAACATTTCCAATGTTAATTATTTATAACAAATGATTGTTGTTACTCATTTATCTTTAACAGCTAACAACCATGGACAAAGCCAATCATACTGACAGGTTTTAGGTGTATGTCAGTTTTTGTGTCATTTATATGGATGCAATTACATCTCAGAGAGAAACCAAAATAACAGCCAGGTGGGGGTCACAGAAATGTATTTGGCATGTTACTTTATAGAGAGTCCCCACTTTTTTCATCCCACTTAAAGACCTGTCGCCACATATTTTTATATGACTGGTTGCAGCCAGCAGCTGTGGGTGCTTCCTGAAGCCTGGTTAGAGCTTCTTTTTCCAAAGTTAATGCTGCATGTAGTGCAAGACACTGAGCAAGTATACATTTTAAAGGGCTAAAGTTGTCATGCTATACAATTTGCACATTACAGTAACTGTTGAATAAATTAATGCAGTATGATATGGGGCAGTTTTTAATGTGTTTAATATTTCAAGACTATACATTCCCACTACTTTATAAGCCTTGCTTTAGTGCTACATTCATTTGCTTTAAAATGCAACATTTGCCAATCTTTTTTAAAAAAAATCCTAGGTTTGCCCATTAAACTTGTTTGCGTCGCTCGCTATATAAAAGTCATGCCTAACGTTTACGCACACCACTTTCAAATGTCACCAGCCGCCACTGGATATTCGAATTCACCAATAGTAGGAGCCGGTAGGCCCCCACCAAAAGATGGATAGTTAGGCCCAAGCATAAGAAACCAACAGGCCAGCAAGCCCAGACGAATTCCAGGGCAACCCAAGTCCCTCGCAAAAGTCTCCAAAAGCTCAACCCCCTGTCTACCAAGTCCAACACATAGAACCTCAGCAGCATGGAGAACACACACTCCCACTGGTTTGAGTGAACATACATGAGTGACAGGGAGATTTGTGGTGATACTAGATAGTGACACAGGAAGTGGGGGGTGAGGAAAGAAGCCCCAGTCACTTGGGAACCAACAACAAGGATGCACTCTGCTCTACATGAGCGCACAACAAAGGGGATTTAACCCAGAGGGAGAGAGTAGCAAGGGAGGAAGGTATGATCTTTGCACACCAGTTGTGTGGCCTGTTAGCAGACAGGACTGAGGGGAGGGACCAAAGTGACTGGCCATGGGGGCGTGGCCAGCAGCCGACCAAGATGGCCGCACCTTAGGTGAGCTCCGGCGATAGCCCACCAAATCCCATAATATCCGTCATAATTATCGATTTTGCCACAATTTGAATCGTCGCTAGGGAGCCCTTGCATATCGGGGAACGTCTGGCAGAAGTTGTGAGATCCTGCAGCGATTGGCTGAGGAACACTGGCCGAAGTCAGACCCGAGAGTGCGGAACATATCAGGAGGAGGAGTCCCGTGAATGGCAACAACGCGAGGCAGCCGAGGTTGAGGAGATCCGGTTACCTCTGTGCTCCGCGGCGGGAGTGTACAAGTTCCTCCTCCCCGGCGGAATATCCATGCTTGGTGGGAGACACTGGCTGCTACGAGACCAAGCGGCCGTGCGGCTGTGACGGGACATCCGGGAGGCAGAGGCAGAGGCGGGCGGCACCAGAGTGAGTGCGGCTGCCACCTGGGAGGCTGCATCAGCCCTTTTCAGGGGAGCACCAGAAATTGCAGCCTGAAGAGGATCAGCGTCGGACCCCTAGAACCCCTGCAGCGGAGGTGAGGAACTGAGCCAAAGGGTGAAATCGGGCTGCAGCAGGCTGGGAGGGAATGCGGGAGCGAGATCGGGCTGAGCCCTCCAAATATCCAAATCAGCCCTCCTGATTGGGGCGCCGGACTGCTACGACGGAGGGACATCTGGAAGCAGATGAGTGAGGCGTGAGCTCTGAGACCGGACCTGGGCTGGATCGCGGTGAAGGACTGCTTTGAGACGGTGCGCAGGGGAACAAGCAGCGGCGGCGAAAGGAGCTGCGGCATAGACGGACGACTGGAGAACGGGACAGTGATTCCCACGGACCAGTCGTATTGAGAGGTGACAGTATTGCCCGCAACTTGGAACCCCGGTGCAAGGGGGGTGAATGAGGGCTGAGGTTGATGAAGGACTGACTCTAGCCTTCCAACCAATGCGGGACATATCCTTGTGAGGATCTATTGTGTAGATTTGGACTAATCCCAAACCAGGAGTGTAATGGTATAAGCGCGGGGCAGGAGAAATAGTGAGTACAATAACACACGTTGGGAAGATGACGAACCCGAAGGGGCCAAAACCTATGCATCAAATGAAACTTGATAAATACATGCATTCCAAACAAGACACAGCAGTGGAAAAGTGTGAGAAGGAAGGTCAAAAGCAGCTAATGGAGGGAGACGGGCCGACCCTACAAGATATAATGGCAGCAATACAAGGAGTCTGCTCGACATTAGAAAGTAAGATCGATACGGTTACCCTAGAAGTGACGCTAATGCACGCAGAACTATGTAATCTGGGGGATCGAGTAAAAGCTACAGAGGACTCCGTCTCCACGCTCCAGAAATCTACAAAAACATTAGAATTGAGTGTTAAAAAGCTCAAAACAACAACAGCGGAATTAGAGGCAAAGCTTGAAGACTATGAAGGGTGCTCACTTAGAAATAACGTCCGAATTTTGGGTGTTCTAGAGAGAGCAGAGGGCCCAGCTGTGGACTTATTTGTGGAAGACCTTATCCAAAATCACTTGCAACCCCGCTCCCTTTCTCGGTACTTCTCGGTGGAACGTGCCCATCGGGTGCCGGAGGGCCCGCCGAGGCCGGGTGCGCCTCCGCGCCCCATCCTGGCGAGGATCTTCAATTATAGAGACAGAGACATAATCCTGCAGACAGCCCGCTCGGCTTCCCCCCTAAAGTTTGATAAATCAACTATAACCTTCTTCCCGGACTTTCCGGTGAAGGTTCAGAAGATGCGGCGCTCCTTCCTGGAGGTTAAACGGGCGCTCCGGGACAAAGACATAAAATATGCAATACTCTTCCCGGCCAAACTTCGAGTGGTAGCTGAGGGGAAGTCATGGTTTTTCAAATCACCAGATGAAGCCTGGGAGTGGCTGGAGGGTTGGAGAACCTCCGGAATCAAAAGACCCAACCTCCAAAGACATACAAAGGGACAAGAGCGGCGACAAGCTGGTCAGGGGCAGAGCGAAGGTCCAGAGGTGGAGGAGGGGCAAAGCGGGACCACAAAGTAGCTGCGGGACTCATGAGACACCGGTAGAAGTAAGAATACTCAAAGAGGTCTGCCATGGCTCCCTCTGATATGTAAAGAACATTTTTGTGACTGTTAATCAAGCTGATATTCACTGGTGGGACCCAGTAGTAGGACACTAGACAAAATCGATTAATCTTTATGGGTATATGATTGGTCATCTGGAGTCTGTTATAATTCAAGTTTGGTCCAGATAGACTGATAGTAGACGGTATTAAAATGGGTTAATCACTACAGGTTGAGGGGGGAAACTTCGATTGGTGGGTATCCAGCTGGGACACGTTCCCCAACGTTGTGTTATGTGGGAAGGGGTACACAGGCACTCAGCAAGGTTGGGGGTCGGCAGTTTTAAATCCTGTTGCAGGGAGGCCAGGAGGAGGGTAGGGGTGGGAGGTTACACTAGGGTGAGTTACAGAGTTCATAGGTTTTTAAAGTTGAACATGAAAATAAAGTTCACAGCGCATGTCCTGAACAAAAACTAGATGCAAAACAAACAGCCTCACAGAAAATTACACGGTTAGCGGCTGAAACATCTGACACCCAGTGACTTCTGGAGGCCCTGAAGAGACATTGTTTTCTCCTGGACCCCCAGAGCGTGCTCCCCAGGATCGTGAAATGCATGGTAATCTGACAATAGCATCCCCCCTTGTAATTTTAAAATCCTCTCTTGGAATGTTCATGGATTGGGGGACAGAATCAAAAGAGGGGTGGTATTGCAGTACTTGAAGCGGCAGGCACCGGATATTGTACTGTTGCAAGAAACCCACATACCAGGGACCTCTTATTGGGCACTAAATAGATGGTCTACAAATTGGTAGCACATGTGGGTTATACCAAAGGATCGAGGGGAGTTGGCAATCTCTTGCATTAATCCCTCCCTTATAAAATACAAACCGTTAAACATGATACACTGGGATGATTTGTGACCCTGTTTGGTTATTGGGAGGGCAGGCCATTGAACATCATGTCCCTTTATGTACCTCCAAGACTGCATTCCCCCACTCTCGCAGATCTGGGGTCACATATAATTAACCTACCCGAGGGAGAACTACTTATAGGGGGGGACTGTAATGCAGCCATTAGTGGAGACTGGGATACATGGCCAGCAAAACAAAGGGAAGCTCCTTGGAAGGCCTTAGAAGAATTTCTGAGGGCTATGAGCCTAGTAGAAGTGTGGAGGGTGCATAATCCCACAACCCGCCAGTATACTTTTCACTCTGGGGTTCATGGAAGTCTGTCGCCGTATAGACTATATATAGACTATATCTTTGGAAGGGCAGACCAGCTTTCAATGTTCAGGGGAGTGGCTCACCTCCCGAGGGGTATCTCGGATCACTTTCCACTTGTTGCACTGTATGGGGGCGTGCCTTCTCCCAAGAGATAGGGGATGACACTCACCATTGGTACTTGAAGGTACCAAGCATAAGGGAGGGCTCGGCTGAAGCAACCACCAACTATTTCAATGAAAACAAGGGGTCGGTGAACTCATCCCAAACGATGTGGGAAGCAGACAAGGCAGTAATTAGGGGGCAGGGGATCTCGTCCATAGCCGGTCATGAAAAAGGAAAACAGAAACAACTGGTTGCAGTAGAAGAGGAGATTCGTAAATTAGAAGCTGAGTTAATATTGACAGATTCCCAGACACTAAAGACAGATTACAGATTAAACAGAAAGAATATAAAGAAATTGCTGAAGAAGCAGCAAGAGCGCAATATCGAGCCACCCAACACCGATTATACGAAGTCGGTGATAAGGTGGGTAAGCTGTTAGCGTGGTTGGAGAAAACAGGAAAAGGCTACAAGATGGGTTTTTGAAATTACACCAGATGAGGGGACCCCGCTTAGAGACAGGCAGGAAATAGTGGAGGCCTTCGCAACATATTTCAGTCACCTATATATGCCATCAGCGACGTCCACTCAGATTGGGGCTCAAGAGCTGCTGGCCACTCTCAGTCTGCCCTCCTTAGATGATACAGACAGGGAAAGTTTGGAGTCTGATCTGACCGAAAAAGAGGTAATACAGGCAATTGGGGCGCTACCAGCAGGAAAAGCAATGGGCCCGTCCTCACAACTCGCTTGTCGCCCCTCCAGCAAAAACTAGTCCACCCCGATCAATCAGGCTTTATGCCAGGAAGAAATACAGCGCTCAACCTGCGGCGACTTCATGGAGTACTTGGGAGGGCTGGGGACATTAGGGAGGAGGCTGTTATAATGTCATTAGATGCCAAAATGGCCTTTGACATGATTGAATGGCCCTTTTTATTTGCGGCCTTGGAGAGATTCGGATTTGGCAAAAAATACTTGTCATGGATACGGCTTCTCTACTCAGAGCCCCTAGCACAAGTCACAGTAAATGGGGGAAGATCATCGATCTTCAAATTGCAGAGGGGGACACGGCAGGGCTGCCCACTTTCACCATTAATATTTGCGCTGGTCTTAGAGCCACTGGCAATACGGATCAGAGGGGATCCGCTCATTAGGGGATTCAAATGGACAGAGGATTGGGAGGACAGAATCTCCCTGTATGCAGGTGACATACTACTCTATTTAGCTAGCCCATACTCCTCCAAACATAGAGTACTGCATATATTTACCCTTTTTCATAAATACTCAGGATATACTATAAACTGGGACAAGTCGCTAATATATGTCCTTTACGGTCGTGGCACCAACCTCCCCAAGGTCTGCGCGGCACGAAGAGTAATTGAAGGGTTTCGATACTTGGGAATCTATGTCACCACAAACCCTGCAGTTTTTTACGAGCACAACTTAGCTCCCCCCCTGCGTCAACTACAGGAAGACATGCAACATTGGAAGACACTTCCCCTCACATTACTCGGCAAAGCCTCCTCATTCAAAATGATGGCCCTCCCTCGTTTTGTCTGTATCCTACAGAACACTCCATATCTTGTCCCATTAAAATATTTTCAAGCGATAGAATCAGAGATACATACACTCCTCTGGGACAATGGTATCCCTCGAATAGCACTGGCTAAACTTACGAAAAGCTGGTACGATGGAGGAATCGCCCTCTCTGCAATCCAATATTACAATTGGGCAGCACAACTTACTGTAATAAATCACTGGGTACACTGGCCACAAGTAGAACCAGCTTATAGGATGGACAGACACAATATGGTACCTGGGAACTATCATAGAGTGATCTATGGTGGGAAAAAGAGTGCACCACGACACACACCAACATCGAGGACAATCACATTATGGCACACTGCGTCAGCGGCATTGAGGTGAAAAGATAAGATAACTATGGCTGCTCCACCCTGGGAGTCGGCGCACCTGGGTCTGTTAGCAATAAAGCCCAGGTTCGACAAATGGTACCTTATCGGTCACTCCAGGGTTGGTGACTTATGGGTGAGAGGGAAGACTATACCCTTAGCGACCCTCAAAGGGACTATGAACTCGACGCAGGAGAAATGTTTCGGTACCTCCAGGTACGCAGCGCATTGCAAAGGGCAATTCCTAGGGGCGCCGAGCTCCCGGCCTCCTCCCCCCTAGAAGATAGGCTCTTGGATGATTATTTAAAAGAGAAATCAATATCACTAACATACAGGAAGATATTAAACAATTCACCGGATAACCTGGGGAAAATACGGGCCAAATGGGTGAATGACATAGGGGACATGAGTGATGAGGAGTGGCAGGAGGCGCTGGCGTCCCCTCTGGAGGTGGCCATACGCTCTCAATTTAGATTAATACAATTAAAGATCTTACACAGAGCATACTATACGAGTACTACAATAGTTAAAATGGGCACCTCCAGCTCACCACTGTGCCCCAGGAAGTGTGGTCAGGTGGGAACTTTTATACATCAATGGTGGGACTGCCCAACTATCCGGATATTCTAGGATAAAGTAACATCAAGAATGCTAACACTGTGTGGGAAGGAAGTAATGGCCTCGCCCCGATGGTGCCTCCTAAATGTCTGGGAAAAAACAGACCTTACAGCGAGTGAAAGAACCTGGGTCGCCCTAGGATGTATGGTTGCAAAATGCAACATTGCGAGGACATGGAAGGTGGTGACTGGGCCTAGATATTGAGACTGGGAGGCAGATATGGATTGGTGTATGCAGGCGGAAAGGGTAGTTTATGAGGGAAGAGGCTGTCTGCAAAAGTGGTCAAAGATTTGGGGGGAATGGAACAAAAGCAGGGGGATGATATGCATGCCACTTGATGGATTCTCCCTGCATGGGGAGTAGTGGGGGCAGAGAAATATCAGATATGCAATCCATAACGGTGGTGATATTAAAACTGATGTTTGTCTTGCTATGTGTAAGAATCGAAACTGTGATCATGTACTGAATCAAAGGTTGTTAATTATATTTGCTTTGCAACCAATTTTCAATAAAAAGAATAAAAAAATAATTAAAATGGCTGGCCCTGGCCAAGGGGAGGATGATTTTAGACAGAGGACCTGGTTATAGCGGTTAATTGCATCAGATACGGAGGGTAAAATCCCAACTGGAATTTCTCCTACATGCAGCAATGCCTCGCCAAGTGGGAAAAGAGGCAATATAAAGTAATAAAAGGAGAGAGAGAGAGCATAGAAAGAAGCTGAGACAGAACCCAGGCATCACCATAAAATACCTGCATAGTAACTGGAAACGGGCGACCCTGGGTAGAACGACTGTAGTTGCGTGGGCTCAGGAGGAGATGGCACCAATATTAGTGCCACTGAAGAGGTTCAGACAAGTATGTAGCAGAAGGACCCGAGGAAGTAATACAGAAAACTCCCAGTGGCAGGACATGGTCACAACTCATCATAAGTTTCCAGAAGCAGATAGGACGCAGGGGCAACAAAGATCCATCGAACGTCCGGTGGAAGTGGAACATCCACACTTCTTCATATGCCCCGTCTTATCAGTCATGCATCAATCCGAGAAGGAACCCACCAGAACAGTGCTGATAAACAACACGCCCTACAGCTTCCTGATTGACACGAGGGCAACCAAATCATGCCAAAAAGAAGGGATTGACTCCCTATCCAAAGACTCCATAGACACCCAGGGGTTCTTGGGTATGATTCTGATCATTCCCTTACAAAACCCCAAGAGTTGGACGTGAGTGGCCGTTGTGTAAGGGGGCAATTGCTATATCATCCCTCGTCCCCCACTAATCTCCTGGGAAGAGACTTAATGGCCAAACTAAACATGACCATTCATTTCTCTGACTATGGGACGATGACCTGCTCAACACTTGGGGTTTCACCGTTAAGACTCATGTCCTTAAACCACCCCCACCACACAAATGGACCGATGAGGGCGACACCCACCGACCTGACTGCCTTCATGAATGCAGTCCTCACGATTGTCGCTAACACACCGGAATAGTTGCGAAAAAAGTTGCAGCTCCCCAACTAATTTGTGGTCCACCAGGAGGGACACAATGACTGGGAGCTCCAAGATGAAGTATTGTTCCACTTGGAGTGAGTCAAAATACAGCCTGACTATGGGGTTTTGCTCGTGACCAACCAAGCTAACATGATGTGGGTGTGTATCATAAATTATTTTTGTAGATTTGATTGAGGTCAGAGTAGAGCTGTGAAATAGGGCAACGATGCCCATGGCGGTACTGACAATGTGGCAGGAGCAAGACTTGTCAGCAGTCCCACGCAATTGTGGGTGGAGGGGCCTTATGACATGGGTTTTATTAATACAACTGAACCTTTGAAAATAACGTTGAGAGAAGGGGCCACCCTACCCAGAGTGTGCCAATACCCACTCTATAGGGAAGCTGACGAGGGTATAGCACCCACAATTCAGGCACTAATTGATCCGGGGGTCTTCCACATGGGAGTATCCCCCAGCAATACGCCAATCTTCCCGGTGAAAAAGAGCAAGGGGGGAACATGGCGCCTGGTGCAAGACCTGCGCCCCCTCAATTGCATTGTGGTCCCAGAATTCCCCTTACTACCAGACCCCTCTATCATTTTAACTAACCTACCGGCTGACTCAAGCTATTTTTCAATGATAGACATTAAAAACGTGTTTTTAGCATCTTGTTGCATCCCGATATTCAGTACCTGACCATATTTACATTCTGAGTGGTTCAGATGTTAGTCCAGAGGTCACCACAAGGATACTGTGAGTCCCCAAGTATCTTAAATTGAATTTTGAGGACGGATCTTGCTAGCTTCCAGTCAAACAGCACCTGAATGCAATATGTGGAGCCCCTCTGAAGAAAAATATTTTCAGGATACGATAGCTCTCATCATTGCACTTGCCAAGAAGGGCTACAGAGTGGAGAAGGAGAAAATGCAGTACGTACTGTCAGAGGTTAACTATTTAGGCCAAATGACCTCGGCAACCGGTCGACGGGTCACTCCAGAGTGCACAACCTCCATCAGGGCTATGTCGCAACCGCAAGCAAAAAGGAATATGCAAACGTTTTTAGGAACTTTGTAATTAAGTCCAGCAGTGGGTCTTTGACTACAGCATGCTTATAATCCCCCTGCTCAAGGCCATGAAAAGGGTGAAAATCGTCAACGAGAAACTGACATGGACGACCGATATGCAGGACACCTTCAGTAAACTTAAAACGGAGATAACGCGCTCTCCCGTGCTAGGTACACCTGACTATAGTAAGGAGTTATTCTTATTTAACAACAGCAATGGGTGAGTCATGTCAGCAGTCTTGATGCAGAAGTATCCCTTGGGGCACAAACCCCGTGTATACTACAACCGGAACTTAGACTCAGTTTTGCACAGTCACTCCCCATGTGCCCAAGCTCTGGCAGCAGCAGCTTTTGCCATAGATAAAAGCACTTTCATTGTAATGGGGGACCGCTGACACTGTAAGCAGAACATTCCGTGTTTGAGGTTCATACAAAAGAGCAAGAGCACTCTGCAACAGGTCTTGGGTTACAAGCTGATGCTTTCCAGACCATCATTAAAATTAGTGTGGTGTCACCTGGATAACCAGCCACTTTCTTTAGCCCATGATGTTCAGGAGGGAGAGGAGGTCCATGACTGTCAAAAGTATGCCCCTGATGGGATCAGCCAGGCAGAAGAAGATCCCATCCCAGACAGTGAGGCACTGTTTGTCGGCGGTTCTTTCATGATAGACCAGGAGACAGGGGCGAGACATACAAGGAAGACTGGAACAATTTACTCAGACTTAGTCTATGTTATCACCACAGTGCATTCCAGTACAGCGAGGTGGAAAAGGCGAGGCTGATGAAATCAGACGGTACACCCGTCATTCTCAAGGATCTTCTTGAGTTACTAATCAATGCATTGACCCTGCCTGAATGCATGGCTGTGGTGAAATGCGCTGTGCTTTGTGGGGAAAGGACTTTGTATCACAGGGAAATGCACTGGTCTACCAGTTTGCAAAGAGGGCAGCTTACGGAGCAATTGGGGAGACCCACATGCTCCCCCTTCAGCAAGTATCAGAGACAAAACCCACTCAGGGCGAACCCTGCACAGAAACAGAAAACAATACCTGAGGGAACTGCAAAAGACGGCATTACCCCATGATAAAGAGCTATGGGAAGCCAGGGGCTTCATATATCGGCACACGCCAATGGGAAAACCAGTCATGCCCCAAAGCCTAGTCAACATAGCACTGCCCCAATTGCACCTCCCAACACACACGGCAAAAGAAAACATAATGGCAGACCTGCAGACCGACTAGTTCATCCCTAATGTTATGGATATGGTAACGGCATACCTAAATTATATTCACCCAAACCCACACTTAAGGTCATAGCATCATTCATTCCTAGACCAACTGGACCCTTTAAGCCATTGCACATTGACTTCATCGATATAATTGATTGATGTGCTAATTACAGGTATCTAATTGTAGTAATCTGTCCTTACTCCAGATGGATCGAGGCTGGTCCTTGCGTGCTATGTGACACCAAGGTGGCAGCAGTGTTCCTGGTTAGGGAATTAATACCTCGGTGAGGGGTGCCAGACATTATCAGGTCAGTCAATGGAAAACATTTTGCCAACACCATGTTTGACAACATCTCTACCCTGCTAGGAATGACACACAAAATAGCATCAGTATACCACCCCCAAAACAACATCATTGTAGAGAGATTCAATGGCTTTTCAAAAAACAATATTAGTAAACTTTGTGCCAGCCTCAAAAAGAAGTGGCTCCACTCTCTGCCCCTAGCCCTATGCGCACTAAGAAATACACCTAGCATCGATCACCATCTCACACCACACCAGATAGCGACTGGTAGATTAATGGGAGCGCCCATCCCAAAAACTAGGACCAGGTTAAGCTCTGAGGCTAGCTCCCAGGCTCTGGGAGACGAATGTCATATATACCTTACAGAACTAACCAAAACTGCAGGGTGAAGAAGGGTATCAATCCTCCTGCCAAAACTTGTTTATCAGTAAACAGTCTGAATTCTACTTCTAGTGTATCTGGGGCAGTCTTCTTTAAAACTAGTGGTCTCCTGACATGGAGTTCTTGTGTAGGGCCGCCCAGCTCAAAGATAGGAAGGGGAATCAGTTACAGGGGAGAGGGTTGAATGACAGCATGATCACCCCTTGTCAGGAAATCTGGGACACCGAGGTGGGTGAATACACTTGGCTAGAAGCCAGCCACGGCCGCTGCAGGTAAGAGCAGTGGGGCGATGGGATCCTGAAGGGGTTGGTGGGTGTTATTGCGAGAGACGACCACTAGGGGAAATTAATTATTTATTTAATAATCTTTGTCGTCTCTCGAAATCCCACCTCACCCAGCCCCACCGCTCTTACCTGCAGCGGCCACAGCTGCTAGAAGCAAAGGGGCAACCCCTAATTGTACGGAAACTTACACTGTATTCCTTATGTTTCAGAGGTAAAGGAACGCTCCCAATGGGCACAAATGTTAACTGTGGCATGATCATGACCATTCTGGATATGCAATGGGGCACCTCCACGCTGATGGATTTCTACTGGCAGTGCAGTGAGTTTGTATATACTCAGTTCGTCCCTGAATGGCGCAGACTCTGTTCCCTGGTCACCATACACACCCCGACCCTGGTAATTTCTGGAGAAGAACTATCAGATTTATACCAGCACCCATTAAGAAACAAGGCAACCTTGCTGTGTCGGGCTTGCGAGAAGAGAACTGCAGACTATTTTGGCAGGGCTCAGTACAAGGACATTCCAGAAGAATTCAGACTCTTTACTGATGCACAAGTTTCGGCAGGATGGTCGATACCCTTCTTCACCCTGCAGACAAAAGCCAACGCCCCTGGTTACAAATACCCAAGTGGGTAATGCTTAAAATGATGAACAGCACTGACCTCGGCCTTAATTCAATCAAGGAATTAGTGCTAGCATTCCACCTCACGGTAATGCAGCATTGATATGTATTGGACTTGATGACAGCGATGAAGGGAGGGGTGTGTGCCAAGATTGGTGCGGCTTATTGCACCTTCATTCTAGGGAATGAGGCGGACAATGGGATATTGACACTTGCCATCCAAGCACTGCACCACTTACAGAGAGACATGCTTGAGGAGGGAGGTGCAAATGAGCAGGAGTGGTTTTTCAATAGGTTCTCCTGGCTCCCCCAGTGGATCACCAGTTTGTGCAGATCGCTGTTACCAGTTTTCACTGTGTTCCTATTTTTGTGTGGATCTGTACAATTGGGGATTACCTGCTATAAAAACACAGTCTTCAAAATGGGAAAAATGCAAGTAACTAGGAAGGTAGTAATTGTCGAGAGTGATCATAAGAAGCAATATATACCCAATAAAGTAACTGTCGAAAGGTATGAGTCAGATAGTGTAGTTGACAAATCAACTAGAGGGGGAATGTAAATATGGAAAATGTTGATGCTAATATGAAAAACTATACATTCATGCATGAGAACAAAATCGCATCTTTATTAACAAATTCGCCCGTTGTGAACTCCACATCGACCATGACTTGCAAATATGTAGTCAGGCAGGCTCTGAGACCTAGGCCCGAGGTCACTGATTGATAGGTCACAGTTGCGGTGGCATGTAGCCGTCAGATAAACGTATGAACAGGAAACCCTAGATCGATCCCCCAGATAGGCGCAGCACCTCTTCAATGGTCCAGGGAGATTGGCCCCGTTAAAGCACACAGGGCCGCAGGACTAGGCACGCTTCCAAAAAATCATAAAGTCAGATGCCACATGAGTTAGGAATACCATAAAGTCAGGTGCCACATGAGTTAGGAGCATATATCCAATCAGGACACAGCACACGCAGTGATCATTCACTCCCCATGCCGTGCATGTTACCCACTGGCCACATTGTGTCCACGCAAGTTCGAGGCCCACCTGTACTTTCCATTAGAAAATTAATTTATGACTCCAAAGGTAGCAGCTTGCATTCCTTACCATACATCTTCGGAAATACTTTATTGTCTATGATGAACTGTATAAAAAGAAGCCGCAGATCAATTGTAAATTGAGACAGTCCTCAGACCCTGCCCCTGTAACTGTTCTCCAAGCCGCTGTGTTTAATTAAACAAACTGTTCCTGCTTTGCCATACACTTGTCTCTTGTTTTTTCAAGGTATTTCATGTTCATGGAACATTATAATTCACATCACAAATGGGGGCGGCATTCAAAGAATGTCCACCCCGGGCAGCTTCGGGCCATTTGGTATGGTCTAAAAGGCAGCAGCTGATTAGGCGGGTGAGGCGCCTGCCTTGGAACGCGGCGGTTAGAACGCCGCATTCTTTAGTCAGGCGAAGTGGAGTGCGAGGTAGGGGAAGCGTTTTCGTTGTAGCATTTTCGTTGTGGTTGTTGTGGTCAATTTTAGGTTGTACTTGGGCTGTTTTTTCTCTTAATTATGGCTGAGTCAGCTGATTCCATCAGGGAAGCCCTGAGGCTTTTATGTGAGGCGGGGCAGGAGGATTTGTTAAGGCCCGGCGTCATGTCGCAGGCTTGGACGGGCTTTGAGAGAAGGAAGAGGGCATCAGCTGACGGCGTGTCTGCGGCCGTTTTAGCGTGCTCCTCAAGTGACAGCTCCCCTTGGAATACTGCTGTGAGGGCAGATAATGTAGTGGTAAAGGAGGATAGGAAGGAGGCAGCTCTTCTTACCGCCACACGACAGCCTGCTTCTTCGGTTGTGAGGAGGGGCAGATCGCGCACACGCGCTTTGAGAGGCAGGTTCATAGGGAGTGTGAAATCCCTTAAAGGACCCAATTCTTTTAAGAATGAGGAGGTTTTTGTGAAAAATACAACGTTAACGCCCCCTAGTGGTTCCTTTCCTTCAGAAAATGTTGTTTTTGAGCAGGCATCCTTAGAAATCAGAAATAAACAAGCAAGTTTGCAGTTGGTTAATGGCACTCAGTCTTATGTTGTCAGTCAGAAAAAAGAGAATTTATTGTCGAAACCTGAGGTTCTTAAGGAGATGGATACATCAGCTAAAGCTGGGCAGGTTCCGGAAGGTCCAGGTAAATGGGTGTGGGTTCTAGGTGGAGGGAAAGGGAGTGACCTGTCATCATCAGCGGTTACAGGTGTTCCAGTGTTCGCAAGTTTTGGCGGCTTGCAGGCCAACGCTGGGACGATACTGCAAAAGGATGGAAAGTGCAGTAAAAAACCGACAAGCAGGTCTAAAGCGTCCTGTGTGATATTGGAGGATGAAAGGGAAGATTTTGGTGCGGTTTTCCCAGCATCGTTGAAAGAACATCAAATTTCACATCTTAAGAAGGCTGTAAATTGGAGGGTTTATGATGGGGGAGTGGGGGACGGGGAACAGCTGGGCTGTAGCGGGAGATTTAAGAACGTTCAATTTGAGGGTGGGTTAGGTGATGACGACTCATTTTAGTTGGAAGAGGGGGAAATTGGGGACGATAACAAAGTTGGATCCTCCGGGACTTTCAAATCATTCAGGGGGGGGTCTCTAAAAAGCTGTCCAAGGCTCATATCTTTCAGGAAAAAGACACAGAGGATAGCTGGATGGACTGTGCAGGACGTAAAGGATGCCAAGAAGGAGACAGAAGGAGAAAGACGTCAGTTTGGGACAAATCCTTAAGAACAGGTGAGAGGCCTTTTAGCGATAGTTATAGTAAATCAATTTTTAAAAAACGGAAAGCATATGAGGGGATGGTTGAAGATAAGGGCGTGGGAACTGATGGTTGTTCTAATTGTGAAAGAACTGTTGTTTTATCTGAGAAAGAATTGTCATCCGAGGAAAATAAAAAGAAGGGTGAGTTATTAGAATCCATTAAAGATAAAAGTAATAAGGAAGAGTGTGGTAACAAAAAGGAAGAGAAATCAAAGTCAGTAGGCTTGAAAAGACTTCCTTATATGGGGTTATCGATGCCTCTAGGTTCCCATCTGAGCAAAAATACAAAAGAAAAAATCTGGAAAGGGGAATTCGTAGACGTATTTAAGCTTCTTCACAGAGAAATTCAATCAAAAGAGGGTTCTCGGGAAGAAGCTTGGGAGCTAGCTAAGAGGTCAAGGGTTCCCACAACTATAGATTCATGGACATCAGCTTTTCTAATTTTTGCAAGTGTTTATTGCGAAAAATTTCCAGATAGATCGGTGTCTATTTTTAAATATTTAGATACTATTAGAAAGGCTCATGCTGAATTTGGGGGTTTTGCCTGGCTTCATTACGACGAAGAATTCAGAGCTAGGGTGGTCCTTATTCCCGATAAGCCCTGGGGAGAAGTTGATAACGAATTAAGGGTTCAGTGGATGTATCCCCAGACACCCCCTCCTACTATGCATACAGCGAGCGGACTTTCTGTTTCACATCGGCCTTTTCTTGGCAGACCCACCTCGGGAGGGGTGGGTAATTGGGCCAAACCACAATCAGCATATTCAGGAGCTTGCTGGAATTTTAACAGGGGGTACTGCCAAAAGAATCCCTGCAGATACAAGCACGAATGTTCTAAATGTGGAGGCAAACATGGCATTTTACAATGTTTTGGGGAGCAGTCAACCTGGAGTAATTTTGGGCAAGGCAGAGGAAGGGGAAATTCATTCCAGCCTAATTACAAGGGCTTTTACCCCAATTAATATACATAAATTATGCTACTGGCTGCAATTTTATCCATTAAGGGACAAAGCAGCCAGGTTAGAATGGGGGTTTAAAGAAGGTTTCTGGCTGGGATATCAAGTACCCTTTGCTGTAGATCTGCAAACAATTTTAAATCTGCTAGACCATTTTGACAGGTTATTAAACAAAAGCTGCTCTCAGAAATTGCAGAAGGAAGGATGACAGGTCCATTTTCTACATGGCCACTACCAGATCTTATCATATCACCATTAGGAGTTGTACCAAAGAAAACACCAGGCGAATTTTGTATGATTCAGCATTTGTCATGGCCTCAAGGTTTATCGGTTAATGATTACATGGCTAAGGAAGATACCATCGTTCAGTTTGCATCAATTGATGTAGCGCTAGAGCTGGTAAAGAAGGCAGGATCGAGGGCTGGACTGGCGAAGTGTGACATTAAGTCTGCTTTTAGATTGTTACCTGTGCACCTGCTGGATTTCTCTTTGTTAGTTATTTATTTTGAAGAACAATTTTTTGTGGACAAAGTGTTGCCGATGGGATGTGCAGTTGCTTGCAATCTTTTTGAAGAGTCTAGCTCTTTTATCCAATGGTGTTTCGTTTTCAGGTCAGGTCACGTTCAAATAACACATTATCTAGATGACTTCCTTTTTATTGGTACAGCTGGCACTCAGCAATGTAGCAGAGCTCTTCGGTTTTTTCAGTCATTGGCAAAAGATTTAGGTGTTCCTCTGGCAGAAGAAAAGACTGAAGGCCCTTCAACTTGTTTGGTCTTCCTAGGTATCGAAATAGACACAGTCAAGATGGAGGCAAGACTACCCGTTAAGAAGGTGAAGGAAATGGTGCAGATGCTAGAGCAAGCCAGGTTATCATATAAGTTAACTCTGTATGAAATGCAATGTCTTCTAGGGCATTTAAACTTTGCTTGCAGAGTCGTGAAAGCTGGTAGATCTTTCTGTAGAAGGTTAGGTTTTGCCATGTCAGGGGTTACCTTGCCTCATCACAGAATTAGAGTTTCAGCTGCCATGAGAGCGGATTTCGAAGTCTGGATAATGTTTTTGAGGGCTTTCAACAGAGTTACGATTTGGTCTCTTGATGAGGATTTTATATGGTCAATTCAAATTTTTTCTGATGTGTCAGGGACCAATGGTTTTGGCCTCTTTTGGGATGGAAAATGGTGTGCCGAAAGTTGGCCATCAGAATGGATTTCTGAGGGAAGCATAGCCTTTTTTGAAATTTTTCCTCTGCTAGTGGCATTAGCGGTTTGGGGCAAGATATTATCAAACAAAATCGTAATCTTTCATGTTGACAATAAGACTGATGTTGACCTGGTAAATGGTCAAAAGGCTAAAGACAGACTCCTTCTTAAATTGTTGCAAAGATTCATGCTAGGTTGCCTTATGTACAATATAGTTTTTAAGGTTAAACACGTGCCAGGAACAGATAATAATATAGCAGATGCGTTATCTCATACCCAGTGGCTGAGATTCCGTGGTTTGGCTCCCGGGGCAGACCCAGTGAAAACCCAGATTCCACAGGAGGTATGGGACCTAGCAGACTAAAAATACGTCATCTTGTAGAGAATTCCCTAGCTCATAGTACAAGATTGGCTTATAAAAGAGCATGGTCTGAATTTTTAGAATTAGGCGCTTCTTTTTGAGTCAGCAATGAATTAGGTTGGGAAAATCGTAGGGAGGACGTTCTTCGGTTCATAATGGCCAACATAGAACGGAATATTTCTGCCACTACAATTGCTGGCAAACTTGCAGGTCTAGCCTTTTATGGTAAGTGCTTTTGGGGCTACGAACCAGCGGGAGAACTAGGCAAGAGAATTTTACAGGGCTGGGCAAAAATGAAGAAGCGCTGTCAGTTTGTGAGAAAACCCATATCTTTTAAACTATTATGCAACATTATTCAAGTTTTACCGCAAATTTGCTATTCAAATTTTGAATTCTTATTGTTCATGTTATGTATGGTTTGGTTATTTTTTGAAGCCTTCAGGATCTCAGCGTTACTGGGAAGAGCAGAGTTTTGAAGGGCTAAAAGTTTTAAACGTGTTAATAACCAGTCTGTTTTTAAGAATTCTGTTAGAAAAATCAAAGACAGATCAAAAGGGGAAAGGAGCTACAGTCGTATTGCGGAAGTTGAGCGGCCCGCTTTGCCCGGTGAAAGCTTGGTTTGAATTTAGAGCAGTAAGTAGTTCTATGTCCGTCTTTATTTTCAAACATCAAGACGGCTCTTCCTTAAAAGCATCACAGATTTGATCAGTTTTAAGAAAAGCATTAGGCCTTTTAGGTTATAATCCTAATGATTTTGGTACCCATTCCTTCAGAATAGGTGCTGCTTCAGAGGCAGTAAGAAGGGGTTTCTCTTTGAAGCAATTAAAACGTTTTGGCCGCTGGTCTTCCAATTGTTGTTTGAAATATGTTAGAGAGTTAGAGGATTTATAATTTTTGTTGCATTTTCTAACATTTTTCTCTTTTTAGGTAGTCTGTTGAGCCCATCTGCGTCCATGGCAAACGTCTGGATTGTTGGACATTCATTCATAAAATGGGCAGCAAAGCAAGCTGAAAGAAATCATTATGGATAAAACCTTGGTTTTAGTTTAGACGATATACAGATCGATTAGTGGGGCAAAGGTGGTATGAAATGGGGTCAATTTATGCCATTCTTAAGCGAGCTGCGTTTGACTAGAAAATGTCCAAAAATGTTACTTATTCATTTGGGTGAAAACGATATTGTCCAGCTTTCAGGTCTTGGGTTGTTGATTGCAATGAAAACAGATTTAGAATTAATAGTCACATCCTGTCCAAATACAAAACTAATCCTGACTGCTTTAGTGCCTAGAAGGGTTTGGAGGGGAGCAGAGAAATTTACAGCTGTAGACAGAGCCAGACGGAAAGTAAACACAGAACTTCAACATTTTTGCAGTATTAATGGGATAAATTGGCTGGCTCATGTGTATATAACGAAAGATGATTTCCAATTTTTCCATCCAGATGGGGTTCATCTTTCATTCATAGCGAATGAATTATATGTGCTAAATATTAAAGAGAAGTTATCTGATATGCTGGGTTTGAATACTTGGTGTTAAAAAGGTAGCTGTTGAAAGGTAGCTCTTTCCTCCTCTCTCTTTTTTGAACCACTGTCTTATAGCTGTTGGTAATGTTTTATTTAACTGTTTCAGCGACAGTGTGAACAAACAATTCTTCATGCTGCCAAAATTTAAAAAAGAATTGTTTTCTCAGAGGGCTTTTGGAGCTTTTTCATCTTATTAAAAAATAGAGCATTATCTCAAAGATAAAGGCATGGGGGGGACAGGAAAAACACCTGTTCAGGGTTTTTTCCTGGTGGCAGATTTGGACGAGATTGAGGCAGGCAGGAAGGGTTGGGGCAGTCAGAGTAGCTTAGGACAGAGGGAAAACAGATGACCGAGGAATGAGGCAGGAGGTAGGCAGGTGGCGAAACGAAGGGTTGGGGAGGAGGTTCAATATGGGGAAAAGTTTGTGGGGAATCAATTAGGGGCGGCGGGGGGTGTTAGGCTTGATTTGTATTAGTGAGGCCTTGTCAAATTTATTGTAAATGACATAAGCTGCATGCCTGTTCAAATAAAGCGACCTTTTAACCCATACGGACTTTGATGTACTCATTGCCCGATGGGGGCTCCTGGGGGTGGCATTCAAAGAATGTCCACCCCCGGGCAGCTTCGGGCTGTTTGGTACAGTCTAAAAGGCAGCAGCTGATTGGGCGGATGAGTCGCCTGCCTTGGAACGCGGTGGTTAGAAGGCCGCGTTCTTTAGTCAGGCGAAGTGGAGTGCGAGGTAGGGGAAGCGTTTTCGTTGTCCCTCCCACCCTCCCTTTAGGTTGGTTAAGTTTAGCTTGGCAATTAGTTAGTTAGTTTTTGTAAAAATGTTATTGTTTTAGAATCGTCGCTTGGACAGGCAGATTTGGACGAGATTGAAGCAGGCAGGAAGGCTTGGGGCAGTCAGAGTAGCTTAGGACAGAGGGAAAACAGATGACCTAGGAATGAGGCAGGAGGTAGGCAGGTGGTGAAACGAAGGGGTTGGGGAGGAGGTTCAATATGGGGAAAAGTTCGTGGGGAATCAATTAGGGGCGGCGGGGGTGTTAGGCTAGATTTCTATTAGTGAGGCCTTGTCAAATTTATTGTAAATGACGTAAGCTGCATGCCGGTTCAAATAAAGCAACCTTTTACCCCACACGGACTTTGATGTACTCATTGCCCAAAGATAAAGGGAATTTATTTTTCAGACACAGTATGTGATACAGATTTTTTAAACTATATGCCATTATTATCCAAGTTTGCTGTTTTTGCACAATCTGGAAATCTCTTGCCCTCACTGTGATAGGTCGAATATCATAAATTAAAATGTCCATTCTGCGCCTGTAATCTTCCGTTTATTTTAACTCTCCATGTAAATTAGGGACTATTTTTTAAATAAACTGAAGAGCTGCCTGTCATCATTTATTTGAAGGAATAAATCTCCTAGAGCCAGCTTAAAGATTTTACAATTACAGAAATCTGACGGCGGGCTAGCACTTCCATGTTTTAGGTCTTACTATCTACGTCCATGGCAATTCAGCTTCACAGATTTTCGATGCAAACCACTCCATTTGTTAACTCTATTATCTTATACATGCTGCGCTGCTATGGCAGAGCAGATCTGGAAAGAGCCTTGAAAGATATTAAAATTCCAAAAAAGAGAGATATAAATCTCTGCTAATTATTTGGGTTGAAAGACTACAACTTTTTTTCCGAAAGTATGGAATAACGGCCATTCATACTGAGACGCCTTTGGAGAGCTGTATGCATCTATCTCCTTGTCTCTCTCCTACCGTTGTTTAGAAATGGAAAAAAAATAAAGATCAATAAAGTTGGGGATTTCTTGGGCATGAATAGAATTATATTGGAAGAAGAGATACGGTCTAGCAATCTCAAATGTGATGTTTCATACTTTTCTCTACAGGCAAAAGGTGGCTGTTCTCAATAGCCTGTGCTTATCAGAAATCTAAATAGCGACTGAGCTACTTAGGAAGTTGTTTCGGGCTGACAAAGTTAATGACTCTCTCAGATTTGGGTATAGAGAAGTCTGCCCATACAACTCCCTAATCATTGAGAATACGGGCTGAAAATGGAGGAGGCGCACTGGTAAAAATCTAAATCTAAATCCGTATTTGTAAAGCGCGAACTACTCACCCTTACCGGTCTCAAGGAACTGGGGGCCGTCGTGGAAATTAAGTGAGCTATTGCCTAGAGTCACATGGTGCTGAGCTGCTGCCGGAGCCGGGGATCGAACTGTGAACCCTGTGCTCCGAAGTCAGCTGCCCTGGCCGCTGCACCCCACCTCTCCACTTATAGAGGTTGACCGGGATACCTGGCCAAGATACTATGAATTTTCATTGTTAAGAGGAGCACATTTTCATAGAATGTCCTTTTTTAATGGGTGGATGTTTTATGATACCCCAGAGAGGCTGGCCAAGATGTTTCGAGTTTCCACAAAAAATGCCCCAGATGTGACGGATTGGGCGATTTGGAGCATATGTTTTGGCCTTGCAGAGGCGTCTTTGAGTTTTGGGCACAGGTTGTTGGGCAAGTCTCGCTTAATGTGACATTCACAATTCAGCCCACGCTCTCAATATAGCATTGTTAGGGCTCGCCATATCGTCGCAGTTTGAGTAGAGGCGCGCAATTTATATATATTTCTGCAACAATGGCTCTTTCTATTATTTTGCAAAACTGGAAAACATCTGTCCACCCTACCCTAGGGAATGACTTGGTAAGATGAAAAAGATTAGCCGGAGAGAGTACTGGTCCTGCGCCAGAATTCATAAAATACGTCGCTATCGGGAAATATGGGAATATTCTGAGATGGAGGTAGCTGCATACAGCGGCGTCACTAGGGTTGGTGTCACCCAGTGCGGTAACTCATGGTGTCACCCCCTCTTCATGGTGTCACCCCCTCATGACTTACCCCATGACACCATCACATGGGGTGACACCTTTCCCAAATGAGACTATTTAGTAAATAGTCTCATTTGGGAAAGGTGTCACCCCATGTGATGGTGTCACCCGGTGTGGTCCGCACCCCCGCACCCCCCTAGTGACGCCACTGGCTGCATAGGCAGGGTGAACTGTTTTAACACCCCAGTAATAAAGAGCACATGTATTCTGCTTTAATTATTGTCGGAGCCCAAAGCAATAAGCACTTTATTCGCCTGTCACTTTATCCGTAAGGACTGAGCTATTTATTTGTCGAGGAAATCAGTGTCATACCATTAATTGTAGTTATAAAATTAGAATTGACTGGCTGCAACGCAAGTTGATAAGATATAGAATACATTTTGCATTTATGTTGGGCACCTTAGGCATTGTAATTTTCTACTTTTCTTAGATCAACTGGGATTTGAGCTAGTTTTAAATAAATGCGTTTATTAATGTTTCAAGGGAAATGTGACAGGGTCTATGATTAAAAAGTTAATTTGCCATTTTTCATATTTTGTAAATGTGTGTATTTAAATAATGTATGAAATATGCGAAATGAAAGACATTTAAGCTGTATAGCCTAAGAAACTAAAAATAAAAAATAAAATAAAAAATGTGTGCCTTTATAACCTATGACCTTGTGGCAAACTGCGAAGTTGCAGTCAGTGCTAGTGAGAGAATTTTTGGAAGTTGTTAAGCAATCCTTAATTTCTAGAGCAGTGTCCCGCCCACAGCAGGCGGTGGCACCCTGGAAGGAATGTATTTACTAGCAGTCAACAGCAATGCCAGCCAGATGGCAAGCATCGAAATCCCATGTGCGCATCAGACATTTTCCCAACAGTGGATTTTGATGTTCTACTTCTGTCACTCGGATGAACAAGCATATGCTCAACGCCGTGCTTATGGTGATGTCCCAGCGTTTTCTGTTTCCTCTCTTCTATTTCCCTCTTGGCTTTTGATTTTCAGAGTATTTTACTATTCGTTAATTCTCTAGCAGCTTAGATGTGTGCATTCACTAAATCATCTACGCCTTGTCTCAAATGGCCATGGAATGAAGACATCCAAGCACCTTTTCAGAATAACCAAAACATGCAATTAATGGTTCTTGCACTTCAGCATATGCAAGTGCTCTGTATACTTTCTTATAGTGAATATTGTCAAAAAAATAATGGCTTTTACTATTTTGTCTGTTGACGAGCCAGGCTCCTCACACCACAACCCAGCCCTCTTCTCCCTATCAGAAATTCGTTCAAATACAGGTTTAATTCAGTTATCCACAGAGTAGTTGTTAGAAATGCGGGTATCTAATTGTCAGAGGTATGCACCTTTGTCCAAGTAAGGACCCTTGGTTCTAGTCAGGGTAAGGGAGTTACACACTTTAGATAAACCCTGCTCACCTCCTTGGTAGCTTGGCACGAGCAGACCGGCTTATCCCAAAGGCAATGTGTAAAGTTTTTGTACTCCAAACACAAAGTAACACAGTGAAAACACCACAAATAGACACCACACCAGTCTAGAAAAATAAAGTATCTTTATCTAAACTAAACAAGACCAAAACGACAAAAATCCAACATAAATAATTCAAAATGTGACTTTAAAAGGTTTCAAGCAACTTCTTCCATAGAAAACTATGGATACGTGATTTTACACCAAAGTATCTGTAGATGCGTCAAAATTCACAAGGCCAAACAGCTGCAGAGAAGGGAAGTGCTGGACAACACAGCAATGCGTAAGTTCCTGAGTCCTTGGGGAGGCAATGCGACAGTTCTGCTGCACGCAGGGGAAGTGATGCGTCGAATTCAGACTGTAGGTGGAAGTGAGGCTTTGAAATCCAAGATGATTATAGTCTGCGGGTCATGCGTGGAAAAACTTGGCGCACAGGTATGATGCATGACACACCGGAGGTGATGCGTCGCTTTGCGAGGCTTCGCACAGTCCGGCATTGGTTCTGGGGGCCTCACGGCGAGACTTCACGTCGTCCGGCATCGGTTCTGAGAGGCTTGCAGCTGTGCGGTGGGACTCGGTGAGACTTTGCATCATCTGGCTTTGGTTCTGAGAGGTTTGCAGCTGTGGGAAGGAACTCAGCGAGGTTTCGCGTCGTCCAGCGTCGGATCAGAGGTGGTTTGCATGGCTTCACGTTGCTTTTCGCTGGTTCTGGCAGAGCTCAGCTGCAGAACCCACTTCTGAGGCTCTGCTACTGGAGGGAGGCACCTCAGTCAAGGGTAGGACTCACAGATGGCAGAGTCCAGCAGCACCAGCAGATTTGCAGGAAGTCTTTTGTGTCCCGGAGAACGTCTTAACAGAAGGCAACCACACACAAGCCCTTGGAGAAACTTCACAAGCAGGATACACAGTAAAGTACAGTCCTTCGTCCTCTCCTTGGCAGAATAAGCAAACTGCAGGCCAACCCAGCAAAGGGGCAGTACTCCTCCTCAAAGCTCTCCAGCTTTTGGCTGAGGTTCCTCTTGATTCCAGAAGTAATCTAATTCCCTGGGGTCTAAGGTCCAATACTTATACCCAATTTCCCTTTGTTCTCCTCGTGGCAAAGGTCTCTGAGCCCAGTCCAAACCAATTCGGTCCTCTCTGGTGCAGCATGATTACCACAGGAGGTGGAGACGGCATTGTACAAAGGAGACACAGCCTCATTAGGTGCAAGTGAAACTCCTCCCACCACTCTAAATTCAGACAAGGTCTATTCAGCTAGGCTATGAGTCACCCAGGAAAGGCAGGACACACCTCAACCCCCCTTGTGACTGTCTACAGTGAATGCACATCCCCAGCCTCTGTCACTCCAAAACCAGACAGTTGATACACAAACAGCAGAGACACACAGAATGGTTAAACAAGAAAATGCCTTCTTTCTAAAAGTGGCATTTTGAAACATACAATTTAAAAACCATCTTTACTAAAAGATGTATTATTAAACTCTGAGTTCAGAGAGCCTAAACTCAATTTCTTTATTGTGTCCTAACTCAAAGTTATAATTGTAAGATGTTACAAAGCAACTCCCCTGTTAGCCTATGGGACAGATAGCCTTTCAATAATGAGAAACAAAATTGACAGTATTTCACTATTAGGCCATGGAAAACACACCAGCATGTGTCACATACACTGCACCCTGCCCATGGGGGGGTACCATGGGGCTACCTGAGGGGTGCCTTACATGTAAGAAAAGGGAACATTAGGGCCTGGCAAGTGGGTGCACTTGCCAGGTCGACTTGGCAGGTTAAAACTGCGCATGCAGACACTGCAGTGGAAGGTATGAGATACATTTACAGGGTTACTCATGTGGATGGCACAATCAGTGCTGCGGTCAATTAGTAGCATTTCATTTACAGGCCCTGGCACACTCAGTGCACTTTACTAGGGACTTACCAGTAAATCAAATATGCCAATCATGGATAACCAATTATAATCATAATTTACACAGAGATCATATGCACTTTAGTACTGATTAGAAGTGGTGAAGTGCCCAGAGTCCTATAGCCACAAAAACAGGCCAGGAAAAATAGGAGGAAGAAGCAAATAAATGTGAGAATAACCTTGCAAAAAGGCAATTTCCAACAGTAGTAACAACAAATTTCCCAAAAATGCTTTCAAACTATTATGATTATTTCCATGCAGTTTCACACCCCATGTCAAATTTGGCCCGTGCAATGAAATATGTAATTTAATATCTTGAAGTCCGTTCTATGGTTACATGTGAAAACACGTTTATGAACAGTAGGTTATTTTCAGTTTCCTTTTTTTATTAAAAACTTTATTTAGGTTTTTCTGCTGGGAAAATGTGGTGGCACAGAACACATTCCCATGTCAAACATCAAAACGCATAACACGAGGAAACATTCAATTAAATGTTTAGAATAGGCCCTTTACGGATCTGTTTATCTTACATTTTACTGCAACTAACAATATACACTCTAGTACAAAAATATATGTGCTGTTTATTATATCTGTGGCAAATGCATGCATTACACTGTGATATTATAGAATGCCTGCTAAATGAGTACAGATACATAAAATGCATGGCTATTTAGATGTGTGTTGCATTGCATTGTTCCACCGCCACCCCTTTCCCAACATACTGCCCTTGTTAATACTAAAAAATGATAAACATTATGATGCCGTGTTGTGGTGGGTGACTAAAATGAAGCAGGTGACACACTGGCAGGGCCAGCCCTTACTCAGACAGCGCGCCCAGGTGAAACTCAATTTGGTGCCCTTCCTAATAGCCCTATCAATATTTTGAAAATACAACTTTTATATCTGATGGAACTGCACTGGTTTCCTTTCAGCACCCTTACAAAATAGTAAAACTTGATGCTTCACCACAACAGCCAGATAAACACAAAACCTCAGGCACATCAATGCAACACAATGAGTCATCACATTTCCAGACATGAAATCAAGAAGAATCGCAGTCCGGAGAGGCGCAGCCAGACCATTGAGGTGCCTGTGACTAATGCACACCGGGGAAGAGAGGGCGGGACCATCACGCAGCCAAGAAGGCAGTAGGCGGCAGCCCCGTAGAAGGAATACCGAGTATGTGGTTGTGCAACACAACAGTAGTTTGGCTGAGCAAGTCTTGGATGTGGTGGGCCCAGTTGCTGCCAATGGTGCAAGGGCATTGCAAACAATGAAAAGGCCTGATGTGATCCTGATTCACCTGAGAGGCTATGACTTAGCTGAGTTAGGGGTAGAGCAACTACTAGATGCAATGAGGGCAGACCTCGCTGCAGTGGCAGGGTTGGCCCGCCCAGCTGAGTTCGTTTGGGTTCAATGACAGAATATCGAGGTAAAAAATATAGAAGAAAAAAATTAGGAAAAAATATAGAATAGAAAAATATCGACTGCCTATATTTAAAAAGGTAAGCACAAAAATAGTGAAAAAATATATAGTTTACAATAATATAGTTGTATTAAATATATATAATTTAAAATATTAAAATACACATATATTAAATACTAACATTAATTTATAAAAACAAAATATATTTAAATGTATATTTTAACAACTATAACAAATAAACTTACTTTTGAAAATGTAAACATGCATACACACACATATATATATTTAAATATACATATATAAATAAACTAATGTTTTAAATAATAATATAATTTAAAAAATGGTCAATAATATAATATTATCAAAAATATATGTATATATATTAAAATATACCAAAATATTAAAATATTAAAAAAGAAAAACAATTGAATGTAAAATAAAAAGTTAACACATATTTTGTAATGATTAATTATAAATAATTTACAAACAAATTGACATTTTTAAATATTATTATTATAAATCAAACACATAATGATCTGAATTACAACATAAAATACATTATTAAATATGAAAATAAATACATATAAATTTCCCACTACATTAAAAAAACATTTTTTTACTAAATACATTTAAAAATAAGTACTCACACCTAACACAACACAGCAATAAAGACATTCTTTACACCACACACAAATATGATTTACTACTCCAACTTCAATAAATATAAAACTAATTTAAATATAACATTGGAAAATACTACAATTTACTATTCCCAGTACAATTAACAGAACAAGAAATATTATAATTAACAAAAAAAATATATAATATTCCCACTCCAGTCAGTGCAACAATAAGGAAAGTGTGTGTGGATTGCAGAGGGGAAAAATGCTATATTCTCACACAAGTCAGTGCAACTGTAGGGAAAGTGGTCTCATTACCACTTAGCAGTGTAGCGCCAACGCAGGCACCCTTGCACCATAGTGCAAGGGTGACTGCGTGCAGGGGAAAGATTGTTTATGTACAGGAAGGGGAAACAATATTTAAATGCCATTTTGTCACTTCTATGTGTGCTGCTTAATGCAATACAAGCCTGTACATAAACAATCCAAGGCATTTTGCTTTTTCCATGTGTGCTGCACAAGGCAGCACACATGGAAAAAGCAAAAACGAGGAGAAATAATGCATTTCTTCTCGTTTCGCCAAGTTAAGACCAGGTTTTCCCTGGTCTTAATTTTGGTACTGCTTCCTATTTACGCTGCCATTGTAAAAAGGGGGCAGCGTCAAACTCAATGGGTGTTGCGGTGGAACGCCCACCGCAACACCCACTGCCGACCTCGTTCACGCTAAACATAGCGTGAAAGGGGACCATATTTCCAAGACAGTATTAAGCCACGTTAAGTGGCTTAACGCTGCTTGTAAATAAGGCAAAGCCCCTATCGCCACCACAACGTCGTAAAAAGTGACGCTATGGTGGCGATAGGGGCTTGTACATATGCCCCAATGTATCTTCTCATTCAAAATAGATGCCAGGACTTTTTCAAGCTAAAATATAGCGTTAAATTCTGTTCCTGCATTTTTTGTAATTAAGTGCAATTTCACGTAATTTTTATAAAATTTCACATAATTATGCCAAATTGAATTGTGCAAATTTCACAAACACCGCCACGACAGCCCAAGTGAGTATTGGGGTCCTGCGTGGGGCCAGGAATATCTGTGCTATTAGGAATTAAATCTTTATGCTTCCCGTATTAAAAAGAGCACACGAGGGATGACATCATGTCTCCTTGTTAACTGGTAGAGTCATGATATTAGACTGAGACATGAGGTCAGAATACAGCCCCATAATTGTCCGCTATGTTCAAAAGGTCAATCAAGAGATGGACTATGGTAAACCTTGTGCTTTGGCCTAAAGCCTAAGGGGATGGAGGATAAAGTTGTCTATCTGTGCATACAGCTCTTTCTGAGTGAGCCTCCAATAACAATAGCTTACATGAAGGCAGTGCTGTAAACTAAATCTCAAGCAATATATGGAAAACTGTTTCTTTAAGTGATCATGGGAGTCGCATAATCCTCGAGTAGTACAGCCAAGGAACTACAAAAAGCGACTGTGCATGGCCTTTTTACTTAAGTTAACAAATTGATTAATACAGTGCATTGACATTGCCTATATTAAAATATATTTCTCGCAACTTTTTTACCACCAATTCAAAACACACTGACAACTTGAGAAACAGCCATTTCCTGTAGCACAAGACAATATCTCTAATCCATGTGCACATTGTTTAACGTTGCTCTAGAGGGGCAAACATTAAAGCTGTCCAAATAAGATGAAATGCTTCTAGTGCTGTTTTAATAATAAATCACTCGTTGCAGCGAGTTCTCCTGTCAGATATATTGTCAGAAGGTCTGTGTTTATGCCTCTCATGGGGAGAAGAATGCACTTTTCACATAAATAGGTTGACTGAAGATTTTGACATTAAATACTAATTTTTTCAATTTATTGTTTCTAGTGCTATTTCACAAATGATTTCTGAATGGTTCGAACTACGTCAGGGTATGCATTTTAGCCTAACTGGAGTTTTTGCTACAGCTTTGGAAACCGAATATATTGTTCTTGCAACCTGTAAATACAAAGGGATTTCTAATGGCTAGAGACTTTATACAGTATTCCTCCCTATACAATGATTTATTTCTAAAAGACTAAACACATCTCAACAAATAGCAACACAATTAACGGTTTTCGAGTTTATGTAAAAGTATCAGCACTAATCATTAATAAAAACTGGCAAAGTCAATATGTCAGGCTTTTAATACATATCTGAAAGTGCTTTATTGATTGGCGATTTTGTGTGTTTGGGTCCGTGGATGTAAGATAGGATGAGTGCACAAATGTGTGGAAGAGTACATGTTTTCATGAATAAATGGGTGTGTGACTGGGTGTATGGATGAATGAGTAGCTTGGCCAATGGATGATTAAATGGATAGGTGAATTAACAGAAGAAGTCTTAACTAAGCATAAAATGATAATAGCCAAAATCTGTGACAGAAACAAGAACACCTGTTCACACAGGGAATCAATCATAGGGGGCAGGTGCTGTGTTCCCAGTGACAATAGTGAGCTCTGTATTCCGCAGTAGGACACACTCTTCACCAGTGACAGCATCTGGAATTGCCTTCTACTCAACAGCGGCTCCTCCGTTATGGTGGAGCATCGCCCCACGTGCTGCGAGTGTAGCAGGTACACACTTTAATAAAATGGTAATAAATGCAATTTTATTATAATTTGTCGCAGGCTTGCGTTGTTACAGCATGAGGGCAGGGGGACGGGGCTAATTCACGCAATTGCACTATTACTGCAGCCCCTGCCAGTGTGCATGTCGGATTAGCCGGCTCTCTACAGCTGGCCAATCTGACATGCACACTTCAGAGCTAGCAATCCCAGGGCTGAGAAACAGCCGGAGGATTGCAGCAACAGGCCCCCAGCCTCAAAATGAGCGCTGGGTTAGTCTGCTCCAACCAAACCTGTACAAGGGAGGAAGTCCTTCCCTTTTCTGCTGGAATCACTGCCGAGGAGAGTGCCAGGAGCTGTACTCGAATCCAACTGTGTGTCTGCCTTGCACTGGAGGAAACCGATGATGGATTCAACCCAGATCTGTGACTGGGGGTGAGTGTCTGAAAAGTTTCAGCGCTCCGTCCATCATCTCCTTGTATTTGCTTTGTTCACCGTTTTCTTTGCCACAAAAAAGTCACCACAATCCTGAGCAATGCCCGGGTGCTATTTGCTTCTCCCCTCTCCCCCACTCAGAATGTGGAAACTGAACAAGAGATGGATGTTAGATACTCCGGACAAAGTGAGACCGTAACCAGAGCCTGAGTGCCAGCAAGAGCAACATATATGGTGAGTTTTTTGGACATAGCTCCTGATCATATTTTAATGTTGCCGGCCGCCACTGCCAATACTTCAAGTTTTTCTCACTTCACAATAGTACCAGCTCCTCTCCCTTCCCACCAGCACTCGTTCCTCACACTAACAAACTTTGCAATGCCAGCTACTCAAACTGCATGTAAATGTATGTCTCTTTTAAAAAGCAGCTCTGAACTGAGTTCGGACTCTTCTTCCGTTTAAACGAGTGGTACAAGGCACTGCAGTGAGATGTTATTGCTGATTACATGGCTAAATGCTGTAAGTGAAAGTGAATGTACTGCGGCAGACTTACACACACCTTTTAAGACAATTCCTCTGTTGTAAGCTTCACATGCAGTTTATATCCAGTTGGAGGGTGTTTCCCCACATGGGGAAAAATATGAAAGTACCAGTAATCAGAGAACATTGTCAAGCAGATGCGAACCCAGAAGGTTGTTCAATGGTTTAAATACCCCTGCTTCAAAGATACATTGCTAATCCTGCAAGTTTCAGATGAGAATCCTAGCACTGCCAGCTCAGTAGGGTAGGCTTTGGAAGTGTATAAAATGGGTACTTGTGATGTCATAGGCAAGCTATGAAAGGTTGTGGGTAACTGGAACCTTGAAGGAGGGAGATTATAAGGAATGACAGTTGCTGAAGGGAAGCAGTGGATGAGGTCTGTTAAAATTATGGTCTTACTTGTAAACAGATATCCCCATTTGGAGCATCAATTTCATACTGGTGACGAGCTGAGAAGATGACCCTTACAGACCTCAACACCTGACGTGAGTGGCATCAGAGGATTCTGACACATTGCGAGTACTGTAACTTGGCGGTGGCTTGTGCAGTGTCCCACAGATAAGGATTTCATCCTTTTGGGTGAGGTTTCACTGCGGATGCTAAGCGCAACGTTGTTTCGTTTAAAAATTAGGAAGGGAGATACCAAAGCCAGCTGCATTGCAATATGGAGCATGAGAAGCTCCATCGGCAAGCTTCCTCAAATGTAAAAACAGAAGAACATCACAACACTTGGCCGCACTTTTGTGGCCATTTTAGGAGATTGGGATAGAGTTTATACAAGCCCAACCTCCACAAGAAAGAAGAAAAAAATGGTGGCCATTTTGGAAAAGTTTCGAATTTTGAAAAAGGCACAACTTTTTCTAGAAATAAAGAGCACAACCGGTGGCCATCTTCAAAACAGGCACTCCAGCTATGATTTGATTTGCAATTTGTAAAGCGCAACAATCACCCTAAGGCATCAAGGCGCTGAAGACCGGCCGTTCAGAAGAGGATTGAAAAAGAGATTACCCCAGATAGATGCTAGGCCGAGAAAAGCCATGTCTTAAGAGCCTTTCTGAATGGTAAAAGAAGTGGAATGGCCCTAAGGGCGAGAGGAAGGGAGTTCCAAAGTTTGCTAGCTGCCACCGAGAATGCTCTGTCCCCCCATTTCCTCTTTTTGGTTCTTGGTACCACCAGTCGCATTTGAAGCGAAGATCGAAGGGGTCTACTGGGGGAGTGCCAGCTGAACATTGTTTTTAATCTTGACGGGTAAGAAAGATAAAGTGACTTGTGTACCATGCAGAGTGACTTAAAGCTAATACGTTTTTTGATAGGGAGACAGTGCAGGGATTCTAGTCCCTTCCTGGCAGATTGTTTTCTGGGAATGTCAAGAACAATTCTTACCAGTGCATTGTACAGCACTTGAAGTTTGTACTGCATGCTCTTATTGGCGTCCAAGTATAGTGAGTTGCAGTTATCGAGTCTGGACATTACCAATGCCAGTGCTACCTGTATTCGTGCTGGTCGTTGGATGAAAGGGAACATTTTTTTTAGAATCCTTATGATCCAGGTACACGTAGAGATGGTACGGTTCGTTTGAACATTAAAATTAAGTCAATATCCATCAGAACTCCAAGGTTCTTAGCCTTCTTGCTCGGGACTGGACAGCATCCTAAGGATTGAGGCCAACAGTTGCTGTTCCACTTTGATGTCCCTGATCCAAATATCATCACTTCTGTTTTCTCCCCATTAAGCTTCAAGAAGTTAACAGACATCCACTCTGCCACTTTAGTCATGCACTCGAGAATTTTTTCTGACATTGAGCATGAGCCTTTGGGGATAGTGACCATGATCTGTGTGTCATCTGCATATGACACTACCTCTAATCCAAATGAGTGAATCACAGTTGCTGGAGGTGCCACATATACATTAAAAAGTGTGGGGCTCAGAGAAGATCCATGCGGTCCTCCATAGGGTAGGACTAAGGAATCAGAGTGAAAATACTGTAATTTCACCCTTTGAAATCTACCTGACAAGAATGAGGACAGGAGGGCTAGTGCTTGATGAGAAACACCAAGACTCTGGAGTCTGTCCTGCAGCAATATAGGTGAGATGGTATCAAATGCTGCTGACAGATCCAAGAGAATCAGCACCACCCCCTGTCCTTCATCCACGGTGCGCCTGATATAATCAGTGGCAGATATTAAAGCCGTTTCCGTCCCATGGTGTTTCCTAAATCCGAACTGAGAATCATTGAGCCATAATTGTTGTTCTGCAGTTTCCATCAACTGATTATTGAGATGCAGCTCCAGGATTTTTGCAGGAACTGGAAGCAAGGATATGGGACGATAATTCTTACAGTCCCCTGGATCTAAGTTAGTTTTTTTAGGAGAGGCCTAATAATGGTTTGTTTCCAACTATGCGGATAAAGTCCAGATAGAATCACATTATTCATGAGCTTACAGAGGGGCTCTGCTATGGTGTTTGCTGCCAAATGGAGAACTGCTGGTGGACAAGCCTCCATGGGTGATCCTGCATGCGTTCCCAGGAGATATTGTGCAACAAGTAGGGGTGAGAGATCAGAGAATTTTGAGAGACCTCTGTTCTCGATACAGGGATCCAAAGGCGCCCCATAGGTATGCCTGCTGGACACCAATGTTTTAGTGGACGGTCTGGAGTTCGGATCAAAGCCTGTATAAATATCCATGATTTTAGATTGAAAGAAAGTGGCCAGTTGATCACGGAACTCTTGTGAGATCTCTGGTTCTGCTGTGAGTTGAGAGGTCAAGAGCTGTTGTACTAGCTTGAATAATTCTTTAGTGGAAGATGAATTTTTTATTTTATATGTACAGTATTTGGATTTTTCTTTTGCCAGTACAAGTTTGTATTCCTTAATAATTGATTTGTATAGCGTTGTTTCTTGTTCCTCTAGGGTTTTTCTCCGTGCTCGCTCTGAACGGCGGCAGGCTTGTTTCAACAGTCTGAGTCTGTCATTATACCATGGGGCCGAAGGACGACATTTTTTATGGGCATGTAACTTCAAAGGGGCCAGGATATTAGCTGCAGATTCCAGCCATGTCGCAAAGGCCTCAGCCCCGAGATTAGGATCCTCTTGGATTATGCAGGGAATATTATTCAGAGTGTTGGTTAGGGCCTCAGCCAAGACCCCTTTCCAGCTTCTAGATCTGTTCGGGGGTAATGAGTTCTATGGTCAACAGCTATAGATGTGATGGAAAAAAGGACACTACACTATGATCGGACCAACAAATAGGTATGGTATTTTGATAGGTGATGAGACGGTTTGGCAATCTCTCCCTTCATTTCGTTGTTCAGAAGTCATTTTACACAACGTATTTTGATATTCTGTGCCATTTTAATGCTACATTCCATTTGGAAACGTGATGATTGTGCACAGTCTTAGTGGCTTTGGTGTTCTTCAGTGATGGGCACACCTTTGAAGAAAACCTGCACATAAGAGCATGCTGGTTTTGTTGAGAAGAGGTTGTTTGGTTTAATTTTTGAAATATCTGAATGAAAAGTATAACATAATTGAACAGAAAGGAATTTTTTGTGTGATTGTATTATCTGCTAATGGGGGATGACTTTAGGATTTCTGTGTAACATTGCTATTTAGAAAAATGCAGAATATCACAGCACAGGTGTGTGTTTTAGGTACTGCCAACAAGGACACAGGGCTAATTATAAAGATTGTCCAGTACAAAGAGCTACATGCCACAAATGTGGCAAAAAGGGGCATTTTATGAGGTGTTGTAAGTCTGCATGCAGAATAGAAAGTCTTTGGGAATATGCGATTGCTTTGATGAAATAGTTATGTAATTGTGTAGTTCGTCATGTGGAAATCCATCTGATATTGTGAAATTGAATGGGAAAAGTGTGAAAATGTTTTTTGATTCCTGTTCAAGGTTAACAATAATAGCTAAAGAAACATATGACCAACTGAAAGGGAATAATGCAGATCTAAATACTTTGGAAGTAAAGCCAGGTGGCTATGGTGGACATCAAATTTCAATGTGTGGTTATTTTTATGCTGATTTAGCATTTTAACACAGAATGATAAAGGGAATAAATGATGTCTCTGAAAGAGGTGATGATATTTTGGGTTGGCCTATACAAAAAGACCTAGGAGTATATCTTGATCCAAACATGCAACCACAAGTACAAGGATGAATGGTGAAAGGTGGGTGTATGATTGCTGTTGACAATTTTCTAGTAGTGTTCTGTGAGGAGATTAGGTTTTGAAGTCATATGTGCATGAAATTTACCTGAAGGGTGGCGTGTAACCTATTGTGTCTCAGGTAAGAAGATTACCATTAGGTATGCATGACAAGGTAAAAGAAGAGTTGGATAAGCTGGTGGAACTAGGTGTGATTCTTCCGGAAGAAGCTTATAAATGGTTGGCTCCCATTGTGGTCGCAAAGACACCCAATGGTGAGATCCACCTGTGCGCTGACTTGAGGGCCTTAAACAAGGCAGTGATTGTGGACCGCCATCCTAAACCTAATATGTTTGAATTGTTAACTTTGATTGGTGGGGCCATATATTATTCAACTTTGGACCTGGCGTCCACTTACCATCAGGTGTGATTGCATGAAGATTGCCAAGATTTAACAGCGTTTATCACCTTCTTTGAAACATATAAACATATACGCATGCCCTTTGGTTTAGTTTCAGCATCATTGGTATTCCAAAGGATAATGGAAAGTTTACTGAATGGTATTGGTAGAGTGACATGCATTAAGATGATGTGCTATTGGGTGGTAGTACATGGGGGAACATAACAAGAGGTTGAGGCAAGTATTGTCCTGTTTCAGGGAGAATGGTTTGAGGCTGAGAGCAAAAAAATGTACATTCGGTTTAAGTGAAATTTGTTATCTGGGACATATATTGTAAGCTGAGGGAGTTTGCCCAAGGAACGAAATGGTGGAGATGATAACAAGATGTCCTCACCTGTAAATAAAGAAGAGTTGTTGTCCTAGTTTGGAATGCTAGAGTTTTATAATTGTTTTTTTCCTGGATTATCGGCAAAGACAAATGAGATGAGGAGGTTACTTAAGAAAGGAGTTTTGTTTGAATGGTCAGATGAATGTGAGGTGGAGTTTTTGGAGAACAAAAAATGTTTACATGAAGCACCAGATTTGCAAGCTTTTTTTCCAGGGAAAGATACACATGTTGCCACTAACACAAGTATGAAGGGAAATGGGGCAGTTCTCATGCAGAAAACAAAAGATGAGGATGTAAAAATTGCATTTGCAAGTAGGTCGTTAAAGGATTCTGAAGAAAATTACTCATTCATAGAAAGAGAGGCACTTGCTGTGCACTGGGCCTTAAAGAAATTTAGGAATTTTGTATGGAGTGATTTGTTTGTAGTAAAGACTGATCATAAGCCATTATGTGAAATTTTCATGAAAAAGGGTTTGATGCAATTTCTTCAAGAATTCACCAATGGGTGATCGATCTACAAGACTTTCATTTGAAGTGCAATATATTCCTGGAGTACGCAAATGTGCAGCGGATTGTTTGTCAAGTTAGCGATAGAGAGGAAGATGAGGGTGATGCAGATGGTATCATGGATGTGAGTGTGTGTGTTGCTACTGAAGGAGTGGTTTCAGAAGGTGAATGGAAGCAAGATATAGGTAAGGATATATGACAAATGTAACGCTGAAACTGAAAAATTAGTGCTGTAAAGGTTATAAGGAGAAAGTTGTGAATTTGAAACCATACTGGAATGTCTGGGAGGTGCTAAGTGAGAGGAATGGTTTATTGTTCAGTGGTTCACGACTTGTTCCCCCTGCAAGTCTTAGACACAGTGATGTTGAGTTGGCCTGTAAGGGGCATCTGGGAATTCTGAAAACAAAAGAATGGATCAGGCAGGATTTTTGGTGACCTGGTTTGGATGTTTTGGTGGAGCGAATGGTGTGAGACTGTGTGGATTATTACAATACTGACAAGGTATTGAAATATAAAAGACCCCCAATGCAGAACACACAGTTGCCAGAGGCTCCTTGGGAAGAAATTGCAATTGATCATGAGCCCAGTACAAGGGGAACATGCTACACCATATTGTTAGACCTGGTACCATTGGAGTGAGTCTCCCTTCCATTTTGTTTGCTGATTGCCTCCTCTGTTTTTGACATGTTTGCTGGTTTTAGATGCTTTGGGCACTGTGCCACTGCTATCCAGTGCCACAGTGCAAGTGCTCCCTATGTTACATTGATGTAATGGATTAGTGACTCCATGATTGGCTTATTTGATTTACTTGTCAGACCTTAGTACAGTGCATCCTGTGTGCCCAGGGCCTGTAAATCAAATGCTGCTGGTGGGCTTGCAGCACTGATTGTGCCACCCACAGAAGCAGCTTGTAAAATGTGTCTCAAGCCTGCCATTGCAGAGGCTGTGTGCAGTCTAGTACTGCCATGTCGATTTGGCAAGTGCACCCACTTGCCAGTCTTTAAAACTTCCCTTTTCTACATATCAGTCACCCCTAAGGTAGGCCCAAGGGCAGGGTGCATTGTATGTAAAAGGTAGGACATGCCCTGATGTGTGTGGCATGTCCTGATAGTGAATTACAGCCAATTTCGTTTTCACTATTGCAAGGCTACCTGTCCCCAAAGGCCAGAATGGGCAGTTTGATTATAACACTTTATAATCCTAACTGACCCAGGGAACATGGTAGAAAAACGAATTTAGTATGCCTGAACTCAAAATGATAAAATACATCTTTTAGTGAAGTTGGTTTTAACATTCTGGGGCCGATTCCGATTCAGGCCGGAAATCTCCCCGACCGAGCTGGACCCGGAGAGATTTCCGACCGAATCGGGCCCTAGCAGCCCGACCGAACGAGTACGATGCGCACGTATGCTATCGGACTCGATTCGGTCGGACTCCCATTGAAGTCAATGGGAGCCAGTCGTACGACGCGTACACGGGCTCCCATTGACTCAATGGGCACGACGCGAACAAGGGCGCCCCCTACAGCGTGTTCGCGTCGATGCGGGTTGCGCCATACATGCACGTGTAGGGGGACCCATGGGTCCCCCGTGTGTGCGACTCGCGTGCCTACGCTTCCAGGGGGGTCCGACACGGACCTCCAAAGTGCGGCTCCGACAGCTCCTTGGAGCCGGACTGCGCGAGTCGGTCGGAGCGGTCAAGGTGCGCATCGTACTTACCCGGCCGGGGAACGTCTCCATTACGCGGTGCGAGTCGTCCCCGTGTGAGTCAGTCGGAGCGGTCGGGTCCTGCGAACGAGTCGGTCGGAGATTTCACGAGCGCACGCATCGTACTCGCTCGCCCGGACGCACGTACGAATCGGTCGGGAAATAGGGCTCCGAATCGGATCCGGTAAAGCCGAATCCGATTCGGAGCCCTACCGGCCGAGATCGGAATCGGCCCCTATGTGTTTGAAAATACCACTTTTAGAAAGTAGGTATTTTCTTGCCTAACCATCCAGCCTGCCTCTGCTAGGTTTGTGTATTGCATGTCTGGTTTGTGAGTGACAGGGGACTGGAGAGGGTCTTGGCTCCAGCAGTCTTATGGGTCAGGGCTGGGCTGAATAGCACCCTCATAGAATAGAGAGTATGGGGAGGGGTTTTCCTTTTCACTGACCTGAGCCCACATAGAATAGAGAGTAGGGGGAGGAGATTTCCTTTCAGCTACCTGGGCCAGGTCTGCTCTCAAACAATGCTGTCTCCACCAACTGCCAGGGAGCTGCACAGGACTGGTTTCGGTCAGGCACAGACACTCTCTGCCTTCAGAGACAAAGGATTTACTGGTATAAATATTGGGGCCCAGACCCCAGAACTTTAGATCACTTCTGGGAATCAGGACGGACCTTTGCCAAGGAGAAGAACCAAGAAGACTGAAGGAGTTGACTGCCCCTGTGCCAGTGTGCTATTTCCTGGGGTTGGCCTGCAGTGGTTTCTTTATTGCCAAGGAAAGGGGAAAGACTTTATTTGAAACTTTCATCATCTTGAAGAAGAATCTCCAAGGGCTTTAACTGTGCTTGCCTCCTGCTGAAGTCTCAGGGACAAAAGACTTCACCACCAGCTCCCCCCTGAATTCCCTTGCTGGGGATTCTGTCTGCAGAAGCCTGCGTATCGCTGGGAGCTGGAAGCGCGACTCAATGACAAGAAGCGTGTCGCCGCCGCAGCTGTTACCGTCGCATCACCTGAGAAGCGTGTCGCCGCCTGCAAAGGTCGTCGCCGCATCACCGAAGAAGCGTGTCTCCGTCGCAGGTGCTGATCGTCGCATCACCGGAGAATCGCGTCGCCACCGCAGAGGTCGCCGTTGCATCACCGGAGAAGCGTGTCTCCGCCACATCTGCTGATCGTCGCATCACCGGAGAAGCGTTTCGCCACCGCAAGGGTCGCCGTCGCATCACCGGAGAAGCATGTCGCAGGGCCTATCGCGGCTCCAAAGAGTACAGAGTACGCCGCACGGCTGTCAGGCGTGCACGTATCGCTTTCACATCGTCGCATCGCATCAAGGGCGCCATCTTCTCGCATCGCACCAGAGAGTCATCGCATCGAGGCGCCATCTTAGCTCAATGCAACCGGAACGCAGTACGAAACCAACGCATCACCTCCTCTCCGGTAAGGAACAGACGCATCGCCTACTTTGCGCAAGCACTGAGGAACAGACGCCTCGCATCCCCCGAAGCAAGGAACTGACGCATCACATTCCCTGCGAACCTTTTGTTTGTTTTGCGTTAAGCATTTAAGGTACTTTTGTGAGAAATGTGTCGCATTTACCATCAACATGAACTAAGCTACTTCTACCATCTTTAAGTCTATTGTTGATTACAGTATTGTGGATTTTTGTCGTTATGGTCTTGTGTTAAATCTATATAAAGAATACTTATTTTTATAAAACCTGTGTGGTGTCCATCTGTAGTGTTTTCACTGTATTACTGTATATGTTCACAAATGCTTTACACACTGCCTCTGAGATAAGCCTGCCTGCTCGTGCCAAGCTACCAAGGGGGTGAGCAGGGGTTATTTAGGAGTTTAGCCCCCTTACCCTGACTAGAAGCAAGGGTCCCTATTTGGACAAAGGTGCATACCATTGCCTACTAGAGACCCCCAGTTCTAACATTGGTGGTCAGCGGTGAGGATTCTGGACTTGCATTTGTGACTCATATACAGTGATTGGTGTACACTACTTAGTGAGTGCAGACCAAACGCAACCACATACATTTTAGGTAGAATTTTTTTTTCTCCTTGGAACTGTTATTTTTCTAAAAAGACTGCCAAATTCTTATTGCCATGAGCAACCCAGCATCCAATGCCTCTATGGATCTAGATTTTGAGGAGGATAGGGTGGATACCTACACCGTCAAAGTGCTGAAATTCTTCTGCAGAAAATTTAAAGTTGCTACTCAAGGCCTCACCAGAAAGGACGAGTTCCAAAAGGCGCTGAGGGCCTGGTTAGAAGCAAGGAATTCCTCTGAGGATGTGGAGGACCCTATGGTGGAGGCAGAGGAGGCAGAAGGGCAGCTAGATGGGCCATTGGGTCCCGCAAGGGAGAAAGTGTCTTCCCCACCAGGCAGCAGTGTGTCCTCCAAAGACCTGTCCCCAAGAGAACTAGAGGACAGGGAGAGAAATAGAAGGCACAAAATGGAGTTGGCCAAGCTCAAAATGGAGGGTCAAAAGGACCTAGAGAGTAAGAAGCTGGAGTTTGAAAATAACAAGTTAGCCTTGGAGAGGGAGAGAATGAGATTAGAGCATGAGAGAATATTGAGGGAGTTGGAGTTAAAAGCTAAAAACTTAGAAATTAGTCCCTCTGGTGGCAGTGCACCATCTGTGCCTTCAGAAGGCAGGGTATATATCCCCAAGGATGTCATAAAGGATTTTCATAAGCATGAAGATATTGGGCAGTGGTTTGCAGCCTTCGAAGTAGCAATGTTGTCCCACCGGGTCCCTGAGAAAGATTGGGGAGCGGGGTTGTGGGGTCGCTTTGTGAGTGATGGGAGGGATACATTGTTAGACCTGCCCAGTGAGAATAAGATGTCTTATGCCCAAATGATGGAAGCCCTGATGACAAGGTATGGGTTGACCCCAGAACTCTATAGACAGAGGTCCAGAAATTATTAAAAAACTGGAGGCAACTACTTGGGTGGAGTATGTATCTTTCTTTTGCAGAGCTATGGATGATTGGGTGAAGGGTAGCAAAGTGAATACTTTTGAGGAGCTCTACGATTTGTTTGCATGGGAGCACTTGTCTGGTAATTGTTTTCCAGAGCTACGCCAGCACCTTATTGATAGCAAGCTAACTAACCTTAGGAAGCTTGCTGAGGAGGCTGGGTCAGTACCTGGGTCCACAAGGGTCATGTGGGAGACTTCGCCAAAGGTGGGCAGGGTCCCCAGCAGAAGAGTGGGGGGGACAAGGGTAAACAGAGGGAGTTCCAGAAAGGGCCCCAAAGTAATTCCCAAGGGAAGGGTTCCCAGACTCCCCCTCAGAAGAAGCCAGAGGCCCCGACAGGTAAACCTGTTCAAAGGGGCCCCCCTAAATGTTTTAAGTGTGGGAAAGTGGGCCATCGCTGGTATGATCCCCAGTGCCCCCAAAAGGACTCCAGTGAACCACCACGTGCACCACCCCGTCACATGGCGAGTGTAGCCCTGGGAGGGGAGGAGACGGGTGCCCAAGGTGGGTGGGGTCCCTCAGAGATGTGCCTTGTATCTTTAGGAGACTGTGAGATGGTCCCTAGGACCCAGCTGCCTGATAACACTAAAAAATACAGGCAGTGGGTGACCATCAATGGCCATAGGGTGGAGGCTCTAAGAGACACCGGGGCTAGTGTGACAGCTGTCAATTGTCGGCTGGTGTCTAAGGAGCAGGTGATTCCCCATGCATTCTGCCCTGTAGTTGCTGGAGACAACTCAGAGAGCCAGTGTGAGGTGGCTCAGGTTCCCTTTGAGTGGGGGGGGTCTCAGGTACTCTTCAAGTAGCTGTGAGGCCAGCCATCCCTGTTGATTGTCTGTTGGGCAATGATTTAGAGAACTCCCCTTGGGCTAAGGTGGAGAAAAAGTCTCATTTGGAAATGTTGGGTCTGCCTGAGTGGGCGTTTGTGACCACTCGGTCTATGGCAGCCAGTAAGGGTGTGCAAGAGGACCTGGAGCCTGAAAGTATGGCCCAGGCACCTGTCTTAAAGAAAAGAGGTGGGGTGCGCGGGAAACCGGCCCCCATAGTTCCCACGGTCCAGGAGGAGGCAGACCTTGAGGGGGATGCCCTGGAAGCTACAGGGGAACAAGTGGCTGAACTGGGGAACCTGCCTGAGCTGACCCATTGGCAGCAAGAAGGAGGACCCTCCAGGGAGGAATTTTGCGAGGAGCAAAAGAAGTGCCCTTCTCTTGAGGGTTTGCGGCAACAGGCCACAAACCAGGCAGCAGGTGATCAGTCTGGATCACTTTGGATCTACTGGGAGAATGGTCTCCTGTATAGTGAGCCTAAGGTTGCTGAGCCTAGGTCAGCCCGTGTGCTGGTGGTACCCCAGCACTTCAGAGCCTTCCTACTGGGTCTGGCTCATGATGTGCCATTGGCAGGGCATTTGGGGCAGAACAAGACCTTTGAAAGGCTTGTTACCCACTTTCATTGGCCTCAAATGCGCAAGAATTTAGATACTCATTGCAGGACCTGCCAGACTTTCCAGGCAAGTGGTAAAAGTGGAAGGAAGCACAAGGCTCCTCTCCAACCTTTCCCTGTAGTCAGTACCCCCTTTGAACGGGTGGGCATTGACATTGTGGTGCCTCTGGACCCCAAGACAGCCGTGGGCAACAGGTTTATCCTGGTCTTGGTGGACCATGCTACCCGGTACTCGGAAGCCATCCCGCTCAGGACAGTGACGGCCCCCGTGGTGGGACGTGCACTGATGGGGATTTTCTCCTGTGTGGGGTTCCCCAGAGAGGTGGTGTCAGACTGTGGTACAAACTTTATATCTAAGTATATGAAGTCCCTGTGGCAGGAGTGTGGTGTTGCATACAAGTTCACCACTCCTTACCACCTCCAAGGTAATGGGCTAGTTGAGAGATTCAACCGGACCCTCAAAGGCATGATAATGGATCTTGAGGAACCTATGAGGCGTAAGTGGGACGTCCTCTTGCCATGCCTTCTGTTTGCTTACCGTGAGGTGCCGCAGAAGTCCTTAGGGTTCAGCCCCTTTGAACTGCTGTATGGTCACCCGGTAAGAGGACCTCTAAGTCTGGTCAAGGAAGGCTGGGAGAAAGCTCCCAGGAAACCTCCCCAGGATGTATACAGTTACATGCTGCCCTTCAGGAATCAGACTAGGTGATTCAGACAACTCGCTCAGGCGAATCTGGAAGCCAGCCAGGAGGAAATGAAACAGTGGTATGATCAGAATGCCACTCTGATCGAGTTTCAACCTGGACAGAAGGTTTGGGTCATGGCCCCAGTGGAGCCCTGTGCGCTCCAAGATAAGTGGACCGGACCATTTGAGGTGGTGGAGCGGAAGAGTTATGTCACCTGTTTGGTGGACTTGCGGTCTCCCAGGAACCCCTTGCGGGTCCTGCATGTCAACCGCCTGAAGCCCCACTTAGAGAGGTCCGAAGTGGGCATGCTCCTAGCGACAGATGCTGGAATGGAGGAGGAGACTGAGCCTCTTCCTGACCTCCTGTCTGCAACAGAGCAAGATGGGTCACTGGATGGTGTTATCCTCTCTGCCACACTGACCCCTGAGCAGCAGAATGATTGTCACCAACTGTTGGGACAATTCCCTGATCTGTTCTCCCTGGTTCCTGGTGTTACTGAGTGGTGCGTCCATGATGTGGACATTGGGGACAGTCCTCCTGTGAAGCACAAGGCTTACAGAGTGACTGACAGGGTCAGAGCTTACATTAAGGAGGAGGTCTCCAAAATGTTTGCTTTAGGGGTGATTGAGTCCTCTAACAGTCCTTGGGCCAGCCCATTGGTCTTGGTCCCAAAGGCTGCCGCACCGGGTGCCACGCCAGAACTCCGGTTCTGTGTGGACTACCGAGGGCTCAATTCAGTCACCAGGACTGACGCGCACCCCATCCCCAGAGCTGATGAGCTCATTGATCAGTTAGGGGCTGCACGGTACCTCAGCACGTTTGATTTGACGTCAGGGTACTGGCAGATCGCCTTAACTGATGGGGCCAAAGATAGGTCAGCATTCTCAACACCAGATGGGCACTACCAATTCCGGGTTATGCCCTTTGGGATGAAGAATGCCCCTGCCACCTTTCAGAGGTTGGTCAACCAGGTGTTGGCTGGACTGGACGATTTCAGTGCCACCTACCTGGACGACATCGCAGTGTTCAGCGCCAGTTGGGAAGAACATCTGCGCCACCTCTGGGAAGTGCTGATGGCGCTGCGGAAGGCAGGCCTCAGGATCAAGGCGAGTGAGTGCCAGATCGGGCAGGGTTCTGTGGTGTACTTGGGGCACCAGGTAGGAAGCGGCCAGGTGGCGCCCCTACAACCCAAGATTGATACCATCCTAGCATGGGAACCCCCCAAAACCCAGACACAGGTGAGAGCCTTTTTAGGACTCACAGGGTATTACAGGAGGTTTGTCAAGGGGTATGGCAACATCGTTGCACCCTTGACTGAGCTGACTTCCAGGAAGCAGCCCAAGAAAGTGAACTGGACTGACACCTGCCAGAAAGATTTTGACGCCCTGAAGACTGCCATGTGCACTGCACCCGTGCTTCAGGCGCCCAACTTCTCAAAGGAATTTATTGTCCAAACAGACGCTTCAGAGCATGGTGCGGGGGCTGTTCTGTCACAGATGAATGAGGAGGGCCTAGACCAACCTGTAGCCTTCATCAGTAGGAGGTTACTTCCACGGGAACAGAGGTGGAGTGCAATTGAGCGTGAGGCATTTGCTGTGGTCTGGGCACTGAAGAAGTTGAGATCGTACTTGTTTGGGACTCACTTCCTGGTTCAGACCGACCACAGACCCCTCAGATGGCTGATGCAGATGAGGGGTGAGAACCCAAAGTTGTTGAGGTGCTCCATTTCCCTACAGGGGATGGACTTCACGGTGGAATACCGCCCTGGTACAGAACACGCCAATGCTGATGGTCTGTCCAGATTTTTCCGCCTTAGTGATGAGAACTCCCAGGGGGATGGGTAGTTCTCCCCACATTTCAGCTGGAGGGGACACGTGTTAGACCTGGTACCATTGGCGTGAGTCTCCCTTCCATTTTTTTTTTGCTGATTGCCTCCTCTGTTTTTGACATGTTTGCTGGTTTGAGATGCTTTGGGCACTGTGCCACTGCTATTCAGTGCCACAGTGCAAGTGCTCCCTATGTTAAATTGATGTAATTGATTAGTGACTCCATGATTGGCTTATTTGATTTACTGTCGTGATGTCAGTAGAATAAAACCAAGAAAGCCACTAACCTCAGAGGTCAGCCAGCAGGGACGAAGGTGCGTAGAGAGCCTCCCTCCTCCCCTGGGCGCAACCCCAGGCAAAGGACTATAATCACTACTGCGTAAGGAAGCACTCCGGGGAAAAAGGGAAATGGATAAAACAATAAATGCTGCGGTCTCAGAGGGGTCTTCCAGACCACTTCAGGTATAGAGGTATACCCAACGTCAGATAAGATGCCTCGTGGGAAACTACACACAAAGGGAACGACAAGAAAACAGGGATTAGTCAGAAGAACTGGGAGACCCATTCATACACATACATGTTGGTACTAAAGAACCCACCACTCACTTGATAATACCGCAAATAGCTTCGGGGTGCTATGGCCAAGGATATAGAGCTCCTCACAGGGAAGCACTAAACGTAGGAAACAAAAGGGACCTCTTGTCCTGATGCCCCTATGCGGCAGATGAAACGCTGTTAGCTTCACAGCATGTCAGAAGGTGACATGTGGAGCCTGGGAGCGCTGTGAGCAACACAGCGTAAGTCACACAAATAGACACAGCCCCCAGCTCGCTGTTGGAATATCACAGCGAGTGAGCGCCCATGAAATCCCCAGGAAATACAGCCCAAAGGAAAAGAAAGCTAAGAAAAACAAAAGGAATGTCACAGACACGGGAGAGCGCTCCTGCGCAGCACTCCCGCGTCGCTCACCTCAATACCACAGAGAGAGAGAGAGCCGAAGTTCAAAATACCAGCGCGAGTCCCCCGGTATCCTTTGGGAACGAGACTGAGTACTGGCGTCACGAAAGTCTTGAATAGCAGGCGGGAAATAACAAAGCTCCTTTCCCGTTACTGCTTTAGCCTCGGAGAATGAGAACAACGAGCGCCCGACCTCCAGCGGGGATCACCATCCGCTAGCGCTGTGCCTCGGGAAAATCCAGGAAGTTTGTCAAGCCCCGTCCCGAGAAAGGGGAGGGGCTTTATAGCCGTTGGTGTAGAGGCAGCGCCTGATCCGATTACCACGACGAGGTCCCATGGCCTTCTGGGACTTGTAGTTCCTGGTGCGCTTCTCGCCCCTTACATCCACCCTTTTCACTGTTGGCAGAAACATGCACACGCATTCAGAGGAGTTGGGAGGGGCAAATAAACCACAACCCCCATACCCTTGTTCTTGGTCAAGGATCACGACATTTACTTGTCAGACCTTAGTACAGTGCACCATGTGTGCCCAGGGCCTGTAAATCAAATGCTGCTGGTGGGCTTGCAGCACTGACTGTGCCACCCACAGAAGCAGCTTGTAAAGTGTGTCTCAGGCCTGCCAATGCAGAGCATGTGTGCAGTCTAGTACTGCCATGTCGACTTGGCACGTGCACCCACTTGCCAGTCCCTAAACCTTCCCTTTTCTACATATCAGTCACCCCTAAGGTAGGCCCAAGGGCAGGGTGCATTGTATGTAAAAGTTAGGACATGCCCTGATGTGTGTGGCATGTCCTGATAGTGAATTACAGCCAATTTCGTTTTCACTATTGCAAGGCTACCTGTCCCCATAGGCCAGAATGGGCAGTTTGATTATAACACCTTATAATCCTAACTGACCCAGGGAACATGGTAGAAAAACGAATTTAGTATGCCTGAACTCAGAATGATAAAATACATCTTTTAGTGAAGTTGGTTTTAACATTCTGTTTTTGAAAATACCACTTTTAGAAAGTAGGTATTTTCTTGCCTAACCATCCAGCCTGCCTCTGCTAGGTTTGTGTATTGCATGTCTGGTTTCTGAGTGACAGGGGACTGGGGAGGGTCTTGGCTCCAGCAGTCTGATGGGTCAGGGCTAGGCTGAATAGCACCCTCATAGAATAGAGAGTATGGGAAGGGGTTTTCCTTTTCACTGACCTGAGCCCACATAGAATAGAGAGTAGGGGGAGGAGATTTCCTTTCAGCTACCTGGGCCAGGTCTGCTCTCAAACAATGCTGTCTCCACCTCCTGCCAGGGAGCTGCACAGAACTGGTTTCGGTCAGGCACAGACACTCTCTGCCTTCAGAGACAAAGGATTTACTGGTATAAATATTGGGGCCCAGACCCCAGACCTTTAGATCACTTCTGGGAATCAGGACGGACCTTTGCCAAGGAGAAGAACCAAGAAGACTGAAGGAGTTGACTGCCCCTGTGCCAGTGTGCTATTTTCTGGGGTTGGCCTACAGTGGTTTCTTTATTGCCAAGGAAAGGGGAAAGACTTTATTTGAAACTTTCATCATCTTGAAGAAGAATCTCCAAAGGCTTGAACTGTGCTTGCCTCCTGCTGAAGTCTCAGGGACAAAAGACTTCACCACCAGCTCCCCCCTGAATTCCCTTGCTGGGGATTCTGTCTGCAGAAGCCTGCGTATCGCTGGGAGCTGGAAGCGCGACTCAACGACAAGAAGCGTGTCGCCGCCGCAGCTGTTACCGTCGCATCACCGGAGAAGCGTGCCGCCGCCGCAGAGGTCGTCGCCACATCACCGAAGAAGCGTGTCTCCGTCGCAGCTGCTGATCGTCGCATCACCGGAGAAGCGTGTCACCACCGCAGAGGTCGCCGTCGCATCACCGGAGAAGCGTGTCTCCGCCACATTTGCTGATCGTCGCATCTCCAGAGAAGCGTGTCGCCACCGCAAGGTTCGCCGTTGCATCACCGGAGAAGCGTGTCGCAGGGCCTGTCGCGGCTCCAAAGAGTACAGAGTTCGCCGCACGGCCGTCGGGCGCGCATGCATCGCTTTCACTTCATTGCATCGCATCAAGGGCGCCATCTTCTCGCATTGCACCGGAGCGTCATTGCATCGAGGCGCCATCTTAGCGCAACGCAACCGGAATGCAGTACGAAACCGATGCATCACCTCCTCTCCGGTAAGGAACAGACGCATCGCCTACTTTGCGCAAGCACTGAGGAACAGATGCCTTGCATCCCCCGAAGCAAGGAACCGACGCATCACCTTCCCTGCGAACCTTTTGTTTGTTTTGCGTTACGCATTTAAGGTACTTTTGTGAGAAACGTGTCGCATTTACCATCAACTTGAACTAAGCTACTTCTACCATCTTTAAGTCTATTGTTGATTACAGTATTGTGAATTTTTGTCGTTATGGTCTTGTGTTAAATCTATATAAAGAATACTTATTTTTATAAAACCTGTGTGGTGTCCATCTGTAGTGTTTTCACTGTATTACTGTATATGTTCACAAATGCTTTACACACTGCCTCTGAGATAAGCCTGCTTGCTCGTGCCAAGCTACCGAGGGGGTGAGCAGGGGTTATTTAGGAGTGTAGCCCCCTTACCCTGACTAGAAGCAAAGGTCCCTATTTGGACAAAGGTGCATGCCAAATACCCCCAGTTCTAACACATATGTTATTGTACTAATTGATTTATTTTCAAAATGTCCTGAGATCAAATGTGTGATGGACATTTTTTCAAAGACTATGATAAAAATTCTTAAAGGAATTTTATTATTTTAAGAAAAATCTTTTTATTGGTAGTATGCAAATCAGAATCCGTGTACAGATATTATGATTAAAACTTCAAAGAAGTATACTGTTGCCCGTCCATAGGACCCCTTGGTACAGTTCTCAGGACACAGAGCAGCACCTGGGAGGCATTGTACAGGAGTTGATCTCACAATTTAATCCCAGTCCTTATCACGGGTACAACATTCTAGAACCATTTGTGTACTGCCTCAGGGGTGGTCCATCTATACTTGCATCCTATGATCACATTAATACTTTTAGTTTTACTTATTTTTTTAAACAAAACAAAACATACAAACTTATTATTACTACTGACAGCGTCTGGTGGTAAAGGCGTCCACCCATATGTTGTATTTGTGTGTCCATGTTTGATGTTCAAGCGAGGTTTTCACGTGGTGCGATGTCCCTCTCCTCTGATCCCTGTCCCCAGTTGGGGTGTGCCTGGGTGGGGGGAGGGAGGCATGAAGGGGGGCATACTCTGAGGGTGAACTAGCTATGAGGGCCTAACTCATCTACAGGGCCTCCCAGGCATTAGAGTGTGAGCCTGCCGGTCGTCGACACATAGGAGTTTGTGGCCCAAGGGAACTACCTCAATGTGGGGGAACCTGGCTCTGTAACCATTATGTAACTACGGGGGGGGAGAGACCCAGCCGGAAAGCAACGCTGTGTGGATGTCCTGGAATTGTCCCCAGGGCGGTCAGAGTTGATCCCTCCGGGGTGATTCGTCCCGTGTGCTATCCAACATAATGCCTCAGGACTCTAGGTCTCAATCTGCGTTCTCATCCATTCGAACCGCCCAGAGCCGGCGCTCTTCTGCTGCCCCCATTCACATAGATCCGCCCTCCATTTCTCCGGGAGGGGGGGTGCGGCTAACTTCCAATGGATAGCTATGCAGCGTTTCGCCAACACCAGCCAGAGCGTAGCGAATTTATGCTGCATACGAGTTGTGGCCCTGGGGGTTGGCAGCACCCCCAACAGACATTGTTTGACTGAGTACTCGATTGAGAGCTTTGTTGCCCTCCGCAGAGTGTCCAGCACTGTGCTCCAGTAGGAGCAGAGCATGGGGCAGTCCCAGGTCACATGAACGAAGTGGGCAGGAGTGGCGCCACATCTCAGGCACTTTAGAGGAATTATTTTTGAAGGAATGCTATCCCTAATCATTTCTATCAGACAATGGTGTACAATTTTATTCACAGAAAATGGAAGAATTCTTGACCAAATATGGGATTGTCCATAAGAAATGTGCACTATATCATCCAGAGACAAATGGTGTAGCTGAGCATTTTAACAAGACTCTAAAGGAAGGTATTCAAATTGCTCGGATGAATAATATGTCATGGAAAGAAGTGATAAAAAAGGCTTTCTGTGCATCGTATGTGTTTTAATGCTTTAACTGGGTGTTCTCCTTTTGAATTGTTTAGGGGAAGAATTCAAACACGTGCTTCATCTGGATGGATCGTGTGAGGTAAAGGATATGTGAAAAATCCGAATGAGGGGAATTGGAAGGAAAAATAGAAAAAATATCAAATGAAAGGATAGAGAGGTATGACATGAAAAAGGTGACTGGTGTGCCGAGAGTGGAGATAGGAGATTGGGTCAAAGTAAAGAAATCAGAAGGTCAGGCGCCATTGTCCACTTTCTCGAAACCAATGCAAGTAGTGAAGTTGTTTAAGAATGCAGTAAAGATAAATGACAACAGATTATAGCTTTTTAATAGGATTTCTAAGTGTCATGAACAATGTGTGAGTCATCTGAATGGGGGTATGGATGTCACCACTTTGATAGGTGATACTGAGTCAAGTCATCGTCACCACTTTGATGGTTCGGATAAAAGAAGGAGCAAGAGAAAAACAAGTTGTCCTGCTTATCTGAAAGATTTTATTCAGGGTTAATTATTTCAGGGTCAATGTTTGTTATGGTTCATGGAGGGCTAATTAAATATTACTTGTTTTGCTATGTTATTATGAGATTAAGTTAATTGATAATGTGTAAGTGTTATGTAAGTCGATGAATCAACATGTTATAAGCTTTACTGTATAAGAAACAAATGTGACAAAGATACTTGTATATTTATTTATTTTATTATTTTAAAACCTAAAGAAGGGGGAAAGTATGATGTCATAGGCAAGCTATGGAAGGTTGAGGATAATTAGACCCGTGGAGGAGGGAGATTCCAAGGAACGACATTTGCTGAAGGGAAGCATTGGATGAGGTCTGTTAAAATAAAGGTCTTACTTGTAAACAGATAGCACAGTGTACAGCATCAATTTCATAGTACCATTTAGTTTGGCAACATAATCTATTATTTCCAGCATGGTGTAGTTGCAAAATGACAGTGGAAGGCACTTAAAAAGGAAGGAGTAGGTTAATGTACCAGACATAGAGACCTTCTTTGAAACCTTTCAGGGAGTATATTGAATTGTAGGTACACGTACACAGCATTTTATCATGAGATGATTTAACCAGCGTATCTTTAGAAATGTGCAATAAAAACACATTTACAGTGTGGGCTACAAAAATGGTCAGTACTTTGACACTTGACGATCACTGTAAGAAAGTGGTATATTAATTGGGGTGGATGGGAGTCCACCACAAGTATTAAAGTCACTAAACTGTTAGGTCCAATCAAAGGTTTCAGTCATTTAAACCTGCATTCATCCCTGGTAGCTACGGCATAGAGAGGACAAGCTTAATTTAAAGAAAATGTGAAAAGCATTTAGCAGTATTAAAATAGTTAAAAAGTCAGACATAACATAATAACAATTACATTGCATTGATGAAAACAGACAAAAGATTTAATCAGCAAAATGACAGAAATTCAATAAAGGGAACCAGTAGTAAGATTTTTTTTAAATTGGAATGTAAAAATGCCAAGAAAAAGTAAAGCGCAATGGAAGTCTATGATCGGTGTTGACCAGGTCCTAGGCCCAATTTCAGGCTGACTGTGATGGTGCAGGAGCTGGATACCCGAGGTACGTTTGTCTCAGTCAAAGATTTTACCTTGGGACTTGGCCTAATTTATGTGTTGGGGGACAGCCTGTTTCCCCATCAGGGATACAAAGTAAATTTCTCTGTCACCCTGACAGAGGTGCTGCCCATCAAATTGAGAAAGGACCGCCTGGCAGGCAGTCATTTTTTTAAAGCATTGGCAAGAACCACTGTTTCTGCGGTTCCTGTCAATGCTTTTTGAAGTTTGGTTCACGGCTCCATCAACATGACAGAGCCTTGCATCAAACAAATTTATTTTTTATTTTCAAAAATAAAATGCAGATTTTGTTTTTGAAACTAAAAAAAAAAATGGTCCCCTTGACATTGGAGTCCTCTTCCATGGAAAGGGGAGCATTTAGCAGTTTTCACTGCTTCTTACAGCCAGAGATTTCCTGGCGGTGACAGGCTGTGAAAACTGACCTCTAAGTCCACCCATCCAATTCAGGTGGCTGAAATTAGAGGCCTCCCTTTGATGGCCTTTACTCCACAGAGCCTTCAGAAGGATATAATCAAGGCTGAGGCAGAGTCAGAGTAGTCTTTGCAAGATTGAAGCTATTGTCCGCCTGCATCTAAATCAGGCGGGCAGACCTTTATCTTGGCAGAATGTATATTCCATCACCATTGCGATGGCATATACATGGATAAGCATCCGGCTTTTAGTCTCTGAAATAAAGTTGAAATCCTCCAGTGGGCAGGGTAGCAGGCTATATCCGAGGAAGTCTTCTTGAAGCCAGATACGCATTGGACAAAGTCCTGCTGAAGCCATTGGCCTCAGCAGATGAATATTTCTATGTTCGCTCTTAGTCTCTTCTTCGGTCCTCAGAATCCTCACGTTGGACAAGGTTGCAGGCTATATCCGATGATGAGTTTCATGAAGCCAGATACGACTGAAATGTATTTACTGCTGTACCAGTAGCTCCATGCAGGAGAAACCCAGCAAAATGGCGCTTTTGGTTAATTGCCATGAGTGGTTGGCCCCATTCATCCAGAGGTCTGGATGTCCAAAAACTTTCTCAGTCTGAACCTTTCAGAGATGTTAGAAGAAGTCTAGTTACCTCAGCGAAAGCACTTGTGGGTCAAGCCTCACTCCAGCAGTGGCCACCACCCCAGTCCAGTCCAGGTCCAGTTGCAGCTGGTCAGATGGAAACTTCAGGGAAAGTACTCTGGCAGCTTGTTGTGTCCTGTAGTCACATCAGAGGTTGGCCACCTGACCCTTGGAGTCCACTTCTTTTTCCTGGGTATCAGAGGAAGCTGGTCCAGGCCTTCAATGTTTCTTCACAGGTCTCAAGAGCAGATGCAGTCCTTCTCCTGTTCCTCCATATGTCCTAAAATTATTCTGAGGATGGTGCCTTGGGTTACCACATTTAAGTTTGAAAATAGCTAGTGGGTGGAGCTGAGTCGTGGCTCCTTTTTAACCAATGGGGTAATAGACCCCAGTGGCAACCCTGTCCATGTTTGTAGCAGTCCCTGTTCGCCTTACTGCAATCAATCCCACCTTACTCCCAAAGTCAAAAATTGGAAAGCACTTCTCCCCTTGTGTAGAGCCTGTGTGCTCACCCTTTGATGACATCACTGATAACATCACACAATCAGTGTGACACCAGCCAAAAAGGCTTTGGCCTAGAAATAATTCTACACACTACTGATGTGGTCAATTTTCTATTCAGCTTAATGGGATTACCCACATAAATACTTCACTTTTCTGAATTTTTAAGAGAAGAAGTTGACAGGTATTCATTGCTACTGTAAGTACTCTTGTTTTGAGGCCCTATGAACCACACTCCATAATTTAGTGAGAAACACAACACATGTTCTTGAGATGGGCACAGTGGCATGCAATCCTAGATCCATTATTAAAACACCAGTGAGAGATGAAGCACTTATAAGTCACACTTTCCCACATTCAACGTTATTCAACAATCTCTAATGGTTTAAATACTTCAGCAAAGTCTGGAAATAACCATCCTTGTTACACTGAATTTGTCTCTAGCACTGCCTTACATAATTGAAATTTGTATATGCATCATTAATGCGCCATTATAAATAAATCTCGGTTCAGTTAATACACCCAAGTGGGTCCTATAGTGTGTCCCATATACCAGCTTCAGATGTGGGGAACTTCTTCAACAGCACTACTAGCCTAAATACCATCAGGTCTGGGGTTAGCGCCTGGTAGAATCTATGTGGTCAAATTATGACCACCATTCCACCCATTAACATATTTGTTTCTGACCTTCCTAATTCTTTCAGTGTTTGTACTACGGTTCTCCATAAGTCATTTAATTTTTACCCTATGTCTGAGACATGCTTGCCCTTATTTACTAAGATTTTGCATCAGGATTCTATCACTTTCATGGTGCAACCAGGCTGGAAAATCCATTTTGGAATTTACTAAACCACACAATGTCAATTTGCGTACCTCTGCGTGGTTTAGTAAATACAAAGTTGTGCACTGCAGCGCATAGTGCTGCATTGCATTACTAGGTGTCGGGTAGGCTCAATGGCACCCATTCTCCCATGTATTTTGATGCAAACCCAGATTTACAAACATTTATGAACCTGAGTGTTGCGCCAAAATGGTGCCTCTACTTGAGAGACGTAACAAGGAGAAATATCTTCTTTTCTTCTCATTAGTTCCTCTTTCCATGTGGGCTGCATTCTGCAGCACACGTAGAAAGAGGAATAATCCTCGTATTGGGAGCTGAACAGCATCATATCTTGGTAAATGTGGCACTGTTCAGCTCTCTGTCATCCACCCAATGCAGCACAGCAATTTGCCATGGTGCGTTGTGTTGAATGAACTATTAGTAAATATGCTGTGCTGTGTTTTGTATCCTGTTGTGCATTTGTGTTGTCATGATAATATATAGTGTTTAAGGTACCTCCCTGATGGGTGTTTATGTTGCTAGTCCAATTAAAACAATAAGCTCATATAAAATTCGTTCATTAAGGCAAATGATTGTTGATTAATTGATATTCACTGCCAATTCTTCATCGGAATTGAGTCCTTCTTGGGTGTTGGTCTAAAGATCAAGAATGTCTTTGAACTCCGAAATTCTGAGTGTTTTAACTCTGTCTCCACCTATAAGGCAAAGGCCCTCATAGAACTCTAGCATGAGTTATGCTACATTCTGATTAACAAGAGGAATATATAAATATGATTAAGAGATACAGTGACTTTTGACCTATTAGTGGGAGAGAAGGATAATTGACTATGAAAAATTATTTTTTCTCAAGTGTGACAAGTGTGATTCCCCCCAGGTGCCCACATTTTATCACCTTCTGAAAGTGCACATGGGCACAGTGACCCCCCCCCCCCCTCTTCCACCCCCCGGTCAACCTCCCCGGGCTCTTCTAAATCCAGTTTACTGGAAAAGACAACAGTCTACGTTGATCATTATCTCTCTTTCCTGGAAAATTTTATGGTGTTTCGGCAAGACAAAGGAGGTGTGCCAAAATGTTGATTTCCTAACGATAATTCTCGAGCACATTAAAAAGATGACAAAAAATGACCACATCGAGTCACACAGAATTTGGCAGAAAGTTCAAACTTTACTCAAAAAGCATGCTTTTCACTATTTTGTGCAAATCAGTTTAGCCATTTTTGAGAAATTTGTGTTTATAGAGGTCCTTGGATAGGTCATGAAGGGGTTAAAAAGTCGTAATTATGGTGTGTTGTAAAGTGATTATATCCAGTAAGAAAACTGTTTTGTTTCATGATTTTCTCATACAGATTATGGAAGGTGCTCCAGGAGCTAAAATGAGAGCACATTTTCTGTACATTCCCACTGTTTTCCTCAGTGATGTTTGTATAAAGTCTGAAATTCTGAGTACAACACATAATTTCCAACAGAAGCGGCAGCCTGTCAGTTGATTTTCCATTGTTCCACTGTAGCCACACGCAGGGCCCGATTCACAAAGGTAAGCTGAGATGATAGTCTAACTTTACGACTTTCCGTATTCACAAAGGGCATTTACTAATATTAAAGTTAGATTTTTTCTCTATTAAACTTAAGTTTTGGTCTTAAGTTTAACTGAGACTAAAACTGAGACAAAAGTCTAACTTTACTATTCGTAAGTGCCCTTTGTGAATTCCAAAAGTCGTAAAGTTAGACTATCGTCTCAGTTTACCTTTGTGAATCTGGTCCACAGTGTTCTAATGAACAACTAGATTGCTTATGTTATGTTTTTATGATAGAAGTGTGGCACACCTAAACCATCTTGATGAAGTCAAAGCTGTAAAATTTAAAGCATTTCTTTTAGAAATAAACAAAATGAGGGGTATTGTTTTGTCAAAGAAATTATGGTTCGTGTTTCCTGGCTGTGCGATTTCTGTGCTGCTTGTCAATCTCCTCTACTCTGCTCTTGCACTTCAAACTTTGGATAGGCTACAGATCTGTGAGACCCTTGTCAGCGGACTGTGCCATGTGAGTTTCTCACCATTTGAAAGCTCTAGAAGTGCTCACTCATTCAATGGACTGTCAAAACACGCTGTCTTCTTGTAGTGTGGACCGATTGCCCTCTTTGACCACATTATGACATCATGGAGACTGGCAGTTCATCAACTGATTGACAGAAGTGGTCACCTGCTCTAAACCAGGCCAGCTGCCAACCGCCACCAAACCCTCAGTTCCTGGGATGGATGTACTCCTGAAAGAAACCACAGACATAGACTCAATGCTGTAAATTATGGACTCTAAAATTACTGACTTAACAGCAGACATTAGGTTACTATGGCATGAGGTCTCTACCTTTCAGGTTCTGCTGGATAAAGTTGATCAATGACTCAATAGTGTTGGATCTCGCTACGATGCTCTACCTGACTGAGTCATGGACATTGATTTCTTGCTTTATGAAGTCACAGACCTGAAAGACCAGATGCAGTGCAATAATTTTCATATTTATGGCATCCCTGAGGGGACGGAGAAGGGGGACGTGGTGCTCTTCTTACGTGATGTGCTTCCGAACCTTCTTATTTTACAACTCCCCAATTCTCTGGACTCCCAAATAGCCCATTGCATTTGTACTCAATGAGCTGACCAGAGGTCCTCTCTGCAGCCGAATATTATGTGCACGCTGTGTTATCAACACACCAGGGCCATTCTACAAATAGTGCACAACTCCAAAGATCCACTACTATTTGATGAGTGCCGCATGTCTTTCTCTGCGGACTGTTACTCAGAACCCAGCAACAAATGGAAAATGTTCCTAGCCCTCAGACCAGAACTCTGACTGGGGCCTTAAGTATGGAGTCTTGGATCCTACGAACATGCTTGCGACCATGGATGGCTCTGCTTTCTAGGGTTCATGTGTGGAGAGGCTTCCTCTCCTGTTCCTTTTTCTGCGGATGCAGGTAGGCCCTCTTTTTCCAATTCTCTTTCCACCCTTTCTCCAGTGCATGGACCTGGACCTGGCCTGTAGGATGCCACAATTCTGCAATGCCAACCAGCGGAACTGGCCTTTCTGCTGACCTCCGCCCGCTGATTATGCATGTCTCATGCCTGAGCTCATAGGCTACACTCCATTTAGGTTGAGCCTAGGCTGTGCCCATGCGCTGTCTGCAATACCTGCTGTAATCGGAATACGGAGTATAATCCCACCTGCTGCTTGCCATTGGGCACTCCAGCATTGCCCTGCTTTCCTGGCTCTTAATTGGCTGGCACTTCCGAGATGTCACTTCAGTTTCATGGCAGGCAACACTGAGCAACTACAGTTACGCTGTAGCACTGCATCTGTTTTGTTTAGGGACTATTTGTTTATTTTTTTTATCGCAATGGTGCCCGCTCCATGGGCCTCCATACGCATACATTTAATATGTGCACGGGTGCTGCACTGTGTTTAGGTACGGCGCCGCTTTCATGTTTCTCCTTTCGCTGTCTTTCTACTTGTGGCTGTTCCATAGCACACACTGCCAGCCCCTGATGTGACCCCGAGAATATCTATTTGCATTCCGAAGCCGCACCCGAAATTCTTTTTCACTTTTCCAGTGCAGCTTCATTCTCATGCTTCAGAGTGGCTACTCATGCCAGTCCAGAGTAACTCTAGTGCTGCCTTGTTCCAGGGCAGTTTCACCCATGGCAAGCCTTATTCCGATACTCTTTCGCCCAGCATCTGCACCTTCTCCAAGTGCTGCCCCATACCACTGCTTTCTCGTGTTGTGCTCTCTTGCTCCTGGGCTTCCTTACCATAGCCTACTTCATCTGGGCAACAGAATTTAAATATGTCTTAAGGAAAGGGTGCAGCACCACAGGCTGTTACTAGGTGTTCCTGGGACACAAATTAACAGCCTGTGGTACTGCACCCTTTCTTTAAGACATAATATTGGAATTCCATTACCATGAGGCTTAAGGAACAAGTGCGAGCATTTTTTCCTTCATTAGTGGGCTTTCTTTTTTTTATCGGAAAAGGCTACAAAAGCCTAAAAAAAAGCTGGGAAATGCTCACGCTCGTTTCTTAAGCCTCATGGTAATAGAATTCCTTTATTAGGTCTTAAGGAAAGGGTGCAGTACCACAGACTGTGGCTAGGTGTCCCAGGGACACCTAGCAACATCCTGTGGCACCACACCCTTTCTTAAAACATAATATTTAAATTTTATTAGCTAGTGTCGGCGAACTTTGCTATAGAGTTCTACTTGGGTATTACTGGAGACACGTGCACTGGATGAAAAGAGAGTGCACAATATATTAATGGTAATGGAATTCCTATATTATTTCTTAAGGAAAAGGTACAATACCATTGCCTGTTAGTAGGTGCCCCTGGGACACTCCTGAGCCAATCACAACAGGCGTTGTGATTGGCTCCCCGTAGCCAATCACAACGCTGCAATGCCGTGGTTCGGCGCTCAGATGGGTACAGGGACGCTTTGCATGTTCCTCACCAGGCTGTGTAATGCAGCCTAGTGGGGAACATGCAAAGTGCGCTGGACTGCTTGGCTGAACCACTTCTCCCCTGCGCTGCCCTGCCCTGCCCAGCCCAGCGAACCTCTAACTTACATAGGAAAAACACAATGATAATAATATGTTATTATCGTTGTATTTTTTCTTTGTAGCAGTGGGGCTACGCTCCTCCGCCTTAGCGGAGGAGCCTTCACTGTTCCTTCCCCTCATCTTGCCCCTCTTCATGATACGTGTGACATTTCTCACACACATTTCCACACTCACCATTGGCTAGCAACCTCTTTCGCAAATGCGTTTCTAATTATCAAAAAGGAGAACACCACAGTAGGTATCCAGACCACAATTCCCACGGGCCAGGAGTGGTTTGTTGAATTTCATAAGGTAGCAGAGCATGCATGAATGCACTGCGAAAAAAAGGTAACGGCAAACTGGACACCTATGGCAGGATATGGGGATTTTTATTTTCTTTTTCCTGACAGATATTCCACGTACTTAATCTCTCACTGTCCCGATACCTTGCTGTCGCTTTGGACCCTCCTCTTATTGTCATGGAGCTTTGGGATGCTAGGTCCATTGCTTGTCAGTCTTTATGTCCCGATTAGCGTTATCTCCGGAGCTGATGTGTGGTCTACAGGGCTCCCTGGTTGTGGTCCTTCTATAGGGCGCACGAGGAGTAGCACTGTGTGATTGTCAGCCTCCTGTGGTGCTGCTGGGCATGTGTAGGGCGGAGGGACGGTGCTCCATCTTTCTATTACTTTTCTCATTTTGAGTCCATTTTTTAGGAGAACCGTCCTCTTACTTCGTTGACGGTCCTTTAAAGTGCGCCTCAGTTGCAAAGGTCTCCTTTCTTTGTGCTATCCATAATTCACTGTTATTATCATATCACTGTTGAATGTTGAATTGAAGCATTTATATGAAAAGTAGTGCCAGAGGGTTTGCCGACTATAGCTATTGTGTTATCGTTCCCTTTCCTTTTCCCATTTCTTCTCCCTTTCCAGCCCCGCCCTGGCTCTCCCCCTCGCCCTTTTACTGTTATTACTATACTAACTGACCCGAGGGCCCGAGGGTATGTATCTGTTAGCACTTTTGGGGTCGGTTCTGCCACGGTTCATTCGTATAATTAAAAAACAAAAACTGTTTGTTTGACCTCTACTGCTGTGGAATGGCCGACTCAAAGTATAAATAAACATTGTAAAGAAAGAAAGAAATAAACCCGTTTGTTGCTAGAGGATACCCCAAAAATTTAATTGATCAAGGAAAAGAAAAATGTGAAATATGAGACAAGAGGACAAAGAAAATAAAGACAGTAACAAGAATAAGTTGCAAGTGAAATTGATAACGGCATTTAACAAAGTACAAGATATCAGAGGAGTTTTTCAAAAACTTTAACATATTTTGCAAAAAGATGAAGATCTGAAAGAAAGAATTAGACCTTAGTCACTACTGTCATTTTGAAAAGCACCTCATCTATATTAACTAAAAGTTATTTTGAGGAGAAGGTTGCATGAGGTGATTGGATAGCAAATGGAAAGGTTTCTAGAAATGTGCCAAGTGAAAGCTTCTAAATATGGGGAGAAAACTATCACGATTGAGGTGAATGATATTAAACATAAGATCAACAAGTAAATCATATGCATAAGCATATTTATGTTAGAACTTTTAGAATGTCCTTGCAGAAAGCGTATATAAAAAGCATCACTTGCCACCTACATAAATGCATCCTGGAACATTTACATTCATACAACATCATGATGTAGGGTAGCCAATATTATGGAGTACATGATGGCAAGGATGACTGTAAGAAATTTTGTGGAACTGCTTTGGTAGAGAAACCTGTACGTGGAGGTGATAGACACAATATGTTAAGACACTTAACGTTGCGTTACATCATAAAGATGACAACTAAGGAACCATATGGGCATAACCAATATGAGGAGCTATGTGCACATCATTAGTTATGGACCTGTTGTAGGACCAAGAGGATAATCAGGACAATGGACTTTCATTTTAATCATTACTGAAAGGACAACGGTGAATGTACACTAGGAAGAAGTGGTTCTTGTCTAATATTAATTATCCTACATCTTTCTGAATAGTCATTGATTGTTTTGCTTTGGCAGGAATGATGGTAGAATGGAAGTCAAATCATGAAATAATGATGGGATAATAATGGGTATTGACCTTGAGATGGGTTGTATTTTCCAGCACGCGGCTGCCCTCACGGGTGACAAGTAGCGCTCTACAAATCTAATGATTGATCAATTGATTGATTGAAAAGCTGGCACTATGTCTGTGAAATAAAAAAAATTCAATGGTCTTTCCCCATAATGAGGTTGCCCACTAAAGGGCAGGAGTGTAAGTGGAAATATGGTATTCAAAGAAGTCATTGATCGAACATTCTTCTAGGGTACAAATTAAAAATAAAAAAATGCACTCTTAGATGCAGTACCTACATACTGAGAGCATTATTTAAGGAGGTTACAGGAAGACCCATAGAAAGAGCAGGAGTGTATGAAAATGCGAGGGACTAAATTGTATGTAAAGTGTGTTTAAGTATTTTTTGATGGAATACACACTAGTGACTGACATAATATGTGATTTGTTATGATAGTGATCTAATAGGAATTTTGAATAATGTAATTCCTGAGTCTGAGATAGTTTAGATTGTTCACAAAAACAAAAGCCCGTGCCCCTGTCCCTGAGCCTCAAAGAGACCCTCTGGGACCCCATCACCCGGAGCAGTTTTATTAGTAAGGGGAGACAGCATGCGGTCCCCACCCTAAGCCTACAAATAGTCCCATCTCCCAAGGCTGTTTTAGAATATGGGCACGCGCCCCCCCCGAGCCTGTGGAAGACCTTTGGGACTCTATCCCCAGGGCCATTATACTTTTTTGAGGAGAGAGGCATGCATGGGGCCCTTCTCCCCCAGGATCGGCCCGGGACCACATCTCCCAAAGCATGATTTCGGGACCCCATCTTCCTGGACACTACACTTCTGTGCTCTGGAGAGTGCGGGCAGAGAATAGAAATGTATTCCTTGCCTGCAATCTCCCGGGGAGGGAACTTTGATCACTCCCTGGCAGGAGCAGTGGAAACTACTGCTCCCACTGTAGGGAGGAGCAAAGGAATGTTACTGGCTCCTACCAGCACCCAGTATGGTGCTGGCTGGAAAACTGGCTGGAGTCAAGAGGTCCTTAATGCTCTGCCAGACTCCAAACAAGGACTGGATAGCCATAAACTAGCTAGCTCCCACTACAGTGGTAACTGGGGAGCTGGGCAGGGCCATGGAGGTCCTGGGGCTCCCCCTACAGGGCCCCAAACATTTCACAGCATGTGGGTGCCCTAGGTGGGCACCAACTGTTTAAAAAGTGTTTAAAAAGTTGCCGGCTCCCACCACAGTGGTGGCTGGGGAGCCACCAAGGGCAGCGGGGGCCCTGGGGCTCCCCCACATCCCTCAAAAATGTGATAGCATGTAGGTGCTCTAGATAGGCACCCATTGTTCAAAAATCATTCTAAAAATTGCCAGCTCCTGCCACAGTGGTGGCTGGGAAGCCAGCCGGGGACTCCGGGGCCTCCGGGGCTATAGGGTTCCCTCCCCAGCTTGTAACATAATGAAAAGGTGTGGGTGCCACGGGTGGGTACCGACTACCAAGGCACCAAAATAATAATAATAATAATAATAATGAAAAAAGGAATAATACATGAGCACAGATGCCGGTAATTTTTTAGTCACTGCGCCAGAGAAGGAAAGGATGTTTTCTTTTAATAATGGTTTATTAAAAAGCAATGATGACAATCACTTTTATTAAACATTGTAATGTGTGCAGTTATATAATGTACATTTGGTTGTAAGTACTGTTGCCGAACCCCATGGTTGACATTATGTAGGGTAATGTAGTATTACTTTATGTAAAAAAAAGAAAAAGAAATTCACTGAAAAAAACAAAGGTTAAAGTAACATTATAGTTAGGTATGGTAAGAATATCTAACTTTACATTTAAAAAACGTGGAAATTCACTGAAATACCAAAGGTTAAACGTACGTTATAGTTAGGAGAAAATGTTGGTTAAAACCATGCAGTTTTAAATGAACATAACCCCTGAAATTCACCAGGTATAGTTATCTTAAGTAACTATAACTCATGCCCTGAACTAACAATAGCTCGCATCCTCTCCATGCACTGCTAATTACCTCACATATTACATCACTCATGATATGTTCTATGACATGATTAATAACATCACTGCAGCATCTGAAAGTATGACAACACTTGGCATGGGGGGCACAAGAGGGAGCATTTTATGTTTCACTAACAACTTTGGTGAAGTTTGATGAATGTTCTCTAAACTTACCCCCAATAAAGTTATGCCCCTTGGCTCCTTCATGGAAGTATTCATGCAGATCCGTCAAGCAGATTAATTCCCATAGAAAACTTTTAAAAGATAGGGCCTTCTGAGTGGCTGAGACAGTTTTCTCTCCTGTTAGCCATTTTAATACCGCAGGATCTGTCCCAGCGATCTGATTGGCTGGCCACAACTCAGAAGAAAATGTTGCAGCTGCTATTACAAGACTCGAGGACTCACCCCCATGTCCTGAAAATGTTTACGAAAAGCAGTTTAAGAGGGATTTTTAGGGACACCCTGACCCCCCTGGTAATTTTGGACTGGATACAGAGGGAGCCTCACACGTGCCAAAATGCAGGTTTTTTTTTGTACTGCTGCACTCCTGTGGGCACAGCGCGGCCCTCTCAGTAGAAAGCGTGGTACTTCCTCATGACCTGACACTCAATCTTTAACACCATGTTACCATGGTGCTTTGCAATCTTTCTGCAAGATCCTTGCATGGAGGCATGGTAGTAAATGGTGTAGATTGCATGGAGGGTACTGCAGTAGTACTGCGGTACCTAAAACAATTAGAAAAAAAATTAAACAAAATGTGTGTTGGACACATGTGCGGGGGGTTGGTTGAATGCTATGCACAGCAGGGGGTTGGGTGCCTGTGGTAGGGATTGGGTGCAGTGCCAGGCCAGAAGACAGACCCTACGAGCAGCACCCCCCACCCACTGTGCACATGGGTAGCGAGGGCTTGGGTGCCCACTGGGGGTTTAGTTGCAGTGCCTTGACAGCGGCACAGAGGGAGAGTGGCTGAATATGATTTAAAAAAACGGAGAAATTAATTGAAAAAAACAAAGGTTAAAGTAACTGTAGGAAATCCACTCCAAAACACAGATTTCTTGGGGCGCTGTCCATAAATGGAGGATACAGAGGCCCAGAGGAATTCAAGGGTTAGGAGGTGGATGCCCTCCACAGCGAGCGAACTAGAGGGTCTGGAGTTGTTATGAGAGGAGAGATTCCCAAGACTGGCCATGATAAGATCACGTCTGACATGGAGGTGCTGCTGCGCTTTCACAGAGACAGAGCACAGGAGACCTGTACTAGGTGGACCCTTACATTACACCAACAGAGTTTTTCCTCTTGAGGGGGACTGTGTGTTTACCCTTAAAGTCTTTCACTGCCAGGCACATGCCTAGTCTCGAGGTACAGAGTCTGAACTGAAAGGCCAGTCTCAGGGTGTCCCCCTGAGATGGAGGACATTAGAGTGGAAGAGAGGTGTCTACAATCTGAAGTTGCAGCCCCACACTCTGACAAACCTAAAAGGCTCAAGAGCCCTTAGGATTGAATCCTTGACAGCCCAAGGCTTGAAGTGAGGGTTAGTGAGTTGTTAGCCTTTTGGGCAGAGCTTGACCTGAGTTGGGGATAGATGTCTGATCTAGGGATGGAATGAACCTCATCTTCTTGTTGGCCATGGTGGTACTATCTGCCTACTGGTATGCATTTGTGAGCAAGCTAGAGTTAGTTGCCTTACAGGTGGGGTCTGCAGGTGAGTAGGGTTCGCCATGGACATCATTAGTGACCAGGGAAGATGTGACAGAGTAGTACAGGTACGTTCAGAGAGGCATAGAACAGACAAGTGGCAATGCAGAATTAGTGAATTATCTACATTATATAGCTTGAGCAAGGAAGACCATCGTGGGACAGATTAGTCTACCATAGCTCTTGGCGGAGGGTGGCCTGTGTAGGAAATATGCCTTTTCTGCGTGGTCACCCCCGATTTGTCACCTTTTGCTGGACCCTATTTTCTTGTTTCTTTTAAAACTCTGCACACTGGGACATGCTGTCCAATGCCCAGTGTTTGAATTCTGATCCCTGAAACACAGAGAAATTGGCTAATCCCTCATTGGCATTGTTAGAAATTGGGTGTATCAGTTAAAGATGGTGGTGACCCATCTAAAGTAATACTCACAATCTTTGATAGGGTGAATCATTAAAGTCACTAAATTAACCTGAGCTCAATCTCTGGCAACTATGACACAGAGCAGACAGGTTTAAGCTGGACGTAATGTGTAAAGGAGTTATGCAGTACCAAAACAGTAATAAAACACAATAAAAGAAAAATCCGAAACCAATCCACAAAATTTGGCTATGTGTAATTAAATTAACTGGCGCCAAAAATCCAATTAGAGGAACCGGAGATATGATTTTAAATTTGTAAGTTTAAAAATAGCTGTAAAAAGCACTAAGCATCAAATGTGTTCATCTGGTTCCGCCTGACCGGTAGCTAGGTATGTGTTAAGGCTGACCAAAATAGAACTTGGGTCAGATATGGGATCCAGGGGGCATCATTATAAGGGCTTATCGCCACAGGAACGTCACTTTTTGTGACGCTTCTGTGGCAATAAACCTTTCGTCTCATTTACAAGGCGGTGTTAAGCCACTTAATGTGGCTTAATGCCGTCTTGTAAATGAGGCCCCCTTTCACGCTACACTTAGCGTGAAAGGGGCGGGCAATGGGTGTGGCGGTGGGCGTTCCGCTTCAACACCTATTGATTTTGATGCTGTCCCCTAAGTGTCTACGTTCCCATACTTAGGGGTACTATTTGATGACCAACGCTCATGGTGCACCCAACGCACACAAAAAAAGAATGTTTTAGCCAGAGCAGCGGGGGCTACATTATATTTTGCGAAAAGAATATGGTCGAAGCCGTTTCCTGCGCTTTTGAAGGTCTATAATGCGAACTGTATCCCCATGGCCACCTACGGCAGCGACATCTGGGGCTATAAGGGTGTGAAAGAAATCCAAGGGGCCGAGAATAATTTTATGCGCAAACTTCTCTTGGTCCCTGTAGCCACCCCGATTTTTTATTTACACGAGGAACTGGGAGTGGGTTATATCTCAGACCAGATTGCGGTTGCGCCGCTCTTACGTTGGCTGAGAATTTGGGCTCAACCAACCCCAAATTTAAATCAACTTATCATCCTAGATTGTTTAGCCCTAGAGAAGGTTTTACACATTCCCTGGCTGAAATATATGAAGGATCAGACTGAGAATCTTGGCTGCCCCGGTCTGTTTTTGACCCCCACTCCTCTGGGCAAGACCGCTATTAGAGCTTTTGAACAGCAGTTTCTAGACAGACGCCAAGGTCTAAGGGAGGAGAATGAATTAATCAAACCTTCAGTGAGAAGGTTTGCTACACTGAGCCTGGGCCAGCAGATGCAACCATATTTATCATATGTAAACAAAGCTTACCATCTTTTTGTCCTGATGAGATTCCGATTGAATATGGTTCCCTGGTTTCTGGCTTTTCCCAACGGCTACTCCAAACCTGATTCATCAAAACCCTGTCCTTGCGACAATTTCTCTGAGCAAGACACTCTCCATCTAATGTTTTTCTGCGCTCATTACGATTCCCTGTGCAGGAAGTTCATCCTCCCCTTGCTCAGAGGCTGCAATTTTGTTCAAGTAAGGCCTGCTCTGATTTATTTACAAATGCTAGCCTCACCTATAGTCTGTGCCGGGGTGGCAAGTTTTTTAATTGGGGCTATTAGGCACAGGAATAGGCTGCCGTTGAGCTAGCTTTTCTGGATATTGTGGCAGCGTAAATATGTCTCTTTGCTAAATAATGTAATATCATTTTGATGAGACAATATGTTCGCTTCTAAGATGCTGTCTTATTATTGTTATCATCTTTTTAACCCCTTCGCTGCTAGGCCTTTTCCCCTCCTGTGCTAAGCCTTTTTTGGCTATTTGGGGTAGTGCAAGCTTAGGCCCCTGTAACTTTTTGACCACATAAGGTATCCATGCCAAATTTGCGTCCTTTTTTTCCAACATCATAGGGATTCTAAAGGTACCCAGGGTTTGTGGATTCCCCTGGCGGGGACCCAGAAATTAGCCAAAATACAGCTACATTTTGGTTTTTTTGGGACAAATGCAAAAAAAGGGCTACAGATGAAAGCGTCTGGTTTTTTCCCTGAAAATGGCATAAAAAAAGGGGTTGTGGTGCTGAAATCACCATCTTCCCAGCTTTCAGGGACAAGCAGACTTTTGTCAGAAAACCAACTTTTCTTTACACAGTTTTGGCATTTTTCTGGGACATAGCCTAATTTTGCTATTTTTTGTGCTTTTAACCTCCTTCCAGTTAATGGTAGAAATGGGTATGAAACCAATAATGGATCCTGGAAGGCCATACATTTACGAAAAGTAGACAAAATTCTGAATTCAGCAAGGGGTCATTTGTGTAGATCCTTAAAGTTTTCCTTATAGAAACTAACAGTTAAATAAAGGAAAAATTGAAAATTAGTTGAAAAAAACAGCCATTTGTGTCAACGTTTTCACCTGTAACTTCTTCTAATTATGACAGCTATTTGAAAGCAATATACCGTTATATCCGCTGGACCTTTCTGGTTGTGGGGATATATAGGACTTGTAGGTTCACCAAGAACCCGACGAACCCAGAGCCAATAACTGAGCAGCATCTTGCAATGGTTTTTTATTATGTACCGGGTATATAGCAATTATTTTGGGAAAATGTATACATGGAAAAATTGTTATGACAGACACCTATGTATTTCTGAAATGGGAACAAAATGTAGATTTTAGAAACAGTAGATATTTGCACATTTCCGAAATTGGGAGTACCCATACTAGCATGAGAATTATAGGTCATTTTTCAAAATGACTTATTTTTTACACATTGTCTTTCATTTGGAAGGCAGAAATGCATTGAAAGTCAATAGGTAATAACAGTTGCTCTACAATTCTGTGTTACCCTAAGTCTCCCGATAAAAATGGTACCTCACTTGAGTGGGTCGGCATAGTGCCCACGACAGGAAATGGCTCAAAACCCAACGTGACCACACCACATTTTCAGAATGAAAAATTACCCTTTTTTTGCAAAGTGTCTAGCTGTAGTTTTTGAACCCTAGCTCTGCCGGCTCCTAGGTAAACCTAGCAAACCTATACATTTTTGAAAACTAGACACCCAGGGGAATCCAGGATGGGGTGTCATGACTGCCTCCCACCAGGTTCTGTTACCCAGAATCCCTTGCAAACCTAAAAAATTGTCCAAAAAAACACATTTTCCCCACATTTCTGGTGTGGAAAGTTCTGGAATCTGCGTGGATCCACAAATTTCCACCCACCCCGCGATCCCCAAAGTCTTCCGAGAAAAATGGTACCTTACTTGTGTGGGTCAGCCTAGTGCCCGCGACAGGAAACGGCGCAAAACGCAACGTGGTCACACCTCAATTTCGCAGTGAAAAATGACTCTTTTTTGGCAAAGTGCCTAGCTGTAGGTTTTGAACCCTAGCTCTGCCGGAACCTAGGGAAACCTAGCAAACCTATACATTTTTGAAAACTAGACACCCAGGGGAATCCAGGATGGGGTGACTTGACTGCCTCCCATCAGGTTCTGTTACCCAGAATCCCTTGCAAACCTAAAAAATTGTCAAAAAAAAACATATTTTCCCCATATTTCTGCGGTGGAAAGTTCTGGAATCTGCATGGATCCACAAATTTCCACCCACCCCGCGTTCCCCAAAGTCTTCCGAGAAAAATGGTACCTCACTTGTGTGGGTCAGCCTAGTGCCCGCGACAGGAAACGGCGCAAAACGCAACGTGGTCACACCTCAATTTCGCAGTGAAAAATGACTCTTTTTTGGCAAAGTGCTTAGCTGTAGTTTTTGAACCCTAGCTCTGCCGGCACCTAGGGAAACCTAGCAAACCTATACATTTTTAAAAACTAGACACCCAGGGGAATCCAGGATTGGGTGACTTGACTGCCTCCCACCAGGTTCTGTTACCCAGAATCCCTTGCAAACCTAAACAATTGCCCAAAAAAACACATTTCCCCCACATTTCTGTGGTGGAAAGTTCTGGAATCTGCGTGGATCCACAAATTTCCACCCACCCCGCGTTCCCCAAAGTCTTCCGAAAAAATGGTACCTAACTTGTGTGGGTCAGCCTAGTGCCCGCGACAGGAAACGGCGCAAAACGCAACGTGGACACACCTCAATTTTGCAGTGAAAAATGACTCTTTTTTGGCAAAGTGCCTAGCTGTAGTTTTTGAACCCTAGCACTGCCGGCACCTAGGGAAACCTAGCAAACCTATACATTTTTGAAAACTAGACACCCAGGGGAATCCAGGATGGGGTGACTTGACTGCCTCCCACCAGGTTCTGTTACCCAGAATCCCTTGCACACCTAAACAATTGTAAAAAAAACCACATTTTCCCCACATTTCTGTGGTGGAAAGTTCTGGAATCTGCGTGGATCCACAAATTTCCACGCACCCCGCGTTCCCCAAAGTCTTCCGAGAAAAATGGTACCTCACTTGTGTGGCTCAGCCTAGTGCCCGCGACAGGAAACGGTGCAAAACGCAACGTGGTCACACCTCAATTTTGCAGTGAAAAATGACTCTTTTTTGGCAAAGTGCCTAGCTGTAGTTTTTGAACCCTAGCACTGCCGGCACCTAGGGAAACCTAGCAAACCTAAACATTTTTGAAAACTAGACACCCAGGGGAATCCAGGATGGGGTGACTTGACTGCCTCCCACCAGGTTCTGTTACCCAGAATCCCTTGCAAACCTAAAAATTGTCAAAAAAACACATTTTCACCACATTTCTGTGGTGGAAAGTTCTGGAATCTGCGTGGATCCACAAATTTCCACCCACCCCGCGTTCCCCAAAGTCTTCCGAGAACAATGGTACCTCACTTGTGTGGGTCAGCCTAGTGCCCGCGACAGGAAACGGCACAAAACGCAACGTGGTCACACCTCAATTTCGCAGTGAAAAATGGCTCTTTTTTGGCAAAGTGCCTAACTGTAGTTTTTGAACCCTAGCACTGCCGGCACCTAGGGAAACCTAGCAAACCTATACATTTTTGAAAACTAGACACCCAGGGGAATCCAGGATGGGGTGACTTGACTGCCTCCCACCAGGTTCTGTTACCCAGAATCCCTTGCAAACCTAAAACATTGTCCAAAAAAACACATTTTCCCCATATTTCTGTGGTGAAAAGTTCTGGAATCTGCGTGGATCCACAAATTTCCACGCACCCCGCGTTCCCCAAAGTCTTCCGAGAAAAATGGTACTTCACTTGTGTGGGTCAGCCTAGTGCCCGCGACAGGAAACGGCGCAAAACGCAACGTGGTCACACCTCAATTTCGCAGTGAAAAATGACTCTTTTTTGGCAAAGTGCCTAGCTGTAGTTTTTGAACCCTAGCACTTCCGGCACCTAGGGAAACCTAGCAAACCGATACATTTTTGAAAACTAGACACCCAGGGGAATCGAGGATGGGGTGACTTGACTGCCTCCCACCAGGTTCTGTTACCCAGAATCCCTTGCAAACCTAAAAAATTGTCCAAAAAAACACATTTTCCCCACATTTCTGTGGTGGAAAGTTCTGGAACCTGCGTGGATCCACAAATTTCCACCCACCCCGCGTTCCCCAAAGTATTCCGAGAAAAATGGTACCTCACTTGTGTGGGTCAGCCTAGTGCCCGTGACAGGAAACGGCGCAAAACGCAACGTGGTCACACCTCAATTTCGCAGTGAAAAATGGCTCTTTTTTGGCAAAGTGCCTAGCTGTAGTTTTTGAACCCTAGCACTGCCGGCACCTAGGGAAACCTAGCAAACCTATACATTTTTGAAAACTAGACATCCAGGGAATCCAGGATGGGGTGACTTGACTGCCTCCCACCAGGTTCTGTTACCCAGAATCCCTTGCAAACCTAAAAATTGTCCAAAAAACTCATTTTCCCCACATTTCTGTGGTGGAAAGTTCTGGAATCTGCGTGGATCCACAAATTTCCACCCACCCTGCGTTCCCCAAAGTCTTCCGAGAAAAATGGTACCTCACTTGTGTGGGTCAGCCTAGTGCCCGTGACAGGAAACGGCACAAAATGCAACGTGGTCACACCTCAATTTCACAGTGAAAAATGGCTCTTTTTTGGCAAAGTGCCTAGCTGTAGTTTTTGAATCCTAGCACTGCCGGCACCTAGGGAAACCTAGCAAACCTATACATTTTTGAAAACTAGACACCCAGGGAATCCAGGATGGGGTGACTTGACTGCCTCCCACCAGGTTCTGTTACCCAGAATCCCTTGCAAACCTAAAAAATTGTCCAAAAAGCACATTTTCCCCACATTTCTGTGGTGGAAAGTTCTGGAATCTGCGTGGATCCACAAATTTCCACCCACCCCGCGTTCCCCAAAGTCTTCCGAGAAAAATGGTACCTCACTTGTGTGGGTCAGCCTAGTGCCCGCGACAGGAAACGGCGCAAAACGCAACGTGGTCACACCTCAATTTCGCAGTGAAAAATGGCTCTTTTTGGCAAAGTGCCTAGCTGTAGTTTTTGAACCCTAGCACTGCCGGCACCTAGGGAAACCTAGCAAACCTATACATTTTTGAAAACTAGACACCCAGGGAATTCAGGATGGGGTGACTTGACTGCCTCCCACCAGGTTCTGTTACCCAGAATCCCTTGCAAACCTAAAAAATTGTCCAAAAAAACACATTTTCCCCACATTTCTGTGGTGGAAAGTTCTGGAATCTGCGTGGATCCACAAATTTCAACCCACCCCGCATTCCCCAAAGTCTTCCGAGAAAAAGTGGTACCTCACTTGTGTGGGTCAGCCTAGTGCCCGCGACAGGAAACGGCGCAAAACGCAACGTAGTCACACCTCAAGTTCGCAGTGAAAAATGACTCTTTTTTGGCAAAGTGCCTAGCTGTAGTTTTTGAACCCTAGCACTTCCGGCACCTAGGGAAACCTAGCAAACCGATACATTTTTGAAAACTAGACACCCAGGGGAATCCAGGATGGGGTGATTTGACTGCCTCCCACCAGGTTCTGTTACCCAGAATCCCTTGCAAACCTAAAAAAGTGTCCAAAAAAACACATTTTCCCCACATTTCTGTGGTGGGAAGTTCTGGAACCTGCGTGGATCCACAAATTTCCACCCACCCCGCGTTCCCCAAGGTCTTCCGAGAAAAATGGTACCTCACTTGTGTGGGTCAGCCTAGTGCCCGCGACAGGAAACGGCACAAAATGCAACGTGGTCACACCTCAATTTCGCAGTGAAAAATGGCTCTTTTTTGGCAAAGTGCCTAGCTGTAGTTTTTGAATCCTAGCACTGCCGGCACCTAGGGAAACCTAGCAAACCTATACATTTTTGAAAACTAGACAACCAGGGGAATCCAGGATGGGGTGACTTGACTGCCTCCCACCAGGTTCTGTTACCCAGAATCCCTTGCAAACCTAAAAAATTGTCCAAAAAAGCACATTTTCCCCACATTTCTGTGGTGGAAAGTTCTGGAATCTGCGTGGATCCACAAATTTCCACCCACCCCGCGTTCCCCAAAGTCTTCCAAAAAAAATGGTACCTCACTTGTGTGGGTCAGCCTAGTGCCCGCGACAGGAAACGGCGCAAAACGCAACGTGGTCACACCTCAATTTCGCAGTGAAAAATTGCTCTTTTTTGGCAAAGTGCCTAGCTGTAGTTTTTGAACCCTAGCACTGCCGGCACCTAGGGAAACCTAGCAAACCTATACATTTTTGAAAACTAGACACCCAGGGGAATCCAGGATGGGGTGACTTGACTGCCTCCCACCAGGTTCTGTTACCCAGAATCCCTTGCAAACCTAAAGAATTGTCCAAATAAAACACATTTTCCCCACATTTCTGTGGTGGAAAGTTCTGGAATCTGCATGGATCCACAAATTTCCACCCACCCCGCGTTCCCCAAAGTCTTCCGAGAAAAATGGTACCTCACTTGTGTGGGTCAGCCTAGTGCCCGCGACAGGAAACGGCGCAAAACGCAACGTAGTCACACCTCAATTTCGCAGTGAAAAATGACTTTTTTTTGGCAAAGTGCCTAGCTGTCGTTTTTGAACCCTAGCACTGCCGGCACCTATGGAAACCTAGCAAACCGATACATTTTTGAAAACTAGACACCCAGGGGAATCCAGGATGGGGTGACTTGACTGCCTCCCACCAGGTTCTGTTACCCAGAATCCCTTGCAAACCTAAACAATTGTAAAAAAAAACACATTTTCCCCACATTTCTGTGGTGGAAAGTTCTGGAATCTGTGTGGATCCACAAATTTCCACCCACCCCGCGTTCCCCAAAGTCTTCCGAGAAAAATGGTACCTCACTTGTGTGGGTCAGCCTAGTGCCCGCGACAGGAAACGGCACAAAACGCAACGTGGTCACACCTCAATTTCGCAGTGAAAAATGGCTCTTTTTTGGCAAAGTGCCTAGCTGTAGTTTTTGAACCCTAGCACTGCCGGCACCTAGGGAAACCTAGCAAACCTATACATTTTTGAAAACTAGACACCCAGGGGAATCCAGGATGGGGTGACTTGACTGCCTCCCACCAGGTTCTGTTACCCAGAATCCCTTGCAAACCAAAAAAGTGTCCAAAAAACACATTTTCCCCACATTTCTGTGGTGGAAAGTTCTGGAATCTGCGTGGATCCACAAATTTCCACCCACCCCGCGTTCCCCAAAGTCTCCCGAGAAAAATGGTACCTCACTTGTGTGGGTCAGCCTAGTGCCCGCGACAGGAAGCGGCGCAAAACGCAACGTAGTCACACCTCAATTTCGCAGTGAAAAATGACTCTTTTTTGGCAAAGTGCCTAGCTGTAGTTTTTGAACCCTAGCACTTCCGGCACCTAGGAAACCTAGCAAACCGATACATTTTTGAAAACTAGACACCCAGGGGAATCCAGGAGGGGGACTTGACTGGCTCCCACCAGGTTCTGTTACCCAGAATCCCTTGCAAACCTAAAAATTGTCCAAAAAACACATTTTCCCCACATTTCTGTGGTGGAAAGTTCTGGAATCTGCGTGGATCCACAAATTTCCACCCACCCCGCGTTTCCCAAAGTCTTCCGAGAAAAATGGTACCTCACTTGTGTGGGTCAGCCTAGTGCCCGCGACAGGAAACGGCACAAAATGCAACGTGGTCACACCTCAATTTCGCAGTGAAAAATGGCTCTTTTTTGGCAAAGTGCCTAGCTGTAGTTTTTGAATCCTAGCACTGCCGGCACCTAGGGAAACCTAGCAAACCTATACATTTTTGAAAACTAGACAACCAGGGGAATCCAGGATGGGGTGACATGACTGCCTCCCACCAGGTTCTGTTACCCAGAATCCCTTGCAAACCTAAACAATTGTCCAAAAAAGCACATTTTCCCCACATTTCTGTGGTGGAAAGTTCTGGAATCTGCGTGGATCCACAAATTTCCACCCACCCCGCGTTCCCCAATGTCTTCCAAAAAAAATGGTACCTCACTTGTGTGGGTCAGCCTAGTGCCCGCGACAGGAAACGGCGCAAAACGCAACGTGGTCACACCTCAATTTCGCAGTGAAAAATGGCTCTTTTTTAGCTAAGTGCCTAGCTGTAGTTTTTGAACCCTAGCACTGCCGGCACCTAGGGAAACCTAGCAAACCTATACATTTTTGAAAACTAGACACCCAGGGGAATCCAGGATGGGGTGACTTGACTGTCTCCCACCAGGTTCTGTTACCCAGAATCCCTTGCAAACCTAAACAATTGTCCAAAAAAACACATTTCCCCCACATTTCTGTGGTGGAAAGTTCTGGAATCTGCGTGGATCCACAAATTTCCACCCACCCCGCATTCCCCAAAGTCTTCCGAAAAAATGGTACCTAACTTGTGTGGGTCAGCCTAGTGCCCGCGACAGGAAACGGCGCTAAACGCAACGTGGACACACCTCAATTTTGCAGTGAAAAATGACTCTTTTTTGGCAAAGTGCCTAGCTGTAGTTTTTGAACCCTAGCACTGCCGGCACCTAGGGAAACCTAGCAAACCTATACATTTTTGAAAACTAGACACCCAGGGGAATCCAGGATGGGGTGACTTGACTGCCTCCCACCAGGTTCTGTTACCCAGAATCCCTTGCAAACCTAAAAAATTGTCAAAAAAACACATTTTCCCCACATTTCTGTGGTGGAAAGTTCTGGAATCTGCGTGGATCCACAAATTTCCACCCACCCCACGTTCCCCAAAGTCTTCCGAGAAAAATGGTACCTCACTTGTGTGGGTCAGCCTAGTGCCCGTGACAGGAAACGGCACAAAACGCAACGTGGTCACACCTCAATTTTGCAGTGAAAAATGGCTCTTTTTTGGCAAAGTGCCTAGCTGTAGTTTTTGAACCCTAGCACTGCCGGCACCTAGGGAAACCTAGCAAACCTATACATTTTTGAAAACTAGACACCCAGGGGAATCCAGGATGGGGTGACTTGACTGCCTCCCACCAGGTTCTGTTACCCAGAATCCCTTGCAAACCTAAAAATTGTCCAAAAAACACATTTTCCCCATATTTCTGTGGTGGAAAGTTCTGGAATCTGCGTGGATCCACAAATTTCCACCCACCCCGCGTTCCCCAAAGTCTTCCGAGAAAAATGGTACCTCACTTGTGTGGGTCAGCCTAGTGCCCGTGACAGGAAACGGCGCAAAACGCAACGTGGTCACACCTCAATTTCGCAGTGAAAAATGGCTCTTTTTGGCAAAGTGCCTAGCTGTAGTTTTTGAACCCTAGCACTGCCGGCACCTAGGGAAACCTAGCAAACCTATACATTTTTGAAAACTAGACACCCAGGGGAATCCAGGATGGGGTGACTTGACTGCCTCCCACCAGGTTCTGTTACCCAGAATCCCTTGCAAACCTTAAAAATTGTCCAAAAAAACACATTTTCCCCACATTTCTGTGGTGGAAAGTTCTGGAATCTGCGTGGATCCACAAATTTCCACCCACCCCGCTTTCCCCAAAGTCTTCAGAGAAAAATGGTACCTCACTTGTGTGGGTCAGCCTAGTGCCCGCGACAGGAAATGGCACAAAATGCAACGTGGTCACACCTCAATTTCGCAGTGAAAAATGGCTCTTTTCTGGCAAAGTGCCTAGCTATAGTTTTTTAATCCTAGCACTGCCGGCACCTAGGTAAACCTAGCAAACCTATACATTTTTGAAAACTAGACACCAAGGGGAATCCAGGATGGGGTGACTTGACTGCCTCCCACCAGGTTCTGTTACCCAGAATCCCTTGCAAACCTAAACAATTGTCCAAAAAAGCACATTTTCCCCACATTTCTGTGGTGGAAAGTTCTGGAATCTGCGTGGATCCACAAATTTCCACCCACCCGCGTTCCCCAAAGTCTTCCGAGAAAAATGGTACCTCACTTGTGTGGGTCAGCCTAGTGCCCGCGACAGGAAACGGTGCAAAACGCAACGTGGTCACACCTCAATTTCGCAGTGAAAAATGGCTCTTTTTGGCAAAGTGCCTAGCTGTAGTTTTTGAACCCTAGCACTGCCGGCACCTAGGGAAACCTAGCAAACCTATACATTTTTGAAAACTAGACACCCAGGGGAATCCAGGATGGGGTGACTTGACTGCCTCCCACCAGGTTCTGTTACCCAGAATCCCTTGCAAACCTAAAAAATTGTCCAAAAAAACAAATTTTCCCCACATTTCTGTTGTGGAAAGTTCTGGAATCTGCGTGGATCCACAAATTTCCTCCCACCCAGCGTTCCCCCAGGTCTCCCGATAAAAATGGTACCTCACTTGCATGGGTGGCTGAAGGACCCGCGACAGGCAAGGGCCAAAACCTATTGAGGCGACATCAAAATTACCTACCACAAACCAACCTGGTTTTGCATGGGGGGTCCCATGAGTTTTTGGCCCGGGGCTCGGCAGCCATCTAGGGAAACCTACCAAACCCACACATTTCTGGAAAGTAGACACCCGGGGGATTCCAGCGAGGTATGGCTTGCGTGGGTCCCCGATCATTCTTCTACCCAGAATCCCCTGCAAACCTCAAACTTTTGCCGAAAAATTCACTTTTTTCTCAAATTTCTGTGTGGGAAAGTTCTGGAATGTGCGTGGATCCACAAATTTCCTCCCACCCAGCGTTCCCCCAGGTCTCCCGATAAAAATGGTACCTCACTTGTGTGGGTAGGCATAGTGGCTGCAACAGGAAATGGCCCAAATCGTACTGTGACTTCAAAATTACCTACAGCAAAACTACCTGCTTTTGGGGGCACCTGAGATTTTGGCCCGGGCTCGGCGGCCATCTTGGGAAAGTACCAAACCCAAACATTTCTGAAAACTAGACACCCTGGGAGTCCAATGAGGTATGGCTTGCGTGGATCCCCCAACGTTTTCCTACCCAGAATGCCATGCAAACCTCAAATTTAGCTGAAAAACCACATTTTCCACATATTTTTGTGTGGAATCACCGTGCCGGCACAAATGTCCTACCACCCAGCCTTCCCCTTGTTCTCCCGAGTAAAATGATACCTCACTTGTGTAGGTGGGCTAAAGGCCTGTGGCTAGGAAGAGCCCAAAACATAGGGATTTAGAGTATAGCACCGAGAATTCTAAGCGCTATATTTTTTTAAAAATATGTTTTTAGCCAATTCTGCTTTGGACACCCACACAAGTGAGGTATCATTTTACTCGGGAGAATAAGGGGAACGCTGGGTGGTAGGACATTTGTGCCGGCACGGTGATTCCACACAAAAATATGTGGAAAATGTGGTTTTTTCAGCTAAATTTGAGGTTTGCATGGCATTCTGGGTAGGAAAACGTTGGGGATCCACGCAAGCCATACCTCATTGGACTCCCCAGGGTGTCTAGTTTTCAGAAATGTTTGTGTTTGGTACTTTTCCAAGATGGCCGCCAAGCCCAGGGCCAAAATCTCAGGTGCCCCCCCCCAAAACCAGGTAGTTTTGCTGTAGGTAATTTTGAGGTCTCCACAGTACGATTTGGGCCATTTCCTGTTGCAGCCACTATGCCTACCCACACAAGTGAGTTACCATTTTTATCAGGAGACCTGGGGGAAAGCTGGGTGGGAGGAAATTTGTGGATCCCCGCACATTCCAGAACTTTCCCACACAGAAATTTGAGAAAAAAGTGAATTTTTCGGCAAAAGTTTGAGGTTTTCAGGGGATTCTGGGTAGGAGAATGATGGGGGACCCACGCAAGCCATACCTCGCTGGAATCCCCCGGGTGTCTACTTTCCAGAAATGTGTGGGTTTGGTAAGTTTCCCTAGATGGCTGCCGAGCCCAGGGCCAAAACTCATGGGACCCCCATGCAAAACCAGGTTGGTTTGTGGTAGGTAATTTTGATGTCGCCTCAATAGGTTTTGGGCCCTTGCCTGTCGCGGGTCCTTCACCCACCCACGCAAGTGAGGTACCATTTTTATCGGGAGACCTGGGGGAACGGTGGGTGGGAGGAAATTTGTGTCAGCCCGGTGATGCCACAACTTTCCCACACACAAATGTGTGAACAAAGTGATTTTTTCAGCAAAATTTCAGATTTGCAGGGGATTCTGGGTAAGAAAACGTGGGGGATCCACGCAAGCCATACCTCCCTGAAAGCCCCGGGTGTCTAGTTTTCAGAAATGTGTGGGTTTGGTAGGTTTCCTAGTTGGCCGCCGTGCACGGGGCCAAAAACCCAGGTGACCCCTTTACAAAACCAAATCGTTTTGACATAATTAGTTGTTTATTTCTGCAGTGTGAGAATTTTGGCACAATATTGCAAGGAAAATCTGACAGACATTTTGAGGTTTGCAGGACATTGTGGATAAAATAACTTGTTGGAATTCACAAGAGAGACATCACCATGTACTCCCATGGGTTTACGACATTATCTACAGTTGGTAGGTTATTCTTAGATGGAATGTACACCTTGGCAGAGAGACTAAAAAGACAAAGATTCCTGCACAGCCATCTATTCCTCAAACACACACACATACTGGTTGGATTTGGCACGAGGGCGAGTGATGGTTCAGTATATATAATTTTTATTAACAAGAGATTTCACAAAAATGAAATGCACTGTCAATAATTAAATGGACAAAAACCGAACCAGTGACTCGCAGCTCGTGAGCTGTAAAGCCACGTCAAGGCCCCAACCGCTTTACAGGCAATTCACACACCTTTCATACGTGATACACACAAGACCATTCACACCACCAGGCACAAAAGCAACACATCACAACATTCACAAAAAGGGACAAGGTACACCCTGCTTCAGAAAGACAAAAAAGACAAATATTACTGCACAGCCATCTAATCCTCAAGCACACACACATACTGGTTGGATTTGGCACGAGGGTGAGTGATGGTTCAGTATATACAATTGTATTAGCAAGTGATTTCACAAAAATGAAATGCACTGTTAATAATTGAAAGGACGAGAAACTGAACCATTGACTCACAGCTCGTGAGCTGTAAAGCCACGACAAGGCACCAACCTCTTTACAGGCCATTCATACACCTTTCATACGTGTGACACATACAAAACATTCACACCGCCAGCCGCGGGCCCATCACATTACAACACTCACACCCGCAGACAGCGCCATTCAAGGGCCCATCACTTTCACACGCCCACATTCCTGACACAGCAACTACACAAACTGATGGTTTGCGTGGAGTGGCGCTCATCTAGCAGTGTGTGTAGTGACCAGCAGCAAGTCACTACTCGCACACCGCCAGCCGAGCACCAGCACATGCACACCGCCAGCAACCGCCAGCCCATGCACACCGCCAGCCAACCGCCAGTCCACGCACACCGCCAGCCAAGCGCCAGTCCGGGCACACCGCCAGCCAAGCACCAGTCCACACACACCGCCAGCCAAGCGCCAGTCCACGCACACTGCCAGCCAAGCGCCAGTCCAGGCACACCGCCTGCCAAGCGCCACTCCACGCACACCGCCAGCCAACCGCCAGTCCACGCACATCGCCAGCCAAGCGCCAGTACAGGCACACCGCCAGCCAAGCGCAAGCCTACACACACCGCCATCACATTTAGGATTTTTTTATACAACAAAAAACCACAAACAAATTGCAAATAGATACAAATCTACTAACACAAAATCTGAAACTAAATACATTGCACTAATGCCAACCTTGAAACAGAATAAATTCTTTTACACAATACAGACCAGGCAGTTCACTTTACCACTCATGGATGCTCCAAAAAATTCTTTTGCGTGTGGTACGCTCTAAAACAAGCAGGCACACACAGCCCAGGGTTAGAAGGACACTCGGGGCAGAAAAGACGAGTCTCCTTCCACAAACCTCTTCGCCAACAGACTCTACATCTCCTAGTGGGAAAGTCTTTTGAAGATGTGGGAGGAATGTAATCAGGAAAGTGGCGATCTTTCAATCGAGCCACATCCTCCACCACTCCAACTCTAGGAACACTTGCCTGTTCCACTAAAACAAGGCTGCCTATTACAGACTCTTGAAACTTAGCAAAAGGCATCTTTGACTCAGGACAAGAATCCTTGAACACAACAAAAGCATTAAAGGTTGCCAAGTGGAAAAGATGGATAGCCAACTTCTTATACCAAATGTAAGCCTTACGAAGAGCAGTGTAAGGTTCCAACCTCTGATCTACTCTGTCAACACCACCCATGTGCCTATTATAGTCTAAAATGCACACAGGTTTGCGCACTTCAGCAACCTGACCCCAAACAGTCACAGGTGCAGTGCTTTCATCATGGATGGTAGTCAGCATGTAGACATCTCTCCTGTCTGAAAACTTCACAGCTAGAAGCTCCTCGCAACGCAACGCACCGCACTGTCCCCGCACAAGCTTTTGACAAACAAGTTCTTTTGGGAAACCTTTACGGTTACAGCGGATTGTGCCACAAGCAACAGTGCCCACTTTGGCCAATTCCCTGAACAACCGCACACCAGTGTAGAAGTTATCTACATATAAATGGTGGCCTTTGTTAAATAATCCTCTACCAAGCTCCCACACAATTTTCTCAGTCACTCCAAAAGTGGACGGACAACCAGGGGGTTAATGTTGAATTCCTTACCGGTGTACACCCTGAAATTAGAGACATATCCAGTCCCACTGTCACACAGCATATACAGCTTAATTCCATAGCGTGCCCTCTTACTAGGAATGTATTGCCTAAAAACCAAGCGCCCCTTGAACAACACCAAAGACTCATCCACTGCTATTTCTTTTCCTGGAGCATAGATCTCAGAAAATCGATCAACAAAGTGATCAAGGACAGGCCGAATCTTAAAAAGACGGTCACAATCAGGGTGATCTCGTGGCAACGCTAAACCATTATCGACAAAATGCAGCATCCGAAGCAGAAGCAAATACCTATCATGACTGCCGGAAATATAGCCGTTGCCATCAAGGGATTAGTAGACCAATATGAAGACATTGATGGCTTCCTTAGCAAGCCCATCAAAAAATGTAATCCCAAGAACTTCTTCATCTCTGCAAGATTTGTGGGAGTCCACCGGGTAGCTCTAGAATAGGGCTTAAGGCTGGCACTGTTGTCCCTCAAAAACTGTTCGGCATACAAATTAGTCTGCTCAACAATCTCTGCCAAAAACACATCGTCCATAAAGAACTGAAACAAATTTATCGGCAAAAAGTTCTCAGTATTCACTCTACACCCTGGAACACCAGTAAAGTCTGACAATGCCGGCTGCACCATGCCAGGGGCAACCCAGAGGTCAGCACTTTCAACGGGAAGCCTTGCAGCCCCAGCCTGCAGCCCAGATGCCTCTTGCCGCACTACACCAACGGGAAGCCTTGCAGCCCGAGATGCCTCTTGCCGCACTACACCAACGGGAAGCCTTGCAGCCCCAGATGCCTCTTGCTGCACTCCAGCAATGTGAAGCCTTGCAGCTGCACGCTGCAGCCCAGATGCCTCTTGCCGCACTATCGGCACATCAATGTCCTCTTCTAACACAGGCACTTCATCCGCACTGAGAGAAGCTTCATCATCCGATGATTCCATGTGGAGAGAAAACTCACTGCCTGAATCATCCCCTCCCACCTCTGCCTCAGAATCAGAGTCAGTCTCTGAACCACGGTCAGAGGAACACTCAAAAGCATACCAACAACCTGCTGAGCAGTAATCCTGTGGCTAGCCATTATCCTTACTAAGAAAGGAGACTGCACAAACAAGTCAACAACAACCAACACTGTGCAAAATAAGTAGTAAACAAAGTGTGGCTTTAGCACAAAGATCTATATACTCAAAAACAATATAACTCTTACCAAAGATAGCTACACTCACCAGCACCTACTCTGCAGAGACACAGCAAAAATCAACGATACCCCACTAGAAAGAAAAAACAAAACCAATTACTCATAAGACAACAAAGTACACATCAAGCACTAATGCAAAAAGATTTTGACACTCAAAACACAGAAGCCAAACATACTGCTATTACTACACCATTTGCAAAAACACATTCATGTAGGGAAATTAATCTAATTTACAGTAAATAGTACGAAATAAATTTGCTTACCAAGCACATGCAACAACACAAGCTGCAAAACCAGCAGTAACAAAACCGCAACCTGGAACAGTGTAAACAGCAAAAGCCTTGAACTAGAATAAAATAGAGAAATAAAAAAATTACTATTACATTTCACAAACAATATGACAATTAAAATTATAACACACAATGTCGCTACCCAAATGATCATTCGGCCACATGGGCCTTCAAATAGGGCTGAGAAAAATGGGGATTAGGGGAGGTTTTCCACCAAGCCACTCTATCTCCCAGGTGGGGCAGAAAACAGACAGATATTTGTCGCCCCCTGGAAAAAAAATAGATCCCTGGTGCCTACTGGGGATTTCTGCCCCCCCCCCCACCCGGGGGCAGTAAGGACAAAAAAAGACCGACTGCCACCAAGGGGGCGGGCAGAAAAACATCAACAAAAAATGCTCCCCTTTGGTCGCTTCCATGTACATTTAAATGCCCCCAAATGGAAACCCTGGTGGCTAGTGGCGTTTTCTGCCCCCCTGGGGGCAAAACGGCCAAAAACGGGCCGATTTGCCCCCAGGGGGCAGAAAAACATTACAAAACACATGCCCCCTTTAGGAAGCGACCCTTGCCCAAGGGGTCGCTTCCATCAACAATAATGGCCCCCAGATTAATCCCTGGTGCCTAGTGGTGTTTTCTGCCCCCCCTAGTGGCAAAACAGCTGAAAAAATGGGCCGATTTGCCCCCAGGGGGGGCAGAAAAACATTCCTAATTACATGCCCCCTCTAGGAAGCGACCCTTGCCCAAGGGGTCTCTTCCATAAAAAAATAATGGCCACCAAAGTAATCCCTGGTGCCTAGTGGCGTTTTCTGCCCCCCCCCCGGGGGCAAAACGGACAAAAAAAACGGGCCGATTTGCCCCCAGGGGGGGCAGCAATACATTCCTAAATAAATGCCCCCCAAGGAAGCAACCCTTGCCCAAGGGGTCGCTTCCATAAAAAAAGAATGGCCCTAAAGTAATCCCTGGTGCCTAGTGGCGTATTCTGCCCCCCCCTGGGGGCAAAACGGCCGAAAAAACGGGCCGATTTGCCCCCAGGGGCGGCAGAAAGACATTCCAAAATAAATGCCCCCCAAGGAAGCGACCCTTGCCCAAGGGGTCGCTTCCATACACAAAACCATGGCCCCCAAAGTAATCCCTGGTGCCTAGTGGCGTTTTCTGCCCCCCCTGGGGGCAAAACGGCCGAAACAACGGGCTGATTTGCCCCCAGGGGGGGCAGAAAGACATTTCAAAATAAATTACCCCCAAGGAAGCGACCCTTGCCCAAGGGGTCGCTTCCATTACGCAAGTAAACAAATCCCTGGTGCTAGTGGGGGCATTTCCGCTGCACGATCGCGACGCTGTGCGCGATCGTGAAGCAGAAATGCCCTGCAAAGAGACATCAGGGGAGAGGAAAATCTCTTTCCTCTCCCCTGATGCCTCTATGCATTCCCTAAACCCCCCCAGGAGCGAGGAAACCTACCTTGTTCCTCGACGCTCAGGAAGCAAATGGCTTCCCGAGCATCTGGGACTTCCTGATGACGTCAGCGTGCGCTGTGCGCGCTGACGTCATGGGATTCCCATGGTGGGGTCGGGGGTGGCAGCGGAAACTCTTCCGCTGACATCCCCCTTTGTGGGGGCGAAATTGGACACCCGTGGGGGGAGCGCCAGCGCTTCCCCCGTGGGTGGGTCCCATGACGAGCTGGACTCGTCATGAGCACACGTCCACTGTGTACCATGACGAGTCCAGCTCGTCATAAGCATGGAAAGGTTTAACTCACGGCTACTATGGAAAGTGAATGTAGGGCTACTTTACCATGCAATGTTGTAATCATTCATTTTTACTACTAGGATGAATTGTGTTATAATGGGTCGTCCTTTTATTCACGTATATTCCTCTTATGAATTTTATGATGATGTCTGTTTTAAATTGAATGGTTCTTTTTTATTACGATGGTTTGTACTTTAACAGGTTGTCATTTTAAATAGGTGTGTCGTTTATGAATTTTGTGTTAAGTTGAGATTTAGATCGGTTGTCCCTCTGTGCCATGGATAAACTGTTTTTGCACATAACTGTCAAAAAGGCGGAAGACTGATCCTTTTGCTTACATTTTTAAGGTTTTTAAGATTATTGGAATATGATCTTTGTATAGGCTCTTATGCTGTCTTATAGAATGTTCTGCTGTGTACTTTTATGGCTTTAACCAGCCGAATAAAGTTGATTTTGACTGACTGACTGAGTACACCACTGAACATTGGTTGTGACATACCACCAGATATAGCCACAGTGTACTGGAAGGAATCTGTGGCCAGAAAATGTAATACTGCCATAAGTCTCACTATAGGTGGAATACATGTGGGATTTGTGGTTTGAGGTAGTAGATCAGGCTCCAACTGATGACATAAGTCCTGAATTGTTTGCCTATTTAAACAAAACTTCTTGATTACATGCCTTTCTTCCATGGTCTGAATCTCTGGAAATGGGAGGTATACTGGAGGCTGTCATCTCCGCTCTCTTCCAGGGTACCTATGTGAGGAGTGAAACATTGGTTTCAGTGCCTTGAGCAACATTTATGAAGAGTAAGCCAAAAGTCATGTGACAAAATATAACTGCTTCAGAAAGCATTGCACATAATTTACATAATCATTGTCTATTGTTCAACATACACCAATAATCCCCATTGTGACCTTCACGTGTCTGTAACAGAAATGTGCACATGTTATGTTATGTTAGAATACTTGTAAAGCGCATGGCTGCCCCAGCAGCGGGGCGTCCCAGTGCTAAGTCGAGCAGAGTGGGTAGCAAGAAAGCTTAATGATTGGATAATAGCCATGTCATGACCATTCACATCACCCATTCGGAAATGTAAAATGTGCACGATGATGAAGATTTCATGACATTTTAGGTCAAAATCATCAACTGCAGTGTACAGTGCACAGCACACATTTTGCATTTATGCTACGCAGTTGATTTTTGGACTGCAAATTACAATGGAATGGAGTATTTCAAATGCAAACATGTTAGCCATCATTTGTATTAGTGGTGACGCACTTAACAGTCATGAATACTGTATTTCAAACCGCTAAAATGGCAGATGCTGGACCTCTCATATAGGACATTTGGAACTACCACGACTGGCGGGAGTCGACCCTGCAGTGGGCGGTTGCTTCCCCAGCAGACACAGCCATAGGCTAAATTTGGTGATTGCGAGTGTTATGGGCCAATGGCTATGTGCATCTACGCTGATGACTGGGTACATGGCATACATGTATGCCGTGATTTGAAAAACAACCCACTTGCCTCCTGACACTGCTGCTGAAATGAGATGAAATTAGATGAAAATATAATTTCTAAAGCGCACTACTACCTGGGGGCATCTAGGCGCTAAGCTGACTCAATGAAACTGGGAGATAAGACAGCAAGATGAAGAGAGCTACTTTTTAAATAACCATGCTTTGATGCTTTTCCTGAATTCTAATAGGTTTGATTTACTCTTACGTTCTAGGGGAAGCAGATTCCATGACCTTGCTGTGCAGGCTACGAAATTTCTCCTGTCCCATTTGTTTTTGAAACATTTGGGTACAACAAGATTTCCACTAAGAGAAGAGTGAAGGGCTGGAGCCTTGTAATGACTTGAAGGCTATACAGAGGGCTTTGAACTGAATCAGCTTGGCGACAGGGAGCCAATGCAGGTGAACTAAGGCTTGGGACGTAGGTTTGTGTTTCGGAATACCCAGCAACAATTGTGCTGCCGCATTATGGATTGTTTGTAACTTGTTCAGAAAGCATTCTTGGATATTGGTGAACAACATGTTACAGTAGTCCAATTTGGATGTGACGAGGGCCGTGATTACTGTTTTTTGTAGAGTCACCGGGATGTACGGCAGAACTTTTCTTAGAAGTTTTAGAATGAAAAAGCATGAAGAAGTGATATGATTTATCTGGCCTTTGAATGAGAGATTTGAATCAAAGATTATGGACGCTTTCCAATTGTATTTGCCGTGATCGGGATGCCGGAACCGAATACGGGTCTGCTCTAAGATGTGGCTGACGGTTCCACATCATTAACGCCGTTTGTGCTTTACTCTTGCCAAACAGGTCATTGTTGGTGTTGCACATTATTCAAGCTCTTTGTTGGAGGAACACTATTCTTAAACATCCTTTGTCAAATATTGGATCATACAAAAAGATATTCGATAGATACAGCTTGTGGTTCTCTTTTTTTATCGGTTACACTGAAACCGAACACCTATGCCAAGGAGTTCTTCTCCTTTTTGATGCCCTGAAGAAGCCCGCCACGGGCGAAACGCGTTGGCTGTATTGGCTTTCCATTATAATATCTGAAATAAAGGATCGAATATATAAAGATATCCTCTCGTTTCAAGTGTATATGTCTGGCATTTATGCTCTCAGTATTCTAAATTTTGTTAATGTTGCATCTCAGAGCTTCTTGTTTCATGTTTAATCAAAGATTATCTCCAAGTTTTTCTTCATCTTAGCACTTGGGATGGGAAGAGTGGCAATTTCTTGGGGCCACCAGGTTGGAGACCAGAAAGAGGGATTATTGCCAAAGAGCAGAACCTCCGCTTTTGAGGAGTTTAACTTAAGACAATTATCCTGCATCCATTTGCCAATCTGAAGCATGCAATCATGGAGTTTAACTGCAGTGGCATCTGGGTTCCCGTCTACTGACATAACAATCTGCGTCTCATCGGCGTAGGAAACAAGCGCAAAGTCATAAGATTTTATCAAAACCGCTAGTGGGGTGACATATAGATTGAAAAGGGTGGGACTCAAGGAAGATCCCTGAGGCCCCCCACAGGGCAGGAAAAAAGGTGGTGATGAAAATTCTACTTTTACTGTCTGAACTCGGTCAGTTAGAAAGGATTGTATTAGATCCAGGGCATTGTCTTTAATTCCAATGGAAGCAAGACAGTCAACAAGGACTGTGTGGTTGACCATGTCATATGTGGCCAAAAGATCTAATATGATTAGGGCCACATTGCCACCATTGTCTATGGTCTATCTGATTTCTTCTGTAACAGTGATCAGTGCAAACTCATTGTTATGATCTCTGCAAAACCCAAACTGGGTGGGGTCCAGGATTTGATATGTATTTACGAATACAGTCAGTTCTTGATTAATGGCCTTTTCTACAACTTAAGCTGGGAGAAGTAGGCGGGAGATCGTCTTATAGTTGTTGGGATCACTGCCATCCAAGTTAGTTTTTATCAGTAGTAGGAGCACCGAGGCTTTCTTCCAGTCTCTTGGGAAATATCCCAAACTGAATAGATTATGAAATATGTCAGTGAGATGGGTCCCGACAAGATGCAGATTTTACCTGTGTTAGGAACTTCAGTTTCTGTTCTGTCAATAAGGCAGCAAAACTGGATAGAGTGCTAGCATTAATGTTGGGGGGGACCTAATGGAGTACAGTAGTAGTCGGCTGATGCCACCTCCAAGTGAGGTTCTTTGTCTGAGGTATCTAACATTATCTTGCTACCCATGGATGGGTCTGCATTTTTCTGGTTACTTAAGTGAGTATGGGACTGACTGGCTACTCTGAAAGAGTTATAGTCCGATTTGAATTTTTCTTGAAAAAAGTGTGCCAGTTTATTGCAGAATAGTTGGCTGGCCATAGGGTTCTTTGGTTCTGGAAGTTTAGAAAGTTTGTTGAGTGTTGCAAACAGTTCTTTAGGTAAGTTGTTGGCCAGACTCTATTTTGGTAGAAAAATAATGATTTATTTCTGCAAGAATTTGCTTTTTACATGCTTGTATTGAAACTTTGTAATTTTCTTTGTCCTCTTCCCTATATTCCCACCTCCACTTCTTTTCTAGTCTCCTACACTGCTGTTTTTGCTGTCTGAGGCTTTCGTTAGATCAAGGCTCTGATGGATTGGTTTTGCGATTGAGATGGCTTTTTGCAGGAACCATGTGGTTTACTGAAGATTCGCTCTATTGGTTGTAGGAGCTAATGGCAGAGTCAATATCAAATGACATCTCTTATATTGATTGGGTTAGAGAGGAGTTTAGTTGTTCTATGTTAATAGCATGCTAAGGGCGTTGAATCAAGTGTTCAGTGGGATTGTTGGTGTTTAATTCTGTCGATATTACTCCTATTTCAAACATAATCGCCCTATGAGCTGACCAAGTCAGAGGGAGGGGAATGCCATATAAGCTGTGGATTATCAGTGAAAATACCAATCGAGGAGATGGCCTGCTGCATGTGTGGGACCCTTAACTACCTGGGTTAATCCAGCACTTGTCATTAGGTCTATCAGAGTACCTGTATCATTATCTGCAGGATTCTCTAAGTGATAATTACAGTCTCCAAGGATGGTGAGGTCTGATAAATTTGCTTTAAATTCAACCATACTACCAATAATTTGGTAGATTCTAGATTCTGGGGGCGATAGATTAAGATTCCAACAAAGGACGGGTGACTATTTAGTTTGATCTTACAACCTAAGGCCTCACAGCTGTGGGCGTAAGGAAGGACTTTGAAAGAGGTTCTAAAGTGGTCACAAAAGAAAATTGCAAGACACCCACCTCTTTTCCCCACCCTGTCTAGTCTGAAAGCCCTAAAGCTTGTAGGTAAGGCTGAAATAAAGTCTGGGTCTGATGCATCGTCGGCCCAAGTTTCCGTAATGAAGGCCAACTCTAAGTCCTGTGATTCCATGAACTCTGCAAATTCAGTCGAGTTTTTTACTAGAGATCTGGGGTTGATGAGAGTGCTTCGGTAACTGACTCTTGATTTATTGGCAACCTTGGGGTTTGATGTGTAGGAGCTACATGATTTGGGAAGGGAATTGGTAAGAGTTAGCTTGCAGATAGGACATTCCAGAAGAGTGTCCCCATGTTGTGGGTTTAAACAAGGACCAGTGCATTTCCTACTTGGGTAGTTGAGGCATAATAGTGTGTCCTTTGAGTAGTGGACTAAGTTCTCCAAAGTTGTAGTGAGACTGGCATGGGGGCTGGCACTGAGCGTGGTCTAAGCACAGATGGACTTGCTTTAGGTGCGCCTTCGTCTGCTGCACAGATGCGCTGACAATCCGGCTTTATAGCCTGGCAACACCTCCTCGATTTTAGCTGCTGTTTGCCACCTCCGGGAGCAATCATGCCAGGCCAAGCAGGTGAGAGGGCCCCTGCCTTCTCCCCAGAGGAGCTGGAGAAACTTGTAGAAGAGTACCTTCCCCTGTATGGACAGCTCTATGGATCACCAGAGGAGCAGGTAACTAACTCTCATGCATATTTTACTCTGTTCAACTCCATAATTTTAATTCCCATAGGCTACAATGTGCCACTGAGTCCCAGAGTGAATTCAGATTACTGTAGTAAATATTGTTGATGCCTACATAGGACAATCATGTCATGAATTGTGTATTTACTGTACTTTGTGTAATTAACATCACCATTGTGTATTGTGTGTTAAGCCCCAGATTGTACTTGTGGTGCATTCACATATCTATGCATGTATGCTTTTCATTGTACCTATGATTGATTTGCTAATCAGATACTAGTAAATGTGCATCCACATGTATAGTGTTTGCAGCATGAGCTCTTTATGTATACTGTAAGAAGCAGATGAAGATGATGTTAGTTATGTGTACAGTCCCACAATGCACTCAGCCCAGACCAGGGCTCACCAAACGGTTGTCTGGGAGCTAACTATACCTCACCGACCCCTTCAGAGTGCCACACTACCTTGAAGTCACTTATTGGATGGCCAAAAGATGTACATTTAGGTTTTAAAGGGTTTGAAATGTGATGTGCATGTGAGATCAGTATGCACAACCTGCAGAGAGCAAGGCCTGACAATGAGTAACCCCCTGACCTGATACTTATTTCAATTGACCCACATTATTCATGTGTATTATTTACTTCTGACAGGCTCCTTACTCCCACAGGTCTGGTGTCACTTTTCCATAAATAATGCTTGCATTGTAGAGGCCTATTGCACAAGTGGCACATTAACAGTGCAGAGAGTTGGTTACTTCTGAAGAGTTTTTGACATGTTACAATCAACCAATCTAACGAGGCATAAAATGGTATGTTCAATGTCATCTCTGTAATAGTGCCACATATGGCAATAGTGATGGTAGTACATACTACACAAACTCAATCAGACATAGTATGATATCCCATTAAGTGCTTCACATGTCAACGCATCCCCAGATAGGTGCTCTCAATGAAACACATGCCAGCCCTTTCTTTGTGACCTAAGTCTTAGGATGTAGTATATACTATGGTACTAGCCTGCATGGACTGCATGCATCAAGCAAATATGCCTGACTGTAAAGGTGTCTGTACAATCATGCAAAAGTAGTTTACCCTTCAGAAGCTCATAATGGTGTGCTGTGGTTCATAGTATCTCATATCACAGTAGATGCAGTATAGCCCTGGGCTACATGATGTTAGTGGGCTGCCTTAGTCATTGTAGGTCAGTACTAGGGTTGATGACAGTCAGCAGATAACTACAAAAGTGTATATTCATGTCTTTGTTGTGCTTAGCATGTGAGACTGACACACGTAGTGTGTTAACTATTGGTTAATGCTTGTTCTAGGTGTATACAAAATGTGTGTCAACCAAACAGATATCCTAAGACTTGCAGTAATAATATGTGTATTCATCTATTGTATCCATACAGGTCAATACCCATCAGAAGCAGTCCACTTGGAAAGCCATTGCCGGGAAGGTACGGACCATGGGGTTCTTTTGCCGGTACAGCATCCATTGTCGTAAGAGGTGGGAGGACCTGAGGCGCTGGACCAAGAATATCACGGAGGTCCAGCCGGGACAGTCCTCCCAATGTGGATGGGGTGCATGCCGGACCCTGATCCCCCTAATGGCCTGCATACTGGGGGTGGCCTACCTGGAGCTTGATGGGCAGTTGAGGGCCCAATAGCAGCAACAAGGGGGTGAGTCCTGGCCAGAGTCATACATGTTATTTTGTCAACTTTGTATGTTACAGGCAAGCATTTCCCCATCATTATTGTGGAGGGCCCATGTGCGCCTCACAAGCAGAGTTACTGTTTGTGTAGGTCTGGTAGTGGGTGCATGCGGATATGCTGTGCCTATTGTCTTTATGGCCAGGAACACAGCTGAGTCCAGTCCACTGCCAATTTACTGTCTTGAGCAGATACATGGCTGAGTGAAGTAAAAAATCTGCTCATGTTCTTTGATGTTGTGGGTGACACCTACCTCAAATGCCACTTGTCTTCTTTATATAAGGTGTGATGTTCCCTCACTACTGTCTCTCATGTGATGGTGGCCCTATTGCATGTGACATGGCTTACTGTGCACTCTTTATGCAGTTACTGGACAGTACTTCACATTGGTAAGTTGGGATTCAACAGTGACATGAACGTGCAAACATCACTGGTGCCATCAGCATTAGTGGCTACATGTTGCCCAGGGTACATTTCCCTGTTGTTACTTCATCTACAATGGTGTTCAAAGATTAATTCACTGACTGGTGACATCAATCAATCAGGAGTTTGTATAGCGTGGCTAATCATCCGTGAGGGTCTCAGGCCCTCAATGCAGGGAGTGAGATGTAAATATGTAGAGATCTTATGTGAGTGTCTACACTTTGTCTTACAGGGCAATTATTGTTTTCTATACTAAATGGTGCTGTGATGTGCCATCCAATTATGATCATAGTGCTCTGACCTCTTCATGTCATTGATATTCACTGACGCCCAAAAACCTTCAAAGGTTTATTGGCTTGTACGATTGAAAACTATGATTGGTGTTATCACCTGTACCAAGCAGGATTGGGGATGTTCATATGGCTATATGAAGTCTTGTGCTGTGTGAATTTGGAGTATCTATCTCCCAAAACATTGGCCCTCAGGAGCCATCTCCTTCAGTGCAGGCACCTCAACCCCTGTCCCTGTTACCCCCGCTGCCCTGAGTAAGGAGGCTACTGACCTCCTGAGGAACATCTCTGTGGGTCAGACTGCATTCCTAAATGCCATCCAGCTGCAAAGCAGCCAGCTGACACAGACGGTGGCCTACCTGGAAGGCATCTACTGTGCTATGTCTGGCCTTCAGAGGTCTTTTCAGGCTATGGCCTCCTCCCTGATGGCAGCCTTCCACCCATCCTAACCTTCCACCCCACCTCCTGTCCCTTCCCCATCCAATTTCCCTATTCCCATACCTTTCCCAAGCACACACACATACCTGCACACACACATTTCAACAGACCCAGCACCACACACAAACAAAAACCACATTAAAAAGGCAGACATGCAACCACTCACCAGACATTCACCCCCCACCACCATCACCACCCCAACATGCCCCCAGAGACCACACCCACACCCACAGACCCCTCCACAACACCCAGCATTCACACAGACACCACACCAACACCCACAGACCCCTCCACAACACCCAACATTCACGCAGGCTCCACACTAACACCCACAGACCCCTCCACATCACCCAGCATTCACACAGATACCATACCAACACCCACCGACCTCTCCACAACACCCAGCACCTCCACATCACACACACACACAAAAAATGCAAAGGCTCACAGTCACCCACACAACACCTACAGAACACACAGTAGGTACAGCACACACACCTCTCACTTAAACTCCCTCTCCTTCCCATACCCAACTCCCTCCTGAACATCCCCTTCATTTTCCCCATGATAGTGTCTTGTTTGCCCTTGCCCTTAACCCTGTGACACCCGACCCCCCCTCCCAAAGTCCCAAAACTCTCCCAAAGCCCAACCCCTTCCTTTCACATCCCAATCCACCCCTGAAAAATCTGATCCAACCCCACTAAACTCAGCCATCCCGCTAAGAAAGACAAGAAAACCCCTCCCAAAACTAAACCCACCCCTCCTTAAACTGACTCAACCCTCTCTCAAGTACCATCTTTGAGGTGCCTTCTAGGTCCAATGGATGCCCCTGTGAGGAGGGTCCCAGGCAGTGTCAGTAAGGGCAAGTTTGGTGGCACAGATTCCTGAAATGGACTGGCAATTGGCCTTTGTTTTACCTGATTTTTTTAATACATTCATTAAAAAGTTTCATAGTTTGGAAGACAATAGTTCTGCCACTACTTTTATTATTTTGTGTTTTAGGTTGGATAGGTAGTGGTGTGTGACTATAGTTGTGTTGGTTTCATCCCTGATTGCTGATCCAGTTGAAGTGGTTAGTATGATCTCACCTTGGACCCAGTGCTGGAGTTACACAGGACAAGAGAAAATGTTGAATGGATGTCTATGTGGGATGACATCCAATTGGGGCTGACATTGCATTGGGTATGCTTACAGCCAATGTCAATGTCTTTTAGGTTGCACTTCTCCTTATTATGTAGGTTAGATATGTGTGTGATGTGTCCAAGTGACATATTTGTTTATCCACACATGGAGATTTATATTGACATGTGTCCATTTTCCTGTGTGTACCTTACACCTACTTAGGCAAAATGTGTTACAAATGCTGTCAGTGCTGTGTTTGTTTTCATTACTTGCACTTACACATTACCTATACATGCATGGCACTTGAGTATGCTATTAGTTGTCCCTGATGTACTTCATTCCACAGGTCCTGTGAACATAGAGGTTTGAAGGCATGTGCAAAATGGACTGTGGCCCAGGGCCCCAGCCTTTCAGGGTTCCCCCTGGTAAAGGCATACCTAATCTGCATGGAAGCATTTATATTGTGCCTTTGAATGCTTCTCACACTGGTTATTTGTAATCCCATTTACTGACATTAACTTTTGATGTGGGTAATGTGTGAGAGTCCATTACAGAGATTTAGCAGAGACGGTGGTTTTAAGTTTCATGACACATCCATACAGATGTATCTTTGATCTCACAACAGGACCTAGGATGTGTGCAATGTGAGGGTGTCACAGAGATTGATAGATGTGATAGTGATCAGGAGGTGCTGTTGTGTGACACAATTTGATGTCAACATAACTTTCACTGGTTATGAGATGAAAACACATGTCTATTTGTGCAGAGGGGCATATGTACAAGCCCCTATCGCCACCACAATGTCACTTTTAGTGACTTTGTGGTGGCGATAGAGGCATTGCCTTACTTACATGGCAGCTTTAAGCCAATTAACGTGGCTTAATACTGCCTAGTAAATAAGGCACCCTTTCACGCTGTACTCAGTGTGATAGGGGAGGCAATGGGTGTTGCGGTGGGCGTTCCACTGCAACACCCATTGATTTTGACGCTGCCCCCTATTTACAAGGGTGGCGTAAATAGGAGGCAGTGCCATAATTAAGACCAGGAAAATCTGGTCTTAAACAGGCGAAACGAGGAGAAATGCTTTATTTCTCCTCATTTTTGCTTTTTCCATGTGTGCTGTGTTGTGCAGCACACATAGAAACAGAAAAAGGCCATTAATTGTTTAAGTGCAGGAAGGTGACCCTTCCTGTACATAAACAATAAAAAAAACTATGGTGCAAGGGTGCCTGTGTTGGCGCAAGGCTGCTAAGTTTAGCGCCAGCGCAGGGGGAAATGCAGGGCTGCACCATATTGTTGTAAATATGGTGCAGCCATGCGTTTCTGAAGTGGCGGAATGCGGAGTTAAGCCAAGGAGGCTAATGCCGCGCTCTGGCAGTTCGTAGTAAATATGCTCCAGGGTGTGCTTATGCATTGTCAGTTACCTGGCCAAAGAGGCCATCATAAAGCTGTATTTGGGTTATACATTAATAAAATTCTAAACAGGGTCCCACAAAATATGTTTGGCCCAGGGACACAAACCCCCTTGCCAGGTCCGTGGTGGGGCATCGATTTGCTGAGGAGTCAGGTAAGAGTATAACTTACCGTTGGTTACGTGACTTGCGTCCACGATGGTGTCGGTTTTGGACATCATCCAGCAGGTACAGTAGTGGCAAGACGTGGACGATTCAGGATGTTTGGAATTGAGCACATGTGAGTTTCGGCCTTATATCCCTCACTTTCTGCCAGCTTAGATGTGGTGGTTGGACCGCCACATTCACGCCAACTATAAGGCGCCTCGTAATTCGGCCGGCAGTAATACTGGTGGTCCACCCTTCAACAGACTCATTGGCCTATCCAGCCACCACTGCAGTCCGAATTTCTTGGTGGTGGCGCCGGGACCACGGCGGTCTTTTTTCTTTGTAACTGCCTGCCTCATAATGCGATAGTCGGACCACCAGCGGTGCAGCAGTTATTCCGACACCACCACCACCACAGCAATCCCAAGACCGCCAAGCTCATAATCAGGGCCTTAGTCTCTGAAATGGATGCCAAAAATCCTTAGCATGGCAAGGCAGTAGGCTGTGGCTGAGGAGATCTCCACAACATCAGATAGCGTTTGGATAAGGTCCCGATGAAGTTGTCAACTTTTGTGGGAAAGTTTTGAACTGATGAAACTTTGAATTCCACACCCAGAGAAGGTTCCTCGCTGGCTGGATAATTTTGACACCTTCTCCTGGTGGATATTTCTATGCTAGGACTTAGTCACTTTTTGGGAGATTGGATTCCTCCATTGGGGAAAACTGCAGGCTGTAGACAAAGAGGGTTCCATGAGCCCTATACTTTCTCCACGAGATGCTGCTGAAGCAGATTTACTGCAACATAAAATCTCCGAGTGTGGCAACCTAAATATTTAGCCCAGCAGCAGTGCACCTTCGTCGTATCAGCTTTGAAGGTTCTACAGAGGTCTTTTCAGTCAACAAGTTACTTAGTCCCATGTTTGAGGACAATTTAGGCAGAGTTCACTATGACACTGCCAGGGGTCCCAGAACCATGGGGACAGCACTTGAGGGTCAAAACTCTCTCCAGAAGAGGGCAGCAACAGGGCATAGGACAGGTGTGTAGTTGTAGGAAAGGGATTTTGTAGCTTATTGTGTTCCTGCAGATTGGAGAGGCAGTCACCTCTTTGCCCTGGGTACAGGAGGGAAAGCAGGTCTAGCCTTCTAGACTCCTCTTAGTTCTCAGACAGCAGGTTCAGTCCTCTTTTGATCTTCAACAAGTCGAGTAGTATTCTTAGGGGAGTACTGTGGGTGTCACATTTGTGCCTGTCACCAGCATGTGGGTGACTCCTGGCCCCTCCCTAACCAATAAGTTAAAAGTTCCCAGGCGTAACCCTCCCCACTTGTGCAGCATTTCCTATGTGCCCTACTGCAAACAATCCTAAAGTGCCCCTCTCTACCTAAACCCAAGATGGTAGAATGCTTCTTCCCATGTACAGAGCATGTGTGCTTACCCCAGAGGTGTGGAAATGAAAATGAGCAACCCCTCGTCTGTGTTCACTCTAAACCAGTTCTTGGGCAGCCCCTGTCCCACTGGAATTAGCACATGCCTCACTAGGGAGAAAAGGAAGGGCCTGCCCAGGTGTCAGGTAACATTTGCTAGTGACAGGGTAGGTCTCTTTGAAGTTAATGAAGTTCCTGGGCACAGCTCACAGGCCATTCTGTCAAGGGAAGAACAACAACTTCCTACACTCAAGGCCTTGGTCCTGCTCTGGGAACAGATTTCACTCCTCATCAAGGGAGCTATTGAGCTGCCAGGTAACAGATGTAGCTCATGCATATGGGCCTCCGAAGGCTTTAGGCAGGGAAAAGGTAGCTATTTAAAAGTATCTTTTCCTTAATAGCTATTAAAAATTTGATTTTACCATTAAATTGGATTTTGAATAACTACTACAAAGAGTCTTTGAATGATATTTCTATCTGTCTCCTAACTGAACTTAGCATTTTTAAATGTAATAATGTAACTCATTGTTTTCCGATAGAACAGCCAGCCTTGCTAAGCGAAAATAACTTTTGGGACTTGTTCACAGCAAGGACAGGTTCAACATTAAGCTTCTAAGTGCCCTTCTTTTAAATACCTTGCACCCTGCCCTGTGAGCAATGAGACCTACTTAGAGATGACATAAATATTTAAAAGGAATGTTTTGAACTGTCAGAAGTGATTATTTTGGCAAGTCAAACGAGCAGTAAAAAACTGCAAAAGACAGGCTACAAATGGTAGGCTTGCAGAAAATTCCCATGTCACTACAGTGAGAAGGCCAAAAATATCGAAACCACAAATTTTGAAAAAAAAATATTGTTATCAAAAATACATAAAATGTCAAAAGTATTGAAACACACACTATTGACTACCCTAATATTGCACAAAATAAAGCCAAATATTACAAAACTATATAATAACTCCATTTTACTTTAAACAACAAATAGAATTAAACTCTACATAAAATAATAAAATTGTCTGACTACATTATTTCATTTTTATAACAATAAAATTGACTTTAAACATATAAAAAAATTAAACACATTTCAAAACAACTAATAATTATCAAACAAAAATACGTACTACATTTAATGTAAGATAAAAAATAAACATTAATATTTAAAATTAAACATAAAAAATACATCCACAATAACACAAAAAGCATAAATATATATTTAACATTAAAAAAGAAACACCATCCATCATAAAAGTTAGTAACTGATAAAACAAATTCAAGCTAAATAAACAGTAACCAATAAAACCTCGCAAATAACATCAACCAATAAAAATATGTTATTAGTTAAAATACAATATAAAAGGAGCAAATACTTTCAACACCAAAAACACTAAAGCTGCAAGACAACAACACTCTGCTGGATTGCCAACAGAAAACCAATAAAGAAAACTGTAATAAAATATACAACTACCTTCACAAATAACTAAGGGGCCCATTACGATACCCGGCGTAAATAAATCCGCCAGGCATGGAAGCGGCAAAAATCCGCCCGCACACACCGTCTGAACACCGACCACGCCATTACGATTACACAAACCGAAAACCGCCATCGGCGGAAAAATCACACAAAATACCGCCCGCCATCGTCCAAGTCGGAGTCAAACCGCCCGCCACGGACGGAAACACGCACGACAACACAAAACCGCCCGCCCTCACGGCCGACACACCGCACGTGAAATTACGATCGCACCGCCATGAGCGCGGGAAAACTACAAATATACCGCCCGCCAGCGCAAACTACGCCGATGAGAATCGACACGGCAGAAGCCATGGCGCCCACGTCCCTGCACAGAAACCATCCGCTCACAAAACCAATAGCACACAACATGGCCAACAAGTCCACACAGCAAGGCACGCACAAATACACAAGCACAGTACACATCCCGAAAACACCCCCCGGACAAACAAAAACTACAAAGGCCAGAACCCCAGACACAACACACCTGAAAACAACAGACCATGAGGACACACCCACATAGGTAAGTACAAAAGCAGCACTCCCACAGACCACAACCCCTTGCAACATTGCAAACCAGAGAGGAGAGGAGAGGACACAGTGACACAGCAAGGACAACAGCACACCACAGAAATGCACACATCACAACCACCACCACCACCACCACCAAACACCGGCACCACAAACCCCCTGCACATTACACAACACACACCGCACCAGCACCACAAACACCATGGCACCACAAAGAATGCCCAAGTTCACGCCCATTGAGCTGACGGTCATGGTCGACGAGATCATCAAGGTGCACCCACAAATCTATGGGAACATGGTCCAACACACACCACTAGCCACCAGAAACAGAATGTGGAACCGGATCGTAGACCAGGTCAATGCAGTCGGGACCCTGCCCAGGAACAGAGTCGAAATTAACAAACGGTGGAATGACGTCAAGAGCCTGGTCAAGAAGAAGGAGGGCAAAAACAGAGAGCTGGCTGCCGTCACTGGCGGAGGGAATCCCGCGCTCTTCAAGACCTTCAAAGCGTGGGAGGAGAAGGTGCGAGTCATCATACATCCCGAGATCCTCGCCGGATTAGCAGGGGGAGTGGAGGCTGGTAAGTACAAACTAATGTATACCAGCACACCGCTATGTACTCACATGCACTACCACCATGCCACAGCTCCCAGGGACAAACACCCCCATGTCCAGCACACAATACACGACACACACATGCAACATACACCACCACACACAGCCCAAACAGAACAACTGTAAGATGCGTGGGGACATGTGTACATTCAGCCAGCCACGTAACCACCAACAGGTCCCCAAATATGCCAGAAGCGCCACAACGAGCACCCACCACACCCATGTGTCCGCCACAGCTGCACAAACCGACAAGTAACAGGTAAGTGGCAGGAACACAAAGTGCAGTGGGTGGGACGGTGGACAGCCCAAGTACAACACACACCAGGCCCCTAGTCCCACAGCACAGCAAGGAGGAGCATCCCCCACACCCCACAGCCACGTGTCAGCCACCGCAGTGCACAACGACAGCCGAAAGGCAGACATCACGGTCCACAGCAATCGGTGTCAGTGGGTGTCCAGCCACCCCCACGACCCACAACACCCCCCACCCCCACAGACCTGCAACATGGAGCACCCCCGCTTAGAGCCATGTGGCATCCAGTACAGTGCACGCACGAACAACCTGCAGGTGGGAAACTGGACAGGGCTGGATTACTGGAGGCATGAGGACCGGTACACGACCAACACATGGGACATGTCACGTAGCAGACGAAAACGCAGCACCGCCCACCGTCACGAACAAGTGAACAATGTGCACACGGACATGAACAACAGACTCACACCCCACATGACCCATCACAGACATAGCAACACCCAAGGAGCCACGTCTGCATACACAAGCCACACTGAAAATAGTACCACACGGCAGCCACTGTGCAACTCATCACACACAACCGAAACACCATTGAAGTCCTGTCCATGTAGCCCCTACTGCCTGTCAACCACACACCCCACAACTACGCCTATGTAAGACAAACAACACTAGACGCAACAGAGCGGAACAACAGAAATGTACACGAACACCACTGAACCCATCAAACACACAGACACACCATGCACATACAACATACCATCCATCCCATCCGTCAGCCCCAGTCTCATGAAAGGCATGTCATCCGCACAGCTGCCACACATACAGCAGTCACGCTAAGATACATGCCCATGACCAACCATGTGCCAGAAGTCAATGAAGCGCACGACACACTGTGAGCAACAACACACAACATGGGCCACACCCCCCCACGAGCACTGCAGTGATGCACATGGCACAGGGCAGCATGCACACCAAGGAGATGGGACAACTGCAATACGTTGGCTTTCACACACAACCATCACTCACTCATAACGATGCGTCCAATGCCATGTCCAGTAATCACAACAGACAGCAAATATGCAGGCCATGTCAAGCATGCACACACCTCAAACCATGCACTGTCATGCTGCCACAACACATGTCACGTTCGGCACCCATGGCTCACAGCATGTACCCCAAAAGCATATTCCCTCCCAAATGCGAATCTGGGGCATGGCCCCCATGTTGCCATATGCGTTCCTAAGCGTTCCATTTGAACCCCAAAAGCATATTCCCTCCCAAATGCGAATCTGGGGCATGGCCCCCATGTTGCCATATGCGTTCCTAAGCGTCCCATCTGAACACCAAAAGCAAAGTACAAACCAGACCCAGGATGGGCCAGGAGCCCGCATACACCAGAGTCACAATGAGTAGGGGCACAGCAACACACCCATCGGCATGGCCAATCCGTCCCATGCCACATGTGCACAGCACACAGTCCCATTGCCAAGCACACACAACTACAAATGCCACAGCCACACACACGCCTCCGGGAAACCCATGTACGAGATTGCACGAACTGTCAATGTCAGACGACAAATACATACTTCGCCAGGTGCAACACAATAACAAATCTCATTCTCTCCACAGGTGACGAACTGCCGGATGCTGGGGATGGAGACAGCAGCCAGCACAGCCAGCCCACAAGCCCCCAACGAGGACACACAGATGTGGAGGATCTCACCTCCTCTTCGGACACGGACCACCAAGCAGGCCCATCTGGTGTGGCAGGGCCCAGCCGCTCCCCAGGACCCCTCCTACCCACCAACCCATCATCCAGGGCTGCTGAACAGTCCCAGCCCCCTGCTGCCACTGTCGTTGCGGCCACACCCACGGTCATTGCGGCCACACCCACGGTCATTGCGGCCACACCCACGGTCATTGCGGCCACTACCACTGCCGCAACCGCCACCATCGCCGCACCGACCACCACCGCCGCCACCACCACCACGTCTTCGCTGGCACCAGCCCCAGCGCAGGTGGTGGCCCGGCCGACTGGATCCACCCTGGGAGCCACAGCGAGGACCGTGGTGAGCAATGTGGCTAGTGGGCAGGCCGGTGGCAGCAGGACTGGTAGGAGGAGCAGGGTCAGGGAAACGCCAGCCTCCCTGGGAGCCATGCCCTGCCTCAAATGGCCAGAGTCCTTGGGGCCTATGAGGAGGCCCAAGAACAATGGGTCAGGTCTGCTTCAGACACGCGGGAGGTGCTGGGGGTGCTGAGGTCCATGGACGCCCGTATAGGTCAACTCGTGGACCTCATGGGCCAGCTGGTGGTGGCGGTGAGGACACGGCCAGGGATAGCAGCTCCCCTCAGCCACCACCTGCCGGGGCGCAGGGTCGAGCAGCAGTGTCCAGTTCCCCTGCGTCCACAGCCAGTGAGCACACCTCAACCACCAGCATGTCGCAAGCAGGCACCCCCTCGCAAGCGTGGAAGGGGCCGTCCGAAGCGGAAACAGATCTCCCGGGAGGACTTCGCACGCTCCAGACGCAAGTGAGGCAGCCAGCCAGCCTTCCTTGACCAGCCACTGCATTGACTTGGACTACGATCCCACTCCACACAGCCATCTGGATGGCATGTGTGTGTTGGACTATGGACATAGAACCAGTGGGTACACCCTGAGCATCACGCAGCCATGACCGACAGCTCATTGTCACTGCACGCACCACTTTTGTCATCACCTTACACACAATCACATGTCACAGTTTGTAATAAATGCACCTTTTTCACTAACTGCTGTTTGTGCCCTGTGTTTTATTTGTACGGAATACAACGGCCACCTTGGGCGGAAAGGCACCTGATGCGTGGCATGGCAATGGAATCCGGAGGGCCTGTAGGGACCTAGGGGTGGGAGACAGAACAGGAGCACATTCAATGAGTGTGTCACACACCCATCACACAGTACATGTCAACAACTACAAGCAATGTACACACATCGCACAGAGCAATAGGGCACAATGCCACAGTCACCAACAGTGGCATACTACCCTGGCCATGGAGCGTTGACACACAGCACGTAGTGAACAAACGGCCACCCTGACACAGCACACACACACCTGCACAGATACAGCCACATCAGCCGTCGTACATGGACACTCACCGTCAAGTGAAGTAGCGGGCGATGAGCTGCTGCCGCACATTCCCAGCTTCCTCCTCTCCGCTGTCCTCCTCACTCGAGCTGTCCTGGTCTGCGGGCTGGGGCCCTGGTTGATCTCCGTCATCCACGATGAGGGGGATCTGCTTCCGAATGGCCAGATTGTGCAGCATGCAGCACGCCACCACTATCTGGCACACCTTCTGTGGGGAGTACGCCAGTGCACCCCCGGTGCGGTCCAGGCACCTGAACCTGGACTTGAGGAGGCCAAAGGTACGCTCGACCACACGTCTGGTCCTCCCATGTGCCTCATTGTATCGATCGTCTGCTGGGGTGCGAGGATTCCTCAATGGACTGAGCAGCCATGCCCCATTCGGGTACGCAGAGTCACCTGGGTGTGAGGGACACAGAGAACCGTTGCTATTCCAACTGGACAGGGGACAGCATCGCACAACCAGCAGGCTACACCACTCCACATACTCACCGACAATACAGCCACGATCCTGTTGCAGATTGGCCATCAGTCGTGGCAAGATGCTGTTGCGCATTATGTGTGCGTCATGGGCCGAGCCTGGGAACTTTGCACACACGTGGGTGATCACCATGTCCGCAAGGCACACCACTTGCACATTCAGGAGTGCGTGTGCTTCCTGTTGCGGTACAGGTGCTCAGTGGCCTGTGGTGGAACAAGGCCAACATGTGTGCAGTCAATGGCTCCAACGACGTGTGGGATTCTGCCAAGGGCATAGAATGCACCCTTCACTGCCGCCAATTCACGAGCCCTGGGGAAGCGGATGTACCTGTTTCGGTACAGCATCATGGCTGCCAGTACATCCCTCAGCACCTTGCTGAACATGGGCTGGGACATCCCTCCTCCACTGCCCACTGTGTGCTGGAATGACCCAGTGGCGAAGAAATGCATGGCGGCCATCACCTTAGCCGTGGGGGTGACAGCAGTCGGATACACCCTGCGGGGACGGAGATGGGGTTCTAACATGGCACACAGTCGATGCAGGGTTGGCCTGTCCAGCCGAAACTTCCTAATAACCTCTGTATCGTCCATGTCCACCAGCAATTGGTATGGGCGGTCAATGTTCGGTCTCCGCCTAGGGAAATTGCAGAGGACACATGTCAAAGCAACACAACACATAGCAATTTCGCATACACATCACTGACATGACTGAGCAAGCACATGAGCCACAGCCCAGCTGTCAAGCTGGGACGGCACGGCCACAATACACTTACACAGGTCTCCCAACAATGGCAATGGCTAGTGAGACATACCACTGCCATGTGCATGCACATGGGGATCTAGGCCCCAATGACTTGCGGGCGTGCTGATGGGGACTGACTGCATATTCGTCAAGCGGCAACGCCACGGCAACATGAGTGTCTGCTGAGCATGGAACTGCTTCCGAGGCTGGATGAGTATGGCACACGACGACGACGATGTGGGCACAGGCTGAGCGGCCAAAACAAGTGGGACCTGTGGCACGAGGGGATATGAGACAGTAGTAGGTGTCAGCACTGCACCCTATGTACAGCACTGTACGGATCACACCTCCCGAAACATTGACAGGTGTCCACATTGACAGCCCCATGCCAAGACGGCTGTGTGCTTGCAGTCACACGTCACAGGTGAGAGGTTACATTGCACGTGCCAGGTGGCAGACGTACATAGTGGGAGCTGGCATGTGTGTGCATGTGTCTCCTGTTCAGGATCCACCAGATGGGCGCTGACTCTGTACTGACCATTGGACACAGCATGTTCCGTGGAAGGCTTGTGTGTGTGGGATGGTGGCACTGGATGTGCCTCCGTTGGGTGGGGGCCATGCACAGGGCGGGTACGTCGATGATTGCGCATTGTTGGTCACGGTGGGTGCACCAACTAAGATGTGTTGCCCTGTGTTCAATTCCTATGTCCGCATGATGATGGACTGTGGATGTGGGCAGACTACACATTGGTCGATGTGCTGTCTATATGCATGTGCCTTCACACCAGGCACAGCTGCCCCTGCACATGTGACCCCTGCTGGACTCGCTGCTGGGTCTGTGGAGCTGATGCACCTTCTGTGCGTGGGGCGGACAGCTCTCCTCACTTCCTCATTGCGCATGTCATGTCTTTGCCGCAGGTGACATGGATCATGGAGGGCCCACATGTACGCGTGGGTAGGCTACACATGATTGTTCACTGGTCGCCACCCCCAGTCAGTGTTTCGAATGGGAAGGTTGTCGTGCTGGTGGTATGTTCGATGTGGCGGATGGGCGGGCCTAGGTGCGGGCTTACATTCCGGACATGGGGGGTAGTTGGATTGGCGACTAGTTGCAGTACACACGGGACACGTCTCTTCCTTTCCACATCTGGGTCATCCCTTGTACTAACTGACAGTGATACAGTCATCTTCGCCCCAGCCCTCATGTCCTCCCTCGCCCCCCAATATGCATGCTCACCTGCGAGGCTAGCGCTTGCACAGGCAGCCCCAAGCTCGCACCAGAGAGGGCAAGGAGTGTATGTGTGGGTCCAGTTGCACGAGTGGGCTGTCTCAGGGTATGATGTGTGGCGGGACCGCCGTCCACCTGCGTGGTGCCCCAAATGGAGACCCGGCCTGCATGGACTATGCATCACAGTCTTCGCCTTCCGGATCCGCCACCTGCGACACCCAGTGGCTGTGGCTGCCCTTGCGGCCAGGCCGCGTCCGTCTGTGGCTGATGGCCCACACATTCACTCTTTGGCCTCTCTGGGGAGGGCTCAGGGGTGGTGGCGCACGCGCTTGCACTTAGTCGCAATGGCATGTGGCGTGGTTGGTATGATGGGCAATGGATGGGATGGTGCGAGCCACCTCCCGTGACGTCAGTGCTGCTCGTGCTGTGGTGCGTCCCCTACACTTCCATTTGACTTTTTGCCATGCTAGACGTTGAGGTTCTATTGCCTGCGTGATATGACCAGGAGGAGCGCGAGGAGACCTCTCACACACCATGCTCCACTGCCATCCCGTGCCCTGTATCGCCTGTGCGGATTGACTATGTTGGGGTTACACCTGGTCGACTGGGGCTGTGTGTGCCTTCTCAAGGGGCATGGCGGGCGCACAACAGGATCCAGCTTGTCCACAGAGGGTGGGCTGAGGTGCGCCTGGTACCGCTTTGTACGTGTGCCCGGCTGCTGTGCACACACGTGTTCACTCCCCCCGACAGGTGTCCTCTCACAATGCCCAGGGAAGCGGTGGTGTACTGTTCATGACCCCTCCCAACACGGCGTGCTCCAACTTGGCATGTGCGCATCTACCCGTCACACCCACCCACCTGAGCACTGCGTCCATACGACTTCACACGACACATGTGTGTCTTCCACAGTTGTGCTACTCATTTGCGTTGACATCCAATACCAGTGGACTACATGGTCATGTCACGACTGCCGTGTACTTCACATACTCTCATCCTCTCTCATTCGTACTTGTGAAATGAGTCAGCGGAGACAGTTTTGGTTTCAAACATTATATTGAGTCTTCTGTCCTCTGTGATGCAGTATAGTGGACACTACTGGCAGCGGAATACATGTTGAGGATATACTGAGCATGATTGCAAATGGGATAGGGTGTGGGGTTACATGTGATTGGCTGTTGCATGTGGGATGTGGGCTTCAGAGTGACATCTGCTTGGCCAAGGCTGTGCTAATGTACATTTACGTATAGCTGCGGAGCTGCGGACTTTGACACAGACGGTATACATGTAGCCTACCAGACCGCTTGGCATCATGGGCACAGTCCATCTCAGTTCCATGTGACAGGTTTGCTGCGGTTGTTCCTCATGCACGCGTGCATGTGAGATGACATCAGGGCATGTGCTTGCGTGCATGCAGCGGCGTGCCACTTGTTGTTGCACTGTGGTGGTTACTGGACATGTCACAGTCACTGGGGTCGTGTTGTTGTTGTATGCACTTGACGTCCATGCAAAGGTCCTGGTATGGGATTCCCGGGCGGGGGTGGGAGGGTGCAGCACCCACAGACTCCAGGCGACCTATTCATGTCCACTGAGCGGTGTGTGTGTCCATGTGCGCTGGATCCATGTCGTGTCCTGGTTGTTCGTGCAGTTCCGTCCATGTGGGTGCGATACACAGAGCCCATGCCACTGCCTCCCACGATGCATGCGGTGTTCCTGGATGTGATGGGGAACAGTGTGCATGTCCCGGTCATATCCGATGTCATGGCGATGTCGTTGATGGTGTGGTTACAGTTGCCGGTCGTTTGGTATGGCTGTTGTGGTGGTGACTGGCCAGTCCGTGCGGAAGCTAAGCATGGGTGCGGGGTTGGACATCATAGGTCACTCGGGAACCTGCGTTGTGGTCCGACATATTTACAGGTTGTCAGGTATGCGATGCCGTCCAGCAGGGCTTCCATGTCATTGGTGGTGTACATGTTTGCCAGCCAATGTAGCGGATGGTGGCTGTCAAGGTGTTGTTCGTAAGTTGTCCCTTGGAGGACCATGATGGGGCATGCTGGGTGACATTCGATGTAGCTGTTCTCGATGATCCGTCGTGTGGAGGCACAGTGGTCCCATTTCAGTGCGGGTGCGATGTTGGCCACATACGCCATGCCCCATAGGCAGAGCAGGCCCTGTCGTGTGCGTCCAGAGGGAGGAGTAGTGGTAGCAGGTCCGCCTTCAGCCATGCCGGGTTGGAGAGGCATATCTCGACGGGATGCTGGTAGGGACACCTCCGACAGTAGAAGACGGGCATGACGCAGCTGAACAATGTGATGCGGTAAGTCAGTCGGTAACTTACGTTCAGCAGGGACAGGAGATCGCATCCCAATGTATGGAACAGGTTGGTTTTGTACAGCTTGAGCTGTTCGGCGTAGTTGGGTAGGTGTGTTGCGGTTGCCATTTCGCAGCGGTGCGTTGTGGTGGCGTGCTCCGGCTGTGTGTGCAGTCTGCAATGTGCACGCTCCGAGGTTGCTGTGAGCTCTGTGTAGTCGTAGGGAGACAGGACTTGTGTTCTGTTTGCTTGTTTGGAGGACACGGGCCCTCTTCCCACATGCTTCTCAGACAGTTCAAGGTCAGTGATGTGTGACTCCTTCCAATTAACTTGCATGTGGCCGACATGGGGGAGTGTTTTCTTCTTTCTTCCCCGTCCGTTGTGTGCTTCTGTGATATGCGCTATCTGCCCTGTGGTCGGTCTCCTCGGCATGCCTGTGTTGGTCTATTCTTGGACAATGGCTGTATTCACCGGCTTCTGTCGTAGGGCTGTGGTTTCGGTGTTGGAATGGAAGGTCATTCAGTGCTGTCTGCTCTCCCTTGTGTGGGCGGCAGGCTGCCTTTCCGCTCTGCGTTGGGCCTTGTGTGTGAATGTTATTCTTGGGCCACCTGTTGTCGGTCCCCGTGCTCTTTGGTGTTCCGTTTTATATGTCTTGTTCATATGTGCAGGGTGGTATGGGTTTTTCAGTGTGGTACTGGCGTTCCTCTTCCCGAAGGGCCCTGCTTCTCCTAGTTGGTGTTGCCTCCGCTGTGTGCTACGCCATGTTTGTTACACTGGGGTGTGTCCTGCTGTTGCGTGACTTCACTGACATGTGTGCGTCGGTTGTGTGGCGTTGGGTGTTGTCCGTGAATTGGGCGTTGGGGACATGTCTGTGGCAGGCCTGTCACGTGTCATGTGCGTTCGGGGTGGGGCTGATGTGTGTGCTGCTTGGTTGTGTCCCTGTGTCTGTGTGCGACGCATGCATGGCGCTGCGGTTGGCCTCTGCGTTGTGCGCATGTGTGGCGGCGTCATCGGCGCTTTAGGGCCGTGACGGGGTGGTTGGTTCCTAGTCCCAGGTGGTGTGTACACATGTGTTCCGCGATGTTACGATTTGGCCTGTGTGTCATATGTGGATGCAATGGTGGATGTGTAGTGTACACGCGCTGTTGGGGGGTTGTCCGCTTTTTCCGCCCTTGCACTGTGTGCGCTGTTTGCGTGCACTTGTTGTGTGTGTGCCTACCTGCGTCTCCGCGGTACGTTGCGTCCTTGGTGGTGCATCAGCAGAAGCATGGGAAGGGCCTGCAGTGCTGGATTTATGCTCGGGGTGCCGCTTCTTCGTTGTCCGTGCTCTGCGTCCGTGTTACCGCCTCTCTTTCACGTGCGGTGTCTCTTAGCCGTGGGAGCCGTTTGTTTGCGGCATCGTAATTTATACGCCGGGCGGGACGTGTTTCGTCGGACGGTGTGTGTCAGTTGGGCTGCGCCGCTACGTGTACGGGCGCACTTTGATGGCGGACGGTGTTGCTGGCTTGCCGGCGGTGTTTGGCCTACTTTTCGCATCGTAATTGGACGGGCGTGTGGACTGCTGCGTGCCGGCGGTAACTGGTGCTTTTTGCATCCGCCAGCACGGCGGTGGTGTTTCCGCCCGCCATCGTAATGAGCCCCTAAAACATTTATTTTAGCATAGTTAAATGTAACTTATTTGAAAAATGCAAAAACACAAATAACTAACTAAACTCTCAATTTGTATTTCTACACCAAACTTTAGGTAGTAAAGAAAAAGTACAACACCATCTACAACCTACAGAACCACAAATAATAATCAACAATTGAGCACCTGAAGAAAGGCACATTAAAAAAAAGTAAAATGAAAGCAGTTCTAAATATCAGCTAAACCTTGAAAATAAAAATAAAACTAAAAGACCTCAACACCTACAAACTACCAACAAATAAATAATTAAAATATAACTAAATCATTCTTCCCCCCAACAGAAAACAACACCTTATCCACATTAGAATACATTCAGCAGAAAACTGAAAAAGAAGAACTGCAACTATAATCAACAACACATATATATGTATTAAATACAAAACTATTGCTGTAACATTTTTTGTAAATTTGCAAAGCAAAAGTAAAGTTATTACAATTTATTGAACTATATTATGAAACTATTTTCAGGTAGAATGACAGAAAGAGCAAGATATGTCATATCACATAAAGGCAAACAATTACTCTTGCACATGGTCTACACTTACAGCCAAGAAATCCCAAGCACTGAGAATGTTAATTGGAAATGTAAGAAATACTAATCTAATCCTTGTTATCGGAGGGCCACTACAAAAAATAATGCTTTTATTAACGTGAGAGAACACAACCATCCCCCAAAATGTCACCAAAATTGAAGTCATGCATGTACTTCAAGATTTACAAGAGGCAAGCACTGGTTTCCAAAAGCCCACTACTAAAATTCTAAAATATTTACTTCCTAAAGTACCTGAACCAATCACCGGACAACTACCAGCTATACCCACTTTATAATGCTTGATAGCACAAACTAAAAATCAGCCAATTATGCCCCTGCATCCCCTAGAAGACATCAAGACATCCAAATTCTTGAACATTTAACCACCACAAAAAATGATGAACCCTTCCTCCTACATGACTACCTTAATAATGAAAAACACATTATATTTGCTACAGCAGATAATTTATTAAGACTGAGCCAGTTTGAAACATGGATGATGGATGAAACATTCAAAATATACCCTAAACCGTTGACTCGGATATACCCCATAGATGGTGAATATCAAAACACTAATATATCCCTCATATATGCATTGTTACCTAATAAACAACGTCGTTCTTACTCCAAACTCCTAAACCAAACTAAAATTAAAACAAACAACTACTCCCCACAAAAAATAATAGACAACTTTGAATAAGCCATGCTTCAAACAATACTTATACTATACGCATACACAGCCATCCAAGGCTGTTACTACCATTTTAATAAAATAATTTGGAGGCATCTTTAAAAGTCTATACTGATTCTAGAATTTGCAATAACCAGCCAGTTTGTCTATGAAATAAAAAATATACTAATCGCACTAACCTATGTCCTTGCAATAGAGGTAGCTAATAACTACAAATCACTTATAGAATGTTCATTTTATCAACCAAACGAACACAAACTAAGTCCCCTAATGGACTACCTTGAAGACTCTTGGGATGGATGCCTACACCACACTGGACACAGACTGTAACCACATTTCCAAATATCATGGTGGAATGTGTAAGGCAGCATCTTAGCTCAAGAGGCCAAAACCAGCAACGCAGTCGAAGGATGGCACAGTGCCTTCCAAGCCATACTAAGGAGAAACCAACCTACACTATACCAGTTCATAGAAGCCCTACAAAAAAAACAAAGCTACTAACAACTAAGAATTGAGCAATCAGTAACCTAAATTAAACGGAACTTAAGTAAACAAACAAGTAGAATGTATGATATGATGCAAAATAACGAAATAATCTTTATTAAACACAAAGGAATGCACTACTTAGAATCAATAGCAAAGTAGCTATATAAAACACCGAGGAACAGATGTACGATGCTTTTTTGAGGTCGATAATGGCCCGATTCAGAATCAGGCCTTTTGTGACCACTAAAAAGCATTTTGTATGTACAAATGCCCAATTCCCGATTCGGTAGCTAAATTGGATTTGTGATTCGCTATTAGTAAGAGGCATGTTTATGGCGTCCCTTCCCAATAGCGTCTCGCAGTGATATGTGTGAATGTTTTATGACCAAAATGCGATCGCAAAACATTCACATTTTACTGCCAACTCTGAGTTAGTGGTAAACCATTCACAAATGCAAGGGGTCCCCAAGGGACCCCTTTCTCTTTGTGAATGCTGGGGGAAACATTTTTAAGAGAAAACTTTTGATTTTACTTTTTGAACTGCATGTTTTTAAAAGAATACTTTATTTAAAAGAAAAAATATGCTTTATTTAAAATCAATCACAAGCATGGTAGTCTGCTCACCCTAGCAGGCCACAATCACTGTGATTTGTGTGATTCCTAATTGGTCACAAACCGAGACCTACCTCATAAATATTAACGACCCCGTGGGAATCACTAAATGTGTGAAAGACATTCATACATTGCTGCTTGTGATTACCAATTTTAAAATGTGTTACTTGGTAATGGCAAACCCTGGGATACGTACATCTGGCCCCTATCTACCTACACACTAACCAATAAACCTTAACAAAAGTACACAACACCATTTCTTAAGAATTATTAACTAAATATTAAATAATTCGTTTTTATACATCTGCCAAAAAGCCTATAAATAACATAGAAATAAGACAGATAATTAAAAATAATATGTTTAATAATTAATTAAAAATTATCACATCAACAACTGCAAAGCAAATTAGAAATAAACACAAAATTGAACAAAGTAAGTCCAACACATAGAAATGTAAAATAACCCGTTTGAATTGCAACAAATACACATACATAATAAAATGTAACATTTACCAACCCCCAAATATAAATAACTAAACAAACTCCACCAAAAAGGAAACAGTGAACTCCAAATAAGCCCCCCAAAAATGAAAAAATGAAAAGATTTAGGGGAAATCCAACAAAGTAATCCAAAATCATAAGGAACCATAAAAAAATCCCAAACAATTTGGCAAACAAAATGTTCCAGGAAATCCAAAAAATCAAAGGAAATCAAACATAATAATATTGGATTAGTAAAAATTAAAATAATGTCCTTAAAAACCACAAAAATTGCAGGTCAATGGGCTTACCTCCAAACTTTAATTCTGCAAAAAAAAAATATACAATACCCACCCATACAAAACACTATTTTTAAATACAACATAAACATTGTATTACAACTACAATAAACATAACATGATAATGTCGTCGAAAATAATACAAGACTAAAACCAAACTTTAAATAGGCCTAACACACAACACTACTAAACAAAACAACACAAACTACGACTAAATAACATTTACTACTCCCACTTCTAATGAAACCATTTTAGGGGGAGCATTGAACACTAAACAGATCATGATTACTATTCCCACTTCAATCTAAGCTATTTAGGAGGAGATGTTGGAGACTAAAGGGGTGACATTTACTATTCCCACTCCAATCTGAGCCATTTAGAGAAAGGATGTGGACACTAGAGGGTTGATGTTTACTATTCTCATTCCAATCTAAAAAATCTAGGGAAACGTGTTGGACTCTAAAGAGGTGGCATTTACTATTCCCACTCAAATCTACGCCATTTAGAGGAAGGTGTTAGACACTGAAGTGGTCACATTTACTATTCCTCCTCCAACCTAAGACCTTTATGGAAAGGTGTTGGACACTACAGGGACCACATTTACTGTTCCCACTCCAATCAAAGCCATTTAGGGGAAGGTGTCCAACACTAAAGTGGTCAAATTTACTATTCCCACTCCAATCTAAGCTATTTGGGAGCAGGTATTGGACATTAAAGGAACAGCTTGTACTATTCTCACTCCAATCTATTCCCTTTATTGGAAGGCTTTGAACACTAATGGGGTGACATTTACTATTCCCACTCTAATCTAAGCCATTTAGGGGAAGGTTTTGTACTCTAAAGTGGTGACATTTACTATATCACTCCAATCTAAACCATTCAGTGGAAGTTGTTTTTCAACACTATAGGGCTAACATTTACTATTCCCACTCCAATCTCTAAACCATTTAGAGGTGGGTGTTGGACACACAGGGGTCCATTACGAGTCTGGCAGTCCATGGACTGCCAGACTCACGGGGGCGTGGCGGTCTCTCGACTACCCGATTACAAGTCAGGTGGTTGGACCGCCATGGGACTGCTGCCAGGGAACCACCGTCCCCTGGATGTGGCGTGACAGTCCAGAGGCCGCAATATGCTTGGCGGGACCGCCGTGGTTCTGTCAAGCATATTACGAGTTTCCTCTCCACTAGGGTTTACATGGAGGTTCTTACTCAACGTAAACCCTGGCAGAGAGGAAACAAAGGGGGCCATACAGAACCCCCTGGTGCCTCACACCCTGTGTATGCACACAGTGGGGCGCAGATGTGCCCCCTGTGTGCATACACACCAGTTCCTGCATTGCATGGACTTTTCAGTCCATGCCATGCAATAACTGTTTTTGGTGTTCCCATTGCGGAACAAAGGCATAGTCATGGGAACGCCAAAACAAAGCCCGTCAAACACAAGTTTGACTCATAATCTGGTGGGTGGCCTCACCATGGGTTCTGGTGGTGCGGCAGCGGGGCGGACCTGTGCAGCACTGACAAACATGTAATTGGGCTCTGAATCTGTAACATTTACTATGTCCACTCCAATCTAAGCTATTTAGGGGAAGATGTTGTACACTAAAGGGGTGACATTTACTAGTATCACTTCAATCTAAGGTCCTGATTACGAGTTTTCCGGTCGTCTGCCATCCCACCGGTGTGGCGGTCCCAAGTACACCATCGAGTCAGTGGTCTCCCACCTGCCGTATTACGATGTCACCGCTGGCCCAGCAGATGTGTTTCTGATGGCGGGGGAATGTTTTTTTATATGTGTCGATGCAGGTGTGTACATTGTTACTAAACAAGTGTAAAATGTACACATATGCATGACACATGTGAGAAAATACCTTGTGCCAGTACTTTCCCATTGCTGGAGTCTGGACCATATGTGCCCAGCCAGTCAATGGGTGAAAAGTGCGAAACAGACTCACCTGGATTTCAGCGGTGACAGGCTTGTTTTCATTGGGGTCAACTTGCTGCAGGAAAGGGGGCCCCTGGAGGAACGGATCCACATGGGACACTGAAGGGAAAAGAAAGGAAATGGGTGAATTTCCACCCCATTTCCTTCAATTCCGCCGACTCGAAGCAGGCGGTCTCCCAGCCAATGAATAACAAATTATATAACAAAATAAAACCAACTTATATAAAAACATTAAGGGGTCGATTCCGATTCGGGCCGGAAAAAGCACCGACCGACTCGGATCCGGAAAAAATACCGACCGACACGTACCAGTGGCGCCCGACACGCCAAGTACGATGCAAGCCGCGATAAATCCGACCGACACGTCAGGAAACCAAGCCGACCGACCGAGCCGCTCGGAAAATAGCAATCCGGCCGGAAAAACACGCGAATCCAACCGACCGACACGCACCCGGAACAAATCCGACCGAATCGTACCCGCCAACTCCAACCCGCAAAGTACGATGCAAGGCGCGAAAACACGACCGAGTCGGACGGAGGACAAGCCGTACGACCGACACGCATACAAAACCGAGCCGAAGCAACACAATACACCGCGACCGACGCGTACGCAGCATACAAAACTGCACAAACACAGCGTGAACGAAACGGAAAACACCGTACGAGACCAATGCAGGGTCCGACTCGGTCACAAGAACGTTTCCAACATACACAAACAGCACAAAGGAAAAATCTACCAAAAAAAGGCCAAACAAGCAATTACCAAGCCAATAAACACTGGGGGGGTGGGGACAGAGAACAAAGACACACCCACAACTCCACCTATATAAAGGACACAAATCACTACCATGAGCCTTTGCAAATGCCATTTCACTGCCAGCACCCAAGAGAAAGCAACCACACACCCACAGCTCATCCCTCACACAAGCCACACACCATCAGCACACCAACAAATACCTACCTCACATACACCCAGCAAAACACACACTCACACACCCTCACCTGCACACCAACACACACATCACTCACCATCACCACCCATCACCATGCCCCCCAAGAAGAATCCCAAGTTCCTAGATTGTGAATTGGAAGTCCTGGTAGACGAGATCCTCAGGGTGGAGCCACAGCTGTTTGGCACTCTGGTCCAACAGACCCCCATGTCGCAGAAAACCAAGATGTGGGAGAGGATCATCAACAGGGTGAACGCCCAATCATCATGTCGGCGCACAAAGACGGACATCCAGAACAGGTGGTATGACGTGCGCAGGAGGGTACGGGACCTGCTGAAGATAGACTACAGCAACAGCCAACAGACCGGCAGTGGCCCTCCTGCCAAGCCAATATACCTCAGGCCCTGGGAGGAGAAGGTGCGGGCCATCCTTCCGCCAGTGAGCGTATATGGACTAGAGAACATCCCAGAGCCTGGTGAGTACACAACAAATGTACACAATAAACTGCCACAAAACACACACATCACTGTCAAGGGGAGAGTCAAACCATGCACACATAGCAATTACACAGCAACTAGAACAGAATCATCCCAAAATGTGTATGTCAGTCAGATAAACACAACACATGCCATCAAAAAAGTCACATCCAACTGTGCCAACACATGTACAAACACAACCACAACTACAGCTAGGCAGTGGCACAAATAGAACTAACACACACATCCACACATGTAGCCACCACAACAACACCAACACACAGTGAAGACCACTCAAAGGAAGGAATTCTGTGTATGCTGGCCAAGTCAGTGTAGCCAATAGCATCATGGGAGTCGCAGTCACACATATTGCCCCCCCACAACTGTCCCATCAACACCACCCTGAACCATGCTCACATCACAGGGAGTGGAGAAGGACTCACAAGATGGCTGACACTGGCTACTGCTGTGGGGAGCACAAGGCCCTGCTGCCAACTGTGCACCAACAAACAGCAGGACACCACTGACTGACATCCTGAGAGACAACTTCCACTCCCTGCAATGCAAGCACGTTCCATGTTGGGCTATCTGGCTGGCTGGGTGGGAAGGGGGACTTGCAGCACTGACTATAGTCACCAGCACCTCCCCTCACACCCCCCCAACACAAACTCCACAGTACCCACCTGGTAGAATGCAATGCCCTCCATCCTAACACAAGATCCCACAAAGCACCACCACCCTGGGTTATGTTGTGTGAAGCACAGGGACACTCTTGGGACTCTTAGCCAAACAACTGCCAGGACAACACTCCCAGCCATCCTGTCAGCACAGCCAGCCCACCCCACAGGGAAGCAGAGTCAAAAGGAAGGAAGCATGGGCATGCTGGGAAGGGGGTGGAGGCAATAGCATGATGGGAGACGTAGTCACAGACATAGCTCACCCCCACAACTGTCCCATCAACACCACCCTGAACCATGCTCACATCACAGGGAGTGGAGAAGGACTCACAAGATGGCTGACACTGGCTACTGCTGTGGGGAGCACAAGGCCCTGCTGCCAACTGTGCACCAACAAACAGCAGGACACCACTGACTGACATCCTGAGAGACAACTTCCACTCCCTGCAATGCAAGCACGTTCCATGTTGGGCTATCTGGCTGGCTGGGTGGGAAGGGGGACTTGCAGCACTGACTATAGTCACCAGCACCTCCCCTCACACCCCCCCCAACACAAACTCCACAGTACCCACCTGGTAGAATGCAATGCCCTCCATCCTAACACAAGATCCCACAAAGCACCACCACCCTGGGTTATGTTGTGTGAAGCACAGGGACACTCTTGGGACTCTTAGCCAAACAACTGCCAGGACAACACTCCCAGCCATCCTGTCAGCACAGCCAGCCCACCCCACAGGGAAGCAGAGTCAAAAGGAAGGAAGCATGGGCATGCTGGGAAGGGGGGTGGAGGCAATAGCATGATGGGAGACGTAGTCACAAACATAGCTCACCCCCACAACTGTCCCATCAACACCACCCTGAACCATGCTCACATCACAGGGAGTGGAGAAGGACTCACAAGATGGCTGACACTGGCTACTGCTGTGGGGAGCACAAGGCCCTGCTGCCAACTGTGCACCAACAAACAGCAGGACACCACTGACTGACATCCTGAGAGACAACTTACACTCCCTGCAATGCAAGCACGTTCCATGGTGGGATAACTGACTGGGTGGGTGGGTGGGTGGGAAGGAGGTCTGGCTGTCAACCAAACACAATCAATGCAGACCATGTTCACACCCCAGAGAATACATAGAAATGCCCAAATAATGCAGGACAATGTGCCACACCAATATCAACCCCTGACTGTGACGACTTAGGACAATACAATGTACAGGCCCGCACCCCGAGGCACAGTCACAACTGTCAGGTGTGTCAACCACTGATGCCTGCAGAAACATGACATACATTGTTTGTGTCTCCCAAAAACAGGTGATGATAGGGACACAGCAGCAGACGCTGAGGAGTCCCAGTCCCAGGCTCAAGAGGATGCCGAGCTCACTGGCGTCGTACAGCCTCTGTCCTCCTCGGACGATGAAGAACAACCTGGCACATCCGGTGCAAGTCAACATGCTGCACCAGCAGGACCACCAGCTGCAGCACCAGCAGGTCCACCAGCTGCACCCCTGCACCCACCCCTCCAACGACTGTCACCACGAATACCATCCCTGCCGACATGGACAGAATAAGGAACAACACCAGCGCAGTGACCCTGGACCAACCTGGGGCCATGGACACCACCACCACCACCAACCCCCAAGGTGGACCAGGGTTATCTGTGCGTGCAACTGCACACACTGCACATGTCAGCAGGGGTGGTGGGAGGGGTGGGAGACAGAGGTCGCTGCTTGCAGACGTTGCTGGTGTGCATGAAGACCCACAACTGGTACGCATAGCTGATGCGTACCAGTCCAGCACCGGAGAGCTCAGCCAGGTAGTGGGGCTCCTCAGAGACATTAAACAGCAGCAGGCTGCCCATCATGCCCGCTTGGACTCCCACATGTCCCAAGTGGAGTCACACATGTCACGTGTGGACTCCCACATGTCACGTGTGGACTCCCACATGACCCGCGTGGAGTCCAAGTGGGATGTACTACATGAGATGACGGCGGTGCACAGGGACATTTTACAATGCCTCCGCCAGATGAACAGCAACCAGTCCACACCTCCCTGTGTGCCAACAACATCTGGTACCGAACAAACTGCAACTGCCACAGGGAGGGAGGAGGACTCTGGCGGAGAGTCCCCTGCACCGCAGCAGCCTGCACTTGAGGGCCCCCCCCAAGAAGAGGGGTCGTCCGAGGAGGGGAAAGTGAGAGGCTGATGGCCAAGCGCAACTCCCAGGAAGCCTGAACCTGTTCTGGATTTTCGCCTTTGTGCACAGACTGTTCACCCTGTTGATGGCAACACTACTCCCACACATTGCATGGGGAGTATAAGTTGGAACAATGTGTCAGACAACAGTGGCCCCGATACTGGGGATCCTGTCTACCTGGACTTTCTATTCATCTAGGAACTTGGGATTGCAAGATTCATGTACAGCACAATCCATCCTATGCACTATTATCACAATAAACACACTAATACACCATACTTGCCTCTGTCGTGATTCCAACGTGGGTGCTGTTATGGGGATGATGAACTGCAAAATTACACAGTGTATGCGAACTGCAACAGCAAGGACAACACAGGCATGTGAGTACAGGCAACGTGACACATATGAGGGAGACACACCACCAGGGCTACACAACACATACACACCTAGGCCATCTGACTCATTGCCTACACTGATGTTGCCAGGGAAGACGGTGCAATGCACAGACACCACACCCATTCCCAGTTGTAGTCAAGTAGCCCACAGGTGCAGTAAGCAAATGGCAGTCAAATGTGTGACCACAGACAACGCACATCACAAAGTGAAGCACAGGTTTATTACACAGTTGCAACATGCTGTAACCACTACAGATGCAAGGTAATCCCACCTGGCAGCGGGCACACAGTCAACAACTGTAGACTGAAGGAAGTCCATGGGTGTGGCGCACATCACCTGTAGGGACACAACAGCTACCAGCCTGGATGTGCAATCACGTCGTCGGTGGACACAGTTCACCAAACGAATCTGAAAGTACCCTGTGAAGGACAGAAATGACACACAGTCAAAAGCAATGCAGTACAGGACAGAACAGCAAAACTCATGCACAATACATGTTACAAGATACCCACCCAGAACCAAGTTAGCATGTCAACACTGTTGGGGAGTACAGCCCACCTGTCACCACACATCGCAACACACATCCTGTCAAGTAGCCCATGGACACACTCCAACAGCACCAGAGCACCACCCACACATCATGCCAACTCACATCATTCACATGACACCTCAGGATACTCACATTCAGCTAAAGAAGTTGGTGATGAGCTGTGTGCGGACATCACCATCACCATCACCATCATCATCGTCACTGGCATCGTGGTCCAGGCCAGGATCCTCCACAGGTGGCGGATGTTGGTCATCGTCATCCTGGATGAGAGGCAACTCCTTCCGCACTGCCAGGTTGTGGAGCATGCAGCAGACGATGATAATCTTGCACACTTTCGCAGGGGCATATGGGAGGGACCCTCCGGTCTTGTCCAGGCAGCGGAAGCGGCTCTTCAGGAGACCAAAGGTCCGCTCAATCACTCTCCTGGTCCGACCATGTGCCTCATTGTAGCGCATCTGGGCAGGTGTCACAGGGTTCCTGAGGGGTGTCAGCAACCACGGCATGTTGGGGTATCCCGAGTCACCTACGGACAGACAAGTGCACATCAGCTGACTTGGAAAAGTGGGCGGAATACTACAGATCAGATCACACACAATGGCACAAAGTCAGTACACACCGACAAGCCAGGCACGCTGGTTCTGCATCTGTGCCATCAACCTGGGGATGCGACTACTCCTCATCACAAAGGCATCGTGTGCTGAACCAGGGAAACGGGCACACACGTGTGTGATGGTCATGTCTGCAAGACACACCACCAGTGCATTGACCGAGTGGTAGTGCTTGCGGTTCCTGTAGGCCTGCTCCTGGGCCTGTGGTGGTACCAAAGCCACATGTGTCCCATCAATGGAGCCAATGACATGCGGCATCCTCCCCAGGGCATAAAAGTCACTCTTCACGTCAGTGAGTCGTCGCAGTCTAGGGAAATAGATGTACCGGTTCAGGAAGAGCAACATTGCCGCCAAAACATCGCGGAGCACACGGCTGAACATGGTCTGTGACATCCCACCAGCAGACGCCACAGTATGTTGGAAGGTACCGGTGGCAAAGAAGTGTAGGGCTGCCATCACCTTCACCTTGGGGGTCAGCGCTGTAGGATACGGCCGGCCAGGCTGCAAATGTGGGGACAACTGCACTGCCAAATCCTCAATCAGCTGCCTGGTGAAGCGGTACCGTCGGATGCTGTCCCGTTCCACCATCGTTGCCAGGTCTGGGAATGGCCGATGGACAGCAGGAGCCCTGCAGTGCAGAGGAGAAGTAAGCAAGATCGTCAGTCACCCCACATATGCGGCATTGAACACACTCAAGATCCCAACATACATCATCATGAGGCACAACTACATGAAGTGTGCAGTACCGGAACGACATTTATGGTACATACATGGCCAACATCTGTCAACACGGTCCTACAGGTGGCATCAATTTGTCCCAGGTTGGCCCATTGGATATCATGATGCTGTGTCACAGTCACCCCCCAGTGACATGTGAGGACAGATGTGCCCCAGGCACCACAGCTCAACGACAGGCACATTCCCAGGGACCCTGTAATGCCACATGGACACTGGCATCACCTGGAGTATCATGTGTACACCACAACAAAACAAACATGACCCCCACAGGTAGTGGCCACACTTGCCATGGCAGGAGAGCCATGGACGTCTGTGACACACACGCACAACATCAGAGTCCATGCACACACAACGTGGATGTGGAGACTGTCTCCCATTGTGCACATGAAATCAGAGACATTGTAAACACTACATGCACAAAGACTGTGGAGGGCCATCACTATTGTGCCACTGGGACACCCTGGCTCAAACATACCGTCCCACATGGGACTCACGGGGTATGTGACATGACATACACAAACACCACTGTGAAATGTGACCATGGCACATGCACAGATATGAACAGTTGCACATCACAGTGGTCACGTACACGTAACACCCATGATCCTGTCCCCATGAACACGTGCACAGCCTGGGGGTGGCTGCCCACAGGTGACACCCACAGGACAACATGTACACCAACATACACACAATAGGAAATGCAGCCTTACATGCCTTATGATAAGGTTTGGACAGGCTGTCGTGATGTAGGTGTGCCCCTCACTCCCTGGGAGCTATCTGTGGCTGGCATATGTCCATCTGAGACAGGCATGCTGACATATGCCAGTCACATGTACAGTGATGCGTTGTACTGCAATGGACCGATCGGTGCCTCCGGCCGGCCCATTGCATTCAATGTGTGCGGGTACGCGTTGTACCCCTGTGCGCGTTGAACAGCAATGGACCGATCGGTGCCTCCGGCCGGCCCATTGCATTCAATGTGTGCGGGTACGCGTTGTACCCCTGTGCGCGTTGTACTGCAATGGACCGATCGGTGCCTCCGGCCGGCCCATTGCTTTCAATGTGTGCGGGTACGCGTTGTACCCCTGTGCGCGTTGAACAGCAATGGACCGATCGGTGCCTCCGGCCGGCCCATTGCATTCAATGTGTGCGGGTACGCGTTGTACCCCTGTGCGCGTTGTACTGCAATGGACCGATCGGTGCCTCCGGCCGGCCCATTGCATTCAATGTGTGCGGGTACGCGTTGTACCCCTGTGCGCGTTGAACAGCAATGGACCGATCGGTGCCTCCGGCCGGCCCATTGCTTTCAATGTGTGCGGGTACGCGTTGTACCCCTGTGCGCGTTGAACAGCAATGGACCGATCGGTGCGCACCCATTGACAATGGGCTTGCCTGGCAACGGACGCGTTTTTGAATATTCGAACGAGTCGGTTGCTGGAAAATCAGTTGGTCACCCACAACAATGTTGCAAAATAATGTATGTCATGAAGTTGAAGATTTGAAGGATGCTGTGGGCGTGTTTTGGTGCTGCTATTCCATGGATTGGCCAGATTCAGAAGATGCAAACGACTTGGACCTATCACTTTGGACACAAGGGACAGTATCTGCCTCTCCAGCACATATATATTGCTGCATGTTCCCCTGAGAGCCCACTTGCCTGCACTACATGCTCCAGGACGACATCTGCCACTGCACTGCTGCTGTCTCTGCCCCTCTGGACCCTGCAATGGCACGTACTGTGGAGAGAGCCCCAGCCTTCAGCCTTGAAGAGAACCAGGCCCTGCTGGACAGCCTACTTCCACAGTACAGCAAGCTGTATGGGACACCAGGGGAGCAGGTGAGTGTTCTGTGCACTGCCTTTCTGAATGTGCATTTTGTCTGACTAGCAAGGCTGAGAGTCAGCACACCACTGGCTAGCAGGCTCACTGAGTAGTTGTCACCCCCCATAGTGTGTAGTGACTTGCACTGGACAGGTATGGTGCAGTGACAGTGCTTCTGAACAGGGTTTTACTCCCCATGCTATGATACCATGTAGTGACTTCTGGAAAACTGTCCATGGGCAGCCGTGCACTGCCTGGGTACACCATGTGCCCCTGTGATTGCGACATGTATATGCAACTGTGTCATGCACGGATATGTTGCATGTGTAGTAATGTCCTTATCACTTTGTCATCCTGACAGGCTTCTGCCCATCGGAAGCATGAGATCTGGAAGGACATCGTCCGGGCTGTCCGGTCCGTGGGGGTCTACAAGCGCCGGATCCGCAACTGCCAAAAGAGGTGGCAGGACCTTCGGGGCTGGACCCGGAGGATTGCACGGGTCCAGCTGAAGCTGTCGCCTCCTCGCAGGAGGGGCGGAACACGGACCCTGACCCCCCACATGCTCAGGATCCTGGCGGTGGTCTTTCCAGACCTGGATGGGCAGCTGAAGGCCAGAGAGCAGCAAGGAGGGGGTGAGTCAAAGACTGCACTGTGTACTCTGTCTAACATGTTATGTGCCCTCCTCGGGCCAGGTTGAACTGCCACAGTACAGCAGTCATGTTGTCCAGGAGCCATGTCCCTCTATTGTGCACTGCCCACTCCTCATCTGATACCCAGGTGTGGCCCTTACATGCAGGGAATTCTGTCACTTAGGACTGTGTCCTTGCAGTTTGCTTGACTCAAGGTGGGAGACAGCATCTGTTTCCCTGACTCTGTGGTGGGCATCATGGGTGGGTCCATTGCTTACACAATGCCTGTATTCTGACATGTAGGGTAGTGTCACAGGTCTCCCATATGTCCAATAGGTATGACCTGGACAGATGAGGGTTAAGAGGATGTGTTGTGGGGGGATGTACATGTGCACTTGTGCAGCTCCAGGACTTGCATTCCCCATGACCTACTATTGTGACACAGTGCAGAGTGTTGTTGTCTGGCTGCAAAGTCATACATCACTGAGACAGTGATGTATGACTTTGCAGTCATGCCTCCGCCATGGCATGTGTCTACTGATTGGTGATCCTGCAGGGGAGTGACATGTGCTACATGCACACCATAGTGGCGCTGGCTATCAGGACATGGGTGCATCATGGTGTCTGTCGCTGGTATGCATCACATGCATTTCCTATTTGACTCTGGGCATCCCTTACATCCGTAAACCTGTACTGACTCAGTGGCAAGAGCTGTGATGTGTCCACACCGTGTCCTCTGCACTGTCCAACTACTGTGTACTTGGTGCATGTGTCAACACTGGGGTGTTGCAATCCAACAGACACCAGACAGATGGGTGCAAGGCCATGTGGGATGTGAGTGCCATGCTTGGCATCAGACTGACAATTGACTTCTCCTGTTCAATTAGTGCACTTTTAGCAATGTACAACTAATGATGCCAGGGCTTGCTCTGTGATGTGCTGTGCTCACAGTGGTGTGTGCGTTATGTGCAGGTGACTGATGTCTGTCTGTTTCCCCATTGTTTGCAGATACATCCACGGCCACGGAAGGGGACAGCTCCACGGACCAGGAGGAGCCGGAGAGCCAGACTGGGTCAGCAGCCGAGGAGTGGTCGGAGGGACCCAGTGGCACGGAGGGCGAGGGGAGCCACACCGAGGAGTCCTCAGCAGCATCCACCTCAGCTGAGGACCAGAGCAACTCGGAGGATGACTCCCTTGTGGAGGCGGGTGTCAGCAGCCACCACACCCCAGCTAGTGTTGCTGTCCCCGCCACCACCAGCACCACCACCGCCCTCCCATCGGCTCCCATTCCCCAGGTCCGTGGAGGCTCCCATGTCCGGGAGCGTGTCTCCTTTGGGCCAGGCACCGCACCCCCTGCCCCTGTGTCCCCTGCTGCCCTGAGTGAGGAGTCTGTGTACCTCCTTCGCCAGCTCCATGTAGGGCAGACAGCCATGCTGAGTGTCCTCCATGCGCACACCGCGCTGTTGACTCAGCTGGTGTCGTTCATGGAGGGCATCTCATCGGGCATGTCTGACCTACAGAGGGGCAATAGGTCCATGGACTCCTCCCTGACGGCAGCAGTGTCCCTCCTCAAACGGTCCCTCACCCCTCCTGCCTTTGCTCCATCCACACTCCCCAGCACCTTACCCATCCCAGGCACACACACACTGGCACACACCAGCACACACACATCCAGCACACTGACACACACGCCAATGACAAAACGCACACGCAAGCACATTCAGGGGACTGAAGCCAGACTCACAGGGGATGGGGCCCTGGAACACACACACGCATCCACATGCACTGCGCAGTCCTCAGTTCCCTCTCCCTCCAAAGCACCCTCCCTTGCCTCACCTGCAACCCCAAAGTCACAGCAGCTCTTCCTCTGTGACCTCGGCCTCTTCCCCACCGATGAAGCTGCTCCAGCATCCCGGGGGAAGAGGAAGCCCACCCACACGGAGCAGAGTGCCCCTCGCCCCCGGACACCCTCCCCCAGGCGCAGACGGACTGAGGCCCCCACCCGCAAGTCCCCCGGAGTGCTAAGAGCAAGACCCCGCCACCGCCCTGCAGCTCAGGCACAAGGTCTCCGTCCTCCATCCCTCAGGCCCCCACTGCACAGGTGCCCCCACCACACCCTGCCCCAGGTTCCCCCACCCACAGATATACCATCCCCAAGATGCTCCGGCCTTCTCCCCCTGCCACTTGCTCTCCCAGCACCACACCCCCGCTGCGCTTGTCTGTGCCACTGATGTGGTGAGGGTGTCCTCCCCCTCTGTCCAACCCACCTTGCCTGTTCCCCATTCTCCTCCCCTGGAGGTAGGCACTGCAGTGGAGTCCACTACCGCCCTGTCTGACTTGGGCACTGCAGTGGCGGACCTGTCCACCCCATCTGCAGGGTCCACTGCAGTTGTGCCGGCACCCACGACATCTGTGTCATGCCCCCCAGTTGTGCCGGCACACACCATGTCAGACACCTCCACTGCAGTTGTCAGTGGCTCTCCAGCACCCACCACCCCTTCCCTGACTCCCCCTGGTGAGCCCTGATCCTGTCCCTGCGGTGCCTGGCCTGCCCCCCGGTTGCCCCTCCTAGTGGATTGTCCCTGGTATTGTGCAGGCATGCGTAGGGTGACATCTGCCAGTGTCACCCTGTTTGAACTTTGACAATGGACTGGCCATTGGCCTTTGCTCTTTTTTCAGGACTTCGTTTGGCCTCAACACATATGCTGAATAAAGCAACTTTCTTTTCTCTAGTGCTCATGCTTCAGATGTACATGTTGTTGGTGCAGCTAACCATGCCCTTGCTGCAGTGATGGTGATATCTGGTCTCATGATTATGAAGTGTTACTGTGCAGGAACCCATGTGGTCCAGGGGGAATGTGTCCTATCATGTGGTGTATCCATGTCATCAATAGCAGCATCTGAGGGTGTCATGTGTTCAGTATTTGGCAATGGGTTTCCTACTTACATTGGCAATTTCACATCTGTGGCTTCCACCCCTGCACATCTGTTGTGCCTGCCATCGTTGCATTTGTCTACTTCCCTGACCGTGTTGCCATCTCCAGTGGACATGCAGGTTTGGGCATCAATGGGGAGGGACTCATCCGTGTAGTCAGTGCAACATTGCTATACAAGTGTGTTGGATCTGTGCTGATGATTCCGTTGGCACATCCATGACCAGGCTGATGTGATGGGAGCCCTCATTTGGTGCTAATTGTTGATTGTGTGACCAAGTGCTCAGCTGACATGATGGGGCCCTACTGAGGCAACATATGGCACAGCTTTCCTCACACAGGAGTGGAGTCCCCTCATGGCAGTGTGTACACGTGTGACATTGCCTGCGCCCAAGGTGTGTGTTGTATGTGCATGTCTGTGTGTTCACTTCCATTCATCTGCGCATGCTGTGATCCCTAGTGTTGTACCTGTTTGTGATGCTTGCTGACTTGAGCTATGTTCCCCCAAAGTCTTCTCCCTGTGTTCTCTGTGATGTGGGTGCATGGCACATTACTGGTCATCAGGGTGTCACCCATAGGTGTGTTTGCTGTCAGGGCAGAGTTTGTGTGCTGACGCAGATGGGTCACAGTCAGGTTTCCCTTTGGCACTTGTTGTTTGCCCCTGTCATGTGATTTCCAGTTTGTGTTATCTTTCAGTGATTGTGACACGTTGTGTGTGTGACTGCTGGCACTCCTTAGGGTCCGGGCTGCAATGTTGGTTGTTGTCTATGTGTGTTCTTTGTGGGTGACCTTGGTTTCTTCATTGGTGTGTGACTGTGGCTGGGATCCCATTGGTCGGTGTGGTATTGCCGTCATGTCCATGTACAGCGTAGTGTGCAGTGTGTCAGACATTCAGGAGTCTTGTTGAGTGTCCATGTGTGATGTGTTTCTACACCTTGGTTCCCACCCACCACCCTGGAATAGTAATGGGTGCATGTGCAATGTCACCAGTGCATGTGTACTTCACTGCTGCACATTGTTGGAGGTCGAGGGGTGTGGTGTTGAGTGTGTGCAGATGAGAGTTGTTGCCCGGCTAGTCCCCTGCCTCCATGTTGGCCTTGGCTTACTGGCCATGCTGATTGATTTGTGCTTGTGTAGGTGTGATGGTAGTTAGTTGCTCAGGACACCTGACTGTGGTTCACAGTGTGAACGACATTTAGCTTTGTCATCACAGTGGTATTTTTCTTCAGCCCAGGGTCACCACATTGTGGGGGCCCTGGGGGTGGTGCTGTGGTGTGTCTGTGACTTGCTGTGTCAGTTGTTGTTCCTACGTGCCTGTGTGACATGTGTGTTTTGTGCTCCCTCTCACCTGTCAATGCCTGCTTGCCCACATAGGGGATTTGGATCCATGAGTTACCTTAGTGTGGCAGTGTATGCACATCTGTATGATTGGTATTCAGCTCTCCTCATGTGTTGTGTTGTTGCCTGGGGACAATGGCACCCCCACCCCTCACCTGCTGTGTATGATGACAGTGTTGGTCTGCCTGTTTGTGTTTGTGCATCTGCACCACTGCATTGGCATATCTTGGGTGTGCCATTGGCTGTATGTTGTTTGGTGTGTTTCCCCTGCTGTCCCTGGGACTCCTAGGTCATCGGTCAGCACAGTGATCATGGTTTGTGTGTCCCATTGCTGCCATGGTATGGTATCTGTTCACCTCACATCTGCTGTCTCCACAGGGTATCTGCATTTGTGTGCCCATTGGTGCAAATATGTGGTTCTGCATTCTGATGGTCACTTCTGTCATTGTGTCATTGATGACTGTTGACGGTCTCAGCCACCATGGGTGTTGTTTGTCTGCACATGGCCAAAGGAATGTTTCATTTGCACTGCAGTATTTGGCTCCCCCAATTTATGTTGCAATGGGACACATACACTACTTTGCCACAGATGAGTTTTTGGTTCTGTGACCAGGAATGATCCATGCAGTTTGGCAGTTGCAGCTCTTTCTTTGTCAACAATTACCTTTTGGTCACTGTGATGATGAGGGTGTAGACCCCATTGCCACAATGGTCAAAATGTGCTTCAGCTATGGACCCCACACTTGCCTTTTGGTCACTGTGATGATGGGGGTTTAGACCCCATTGCCACAATGGTCAAACTGTGCTTCAGCTATGGACCCCACACTTACCTTTTGGTCACTGTGATGATGGGGGTTTAGGCCCCATTGCCACAATGGTCAAAATGTGCTTCAGCTATGGACCCCACACTTGCCTTTTGGTCACTGTGATGATGGGGGTTTAGGCCCCATTGCCACAATGGTCATGGGCTGCTTGCATTGTGGGTGCCACACACATATATGTGTGGCACATGTGCTAGGGGGTCACATTGTATGTTCAATGTCATGTTCGGTGTTGTAGGCATTTGACACAGCCTGCTCACACGCTTGTCATGGTGGTGGGGGGATGTCTTAATCTTGCATTCCCTAGGTTGTGGTGTGCTTGTTGTGTCATGCATTGTCCATCCTATGAGTGGGGGTGGTAGTAGTGGTAGGCATCCAGCCCCCTGGCTAAGGGTGGTGGTAGGCATCCAGCCCCCCTGGCTAAGGGTGGTAGTAGTGGTGGGCATCCTGCCCCCTGGCTAAGGGTGGTAGTGGTGGGCATCTGGCACCCCCCTGGCTAAGGGTGGTAGTAGTGGTGGGCATCCTGCCCCCCTGGGTGAGGGTGGTAGTAGTGGTAGGCATCCTGCCCCCCTGGTTGAGGGTGGTAGTAGTGGTAGGCATCCAGCCCCCCTGGCTAAGGGTGGTGGTAGGCATCCAGCCCCCCTGGCTAAGGGTGGTAGTAGTGGTGGGCATCCTGCCCCCCTGGGTGAGGGTGGTAGTAGTGGTAGGCATCCTGCCCCCCTGGTTGAGGGTGGTAGTAGTGGTAGGCATCCAGCCCCCCTGGCTAAGGGTGGTAGTAGTGGTGGGCATCCTGCCCCCCTGGGTGAGGGTGGTAGTAGTGGTAGGCATCCTGCCCCCTGGTTGAGGGTGGTAGTAGTGGTAGGCATCCTGCCCCCCTGGTTGAGGGTGGTTGTGGTGGTTGGCATCCAGCCCCCCTGGGTTGGGGTGGTGGCGCGCATTCAGGCCCCTGTGTGCATATGTGGCATTGGTGATGGGCATCCCGCCCCTATGGTGCTGCTGTTGCTGGTGTAAGTATATTCAGATTCCCAGTGTATGTGTGTGATGTGTCGTGTACGTGTTGTATGTGTTTTGTGGTTGGTGTCTGACTTACCTTCTGCGCCGTACGCGTCCGTGCCTGTTCCGGTAGTAGATGTAGAATATTGGTATGATCGGGACGAAGGGATTCATGGTTGGTTCGTGTCGTTCGTCCTTCTCGTTGCTTCGCGTCGTCCTCGTCGCTTGGCTTCGTCCTCGTCGCTTCGCGTCGTCCTCGTCGGTGCTGTGTTCGTCTCGTAGCCGTGGATCGTGTTGTGGCGCGATTCGGAGCTTATGTGCGCCTCTCCCGGATGCTTTGACGTGCCGTGCGTAGCGACGGGTTCGGCGCGTACGGAAAGCGCATCGTACTTGTCCGGCCGGACGGGGCTGCATTTTCCCTTCCGTGCGACTCGATTCGGCGTTTCCGGATTCGCCTCGGTCGGAGAACAGGACCTGGTTTGGGTGAGTACGGCTCGGCCGGGATTTTTGCTGTTGTGCGCATCGTACTTGCTCGTTCGGTGTACTGTACGGATCGGTCGGGAAACTGGCTTTCGCATGGCTTTTTTCCCGACCGAATAGTATTGGGTGCGCCTCCGACCGAGATCGGAATCGGCCCCTAAGTCTAGTTTTAATGAGTCCACTTTGTCTTTATTGTCTAATTACTTAAAATCATTACAAAGCAACGGCAGCATTGCAACATTGAAACAAAATAAATAGATCATATTTTACATTGTAAAACCAAAGGTAAAAACCCAAAGGGAATCAGGCCTTTGACATATGGTGTTAATGGACATGCAGTGTCGCACTATGTCCAAAGGGCCATAATGCTTTGTTGTGCCCGCTCTTGAAGAATGGGCAATGTACTACTTTGTTGGGCAAAGCTATAAAGCCCCAAGTAATAAATAAATAAATAAGGAATACCGCCATAGTCGCTTATAGTTAGCTGAGCATGCAATTTGTCCTTAAAAGTGGATTGAGATAGTGCATGAAATAGGGCCACCCCTTGTCAAGCCCTTGTTTGGTGAGCATGCAGGATGTCAAACAGAGTCCATATTACAACATTGAAAAACAGGTAAATACATGTTTTACATTGTAAAAGCAGGCATTTAAAACCCAAGCCAAGTTCGCATGATTGCTTGTAGTGGTAATGAGCATGCAAAAACAGGCTAAGTGCAAAAGACCGTGGTGCCTAGTTTTGGGCCGTGCTTTTTCATGCCGATTCTCAACAGGTGAGTGATGAGCTATCATTTTAGGCAAAGCTATCTCCATAAACGCACCTGGTTAGCAGAACTTACAGTGCTTGATTGAGAGTGGTATGGGCTGATGCCGGGATAGGACCATGTCTTGTCATACATCCTGTTTAATGGGCATGCAAATTGACATAGAGCAAAACCCCCATGAGACGGCTTTGCTAATGATTAAGTGTCGCGATTTCTAGGTTATGAAGTGCACAAACATTATAGGTGCCAATAGATTGAGTCATGTTTCGTGACGAAGATTTAGATAGATAGATAGATAGATAGATAGATAGATAGATAGATAGATAGATAGATAGATAGATAGATAGATAGATAGATAAATATCTTTATTCGATTTAAACGTAAAAATCATAAAAGCACATCGGTATACAATAAGTTTAAAAAGGGGAAAAATGATCCTCTCATCAAGTCCTCAGAATAAGATATTCTATAGAGCATGAAATACATGACACATGTTTCCTAATCACAGTTCACATTGGCATCTCCCAATAACGGTCATTTTGCGGTACATCTGAGGGCCAAGTAATGACTTTCATTAACAACCGTGCATGTAATAGTATTTAGTAAAGTGTCTGGTGCTAATATCATTAAAACGTCTGCAATAGAGTTATACTAAAATTGCAATAAATACAAGAAGATCAACAATTTAAACCTATCATCATGCTGATTAAAAAAAATATTAATCGTATTTAAAATATCGATACTGCCATTTAAACGCTCTTAGATTTAAAATCCTACCATCACATTAGGCGGCACTCTCAGTGAGCGAAACCATTTCATGAACAAGGGTATATTAGCTACACTGGTGTGCTTAGTATTTTGTTGTTAACATAATGTCACCATCATTATATACCAAAGGTTCCCTATTAGTTATAATCTCGAGGATACGTATCCTTATAACTTAATTCATCTTCCCTATATTGTGTTGGCATGACAAACATGAACATGATTTTAATAGGATCATTTGATGTTCAAGGATTTCAATGTCCTACTCCTTAATGTCCATGCATGTAACAAATATCTAGACAATCCAAAGACTAGGTGTTCTGTGCTGTCACTTTTTAGGATTCTAATAATCTCCGTTAAACAGTTAGCTGCCAGAATCCGGCAGATTGGAATTAGCCAGGTTCTTCTAGTCTGTTTGTACTTAGGACAGAAAAATAGGAAGAGTACTTCTATTTCTAGTGCAGCCTCACATGCCGGACAACTGGGCGAGATATCAACACCATTCCAATTGCTGTAAAAACTATTAATTGGGAGAATACTGTATCTAAATTTTAGGTATAGTGATTTTGCAAATGATGGTTCTATTCGGTCCAAGAAATCTTCTTGCTGCATTTTTTCTTTAATGTTAAGGAACCTGCATGTCAGTTCCCCTGCACTTCTCCTGTTTAGCCAACTATCCTTCACATAGCGCCAGTATCTCTTTTTGAGGAGCTTTAGAGACCTTTTTTCGATACTACCGGGGTTTAGCCATAAGTCACTCATACCCAGTTTAACCAGCCGAACCACTGGACACACCCTCTGGTGTCTGATGATAAAACATCTCAGAGTGATTCTTTCATGGGCAATGGTGAATCATTCACCCAAATGCGCATCCAAAAGGTTAAGGGCCGGAGAGCAATCGCATGGACGACGCTCGTCATGCCCAGATCTAAGCGCATTGGTGTCAGTGGTGCATTTCGAGGGAGCTCCAGCACTGATCTCATAAACTGGTTTTAGATTTTTTTCAATGGGGGCCTCGTTGACGTGTCCCCATAACTCCGCACCATAAAGTGTGCTCATATGCCCTTCACTTGATAAACTTGGATCACTGGGGTCAACGGTCTATAAGCTGACTTTCTTAGCTTTTTAACTAGGGCAGTCCCCACGTTTTGTAGTGAGAGTTGGCTTTTTAGTATTTGTGATAACCATGATTGTGTGTTGTTAAGCCTCACCCCTAGATAATTAAATTGTCTCACCTCCTCTAGTGTAGTTGAGCCCAACTTTATACTACGCTTGAAGGACTTGTGACGATTGAAAACCATTAATTTTGTTTTTAAGGTATTAATTTCTAATCCATGTTCCTCACAGCCCCTCCCAAACTGGTCCACTAAATTTTGAAGCCCCATCGGGGACCTAGAAATATGCAAGGTATCATCTACAAAAAGTAGTGCGGGCACCTCTAGCCCTGCGAGCTTAGGGGGTTCACCCCTGCAATATGTTAATTGTTCAATCAGACCGTTTATATAAAGGGTGAAGAGGGTTGGTGCGAGGACGCACCCTTGCCTTACTCCACGTCTCACCCTGATCCGGTCCGTTAACCCATCCTCAATCCCCCATCTGATTTGGGCATAATTGTTTGTGTGGAGTCTAATAATAATTTGCAGGAGATGTTTTGGGATCCCCAGTTTGGTGAGAGCTACCCAGAGTTTTTCCCATGGGACTAAGTCGAATGCAGCTCAAAGGTCTACAAATTCTACGTAAAAAGTGCCTTTCCTATTTGTCACATATTTCCACAGGATCAGAAGGAAGCAAAGTAGCTGATCTATAGTGCTTGTCTTCCCTCTGAAGCCTGCCTGCAGAGGTGATAATAAATTCCCTTCCCTCGTCCAGTCGTGGATTCTTTCCAGCAATTGCTGACAAGATATTTTCTGGGCGATATCAATAAGGCTAATGGGCCTGTAATTTGTCGGATCACTTTTGTCACCCTTTTTGTGTATGGGGGACCAGTTCAGCGCCCTGTCATGAATCCAGGATTTTTGCCCCTTTTACTGTGGCATTGAATTAGCAATTTAAAATCACACTCCATACTTGAGGCTCAGAGAGGTAGAGATTCCCTGGAATCTTGTCTAGGCCTGGTGCTTTTCCCAACTGCAAAGTTGTGATTGCATCCAAAGTTTCTTCTACGGTAAAAGTAAGGTGGTCTGTGTCTGTTCCCAACTTGAAAGACTCTCTGTTTGCTACACCACTGTCCATCGGTCCTGCATACAGATTTGAAAAGTGGGCTTCCCATGTCTGTGGGAGGATATGAAAGTTTTCCTCAATGACTAAACTTCTTGTCCCCTTCGAGGGCAGGTGCCAAAATTCTTTGCTATTTTTGCTGTGAGCCGCAGCTACTAGGTCTTTCCAGAACCCTGTGTGCCAGTTTCTCTGTGCCTCATGTTGTGCATTTCTATAGCCCTTCCTTTTTGTGGCTATTAGTGTTTTCTGGCCAGACTTAATTGCTCCCATCAAGGATTGGCGTGCTAGTTTGCAGTTTTCCTCAAACCACTCATTTGTTTTATTCCTGACCATTTTCATTTCAGTATAATTATTATAGAAGAATATATTGATGTTATTTAAGAGGGTTTTAAATGTATCTACCGTAACTTGCTTCTCCAATCCTTTGGAGCCTAAGGTCACCAGAAAGTCGACAACTATAGTGTATATTTGTGCCAAGGTCTCAACACTGCTCTTAATTAATGGCCATTGAACCCTCTTTTTATTATTACTAGTGACAATGCAATTAGATGAATTACATTTGAAGGGGGTTTGATGAAGACCAAGTACTACTGTTCCAGCGAAAGAGCGTTGTGGTCGCTGTCATATCTCTCTATTACCCACATGTCGACTAGGCTTGACCATAATTGTACATCGAGCAAAAAATAATCGGTTCTGGTTTTACAATTCACCCTCTTATATGTGTGGTTTAATCTATGGTCAGAGATGGAGCGACCATTTACATCCCTCAGCCAATGTTTATAGATGAGGGAAGCAACTTGAAGCAATTCTTAGCTGGCTTCCCATTACTCAGGAGCGGAATGCCTAGTTCGGCATCCTCTCTTCATCAGTAATGTTTTTAGTTACTTCGAGGGGCTCAAAGGTTAAGTTAAATTCCCCCACAATAACTATCCTTTTCAAGGACTTTATCTAAGTATAAGATTGTGGGAGAGTCATGGCGTTGAGAGGAGAACCTAATATATATGTGCACTAATAGGAGTGACCTGTTGTTGATGATATCTTTGATAATCATGGCCTGTAAGTTGTAGCTATCTAGATCAAGGTTTTTTATAGAAATCCCTAAATTGATTTTAATCCAAATTGTTAATCCTCCTGCCGGGCAGCCCTTTTTTGATGGTTTGGCTTCTGTGCTATGATTGCTGAATCCCACTCTGTATGTTTTATCAACGGCCCATGTCTCCTGGAAGAGACAAATATCATAACTATCTATCAACTTCCCCCAATCTTCACATGCGATCTTGGACCTAAGACCTGCAAGATTCCAAGACAACAGTCTCTGCTTCGTATTGTGCTCGTAGTTTAATTGATGTTCCCTCAACTCATTAGAGGTCAGGTGGACGGGTGTGTCAGATTGTATAATCATTTGGGTAGGGGACTGTCCCTCCGTAACACTGGTCATGCTGACCCCTGATGACTGTTTTGGAGTGAGATGAAAATTACCTTCCTGTGTTATGGTTGAAATAGCACTGTGAGGTAAACGTCCTTATACTTGTCAAGTATGCCTGTTCACAGAAACTGCCTGAGTCTTGGCCTGGTCGTTAATGTTAGTAGTGTTGTGTGACGATCCCTCATGCTTTTGATCGATGTGTGGGGCTTTACTTGGGGGGGGGGGAGCTTAAACTGAATCAATGATCTATTGGGGGGCAATGTACACAGGTCCAGGTTAAGTAAACCCTTTACCAAGTTCCTGTCAGCCAAATCCAATATAATATGATCTGATTCTTTGCTTGTGGAACTACGCTTGGCGTTTAATATGTCAGATCTTATAACTGAACGGCATTGCCTCACCTGCCTTATCCAGTAGATGACTTTATTGATCAGGGCATCCCTTGATTCTCCGAATCATTTATCAATTTGCGTCATTTATCATAAACACTCTAAACTAACCTCTTTAGACAATCCTGTATTCCTGCCCAGGCTTTCTCCCCTCAAGAACCCACCTTTTCCATCATTATACCCTAGTTTCCCATGTGGGGGTATGAGTCTATGTTCCTCGCCCCTCCATAACCGTAAGCTCCCCCTTGGTACCATTCCCCTTCATATGGATTGCGACGCATTGTGGTCTCCTCAAATGTCTTCCCTTTGATGGAACACAAAGGCGGTGGGGCTTGATGGAAGAGCTGGGGAGTATAGTTGATTTCCACGATGTGCTGATGGTTTGGGACCTTAGAACACGTAATGGGACCCGAACTCCTGATACTATCGCCTGAGATCTCCCCACCTTTATTTTTGCAGTACATATAGCCAGGCCCTACCCCTCGTATTGTACTAGAATGCACATTATTAAGCTGGTCTGTAAGGGACCCTACAATTTTCCTAAGTGCAAGGACCGCTGATGTTAGTTCCTTGACATTGGTTTTAAGTTCTCTCAGTTCAGTATGGAGAGCACTGGTGTTTAAAACTGTTGAGGCATTCACTTGCTTAATCTCTGTATCGATAGAGTCTGCTTGAGTGCCAGTGGTGATTTTGTTAAAAGCGTCAGGGGCCACTAGATCTTCGGTGGCAAGAGGATCAAATCGATTAGAGCATGCTATGTTCGGGGCTGACACTCCCTCCACCACGGTATTGGTGCTAACAAGATCTACGGGTGAGTCCAGGGGACTAGACCCTGATATTTTTGGCTACTTATATTACGAGAGTACACTTGGCATGTGACTGTGCCCTTAGTAGTTGGTTCAGTGTGTGGGATCTGTTTTCTAGACTTACTTTGTAAAAACATGTCTGCCACTTTGGAGCTCGCTTGAGGTGGCTTGTTTTGACCACTTAGCAAGCTCTCTACCCCTTCTATTAAAATATCAATATCATCCACCACGCAATTTGCTGCGGAGCTCGCTGTTGGCCTTTTTGCTTGCTTAGGGGCTCCAATTGGGCTTCCTTTTGCCTTCCATTTGCCCATCTTGTTACGGTCCACCGGTGCTCACTGGATTTAGTACTTTGGATGCAACAAAACGTAGGTACCTGGATGATGCTGGGTACACGCTTCCCTCGCTCAGTCTTGCAGTCCGAAACCAAGAGGGGTGGCCCAGCCTCCTCCGAGCTCTGACGGGCATGGACGGGGCCCCCTTGGCCCAGGCTTTGCCCAGGCATGGCCTGGGTGCGTTCCCGTGCTGCAGGCCGACGACATGCTAATATGTGCGATGAGAAGCCGCAGGGTCTGGTGGGAGTGAGAGTCCCCAGCGGAGCCTCTCTACATCAGGCACGGCATCCAGGTACGTTGGCGGCTCCAACGATGCGCTAAAATGTGCGATGAGCAGGCGCAGGGGCCGGCGGGAGTAAGAATCCCCAGCGGAGACTCTCTACATCAGGCACGGCATCCAGGTACGTTGGCGACTTCAACGCCGTGGGCCGACAACGCGCTAATATGTGCAATGAGCAGGCGCAGGGGCTGGCGGGAGTGAGAATCCCCAGCGGAGCATCTCTACATCAGGCACGGCATCCAGGTACGTTGGCAGCTTCAATGCCACGGGCCGACAACGTGCTAATATGCGCGATGAACAGGCGCAGGGGCTGGCGGGAGTGAGAGTCCCCAGTGGAGACTCTCTACATCAGGGACGGCATCCAGGTACGTTAGTGGCTTCAACGTCGCAGGCCGACGATGCGTTAAAATGCGCGATGAGCAGGCGCACGGGCTGGCGGGAGTGAGAGTCCTCAGCGGAGCCTCTCTACATCAGGCATGGCATCCAGGTAGGTTGGCGACTAAGATTTATAAAATGGAACTCGGGCACATCAAGCCACGGCTAACATACAGCTTCGTACCAGATTGATAAGGATCTGGGCACAGTTTAGCCCTTGGGTTGTTGAGTGGCTTGCAGGAGCCTTTCAGCTTTGCCAAAGAATTTGCCGATCCGTGAAAGTTCCATTGGGATGGCGGTTGTATAGATGTATATCAGGGCCTCTTTGCAGGTTCTTGTCCAATTTTGCAGGAATATTGTTCTGAGATACACTTGCCTCTGATGTAGCAAAGCAGGGCAGCAGCACACAATATGTGCAGCTGATTCGGTGTACTAAGACTGCACTCCTCGTTTCCTGCCAATATATTTTTCCAGTGGGCCCTATATTCCCGTATAGGGAGGGTTAAGAGCCTGGTCCACAGTATGTTCTGTAAGGCTTGCCTTCCCAATACTGCTTTCAAGTATGAATGGCACGAGGTGGCTTCGTGCGATTGGGCAAGACCCTCTACGCCTGGGGAATTTCTAATTTGTTCAATATCCTGCTCCGTTCAAGTGCACTTGCCTTGCGCATTTACCAGCATTTTTAAACCGCCCATAGTTAACAGTTGATTTGTTATGCTCTCCAAGGGCAGGCTTAGTGATTATCTAGCGCTGCTCGGGTACCTTGCCCAGCTACTCTTTCTAAACCGGAATATTGCCTTCAATACCTCTCCCATTGATTCCGGTTCTGCGCTGAACACACTATTATAATTTTTAATCACGTTCTTTTTTGTATTCAATATCCATGTTCACAAGGTTGAATACTAGCCGGATCAATGTGCGCCTAGTTGTTTTTGGAACGTTGAATATTTTTCTAAAAGCGGCTGTGTGGTTATGCTCCAGTGCCTCAATGAGCATGCCAGGGAAAGCAAGGTATCCGTAGCTTATTGTTGGTAACGATATTGCCTTCAAAACTTGTCTAATCCCTTCTGCGGAGTGACTTTGTAAATTATGGTGTAATTTGCAAAGTGCATATGTGGTTTTGGCTGCCTTATCTCCCAATGCCTTAGCCTGCACGGTTGGTTTGACTGTGTCTAAGAACTGACCACCTGGATAATTGTTTTTTTGGTTTATGCCCAAATACCAGAATCTTGGTTTTCATGGCATTTGCCTGCCGAGAGTTCTTTGTATTATATAGATGTAATGAGTCCAAGGCCCTCTTCATTCCAATCCTATACAAAACCACAAATGACATTTTTTTTCATATACTTTTTCTATAACACACTTAAAAGTATAATTATTCAAGCAAACCTATAAATTATTATTTTAGATATAGAAAAATTATGATTAATACCTGATAAATAATGAAAAGCTATGAATTATCAATTAAAATAATCTAAAAATGTGTAATTTTCCAAAACCTAATATATCATTCTAAACAATAATGTATTTAAAAAATATATTTCACAAAAATTAAAAGAAATGTTAAGATTGAAAACATTTTAAAGAATATAAATTACTACATAATAAAATAAATAAATACAATTTATTTTACACTGTAACTAAACAGTTCCAAACATAATATAATAAATATTTCACACTTAGAATACAAAAGGCTTGATTACGAGTTTGTCGGTGCGGAAGCGGTGTGGCACGCCACCAACCCGCACCGCCAAACTCAAACACCTCCCACCAGATTAGAGAGTTTTCTCCTGGTCTGACGGGGGTTCTTTGGAATTCCCACAGTGGTGCCTCTCAAAAAGGCATCGCAGTGGGAACGCCAAAGCCCATTCCTGTACGCATTAGACTGTGAAGTCCATGCTGTGCAGGAAAGGGGGTGCATGCACACAGAGGGCACACCTTGTGCCCCCCTGCATGCATTCCATGGGCCATGAAGCAGCAGGGGGCCTCACCGCCACTCTCACAAATGTGGTTTTACCACTGTGGTTAGGGTCGCAGTGAGGAAACTTGTAAAATGCTTGGCGGTGCCCCATATTTCTGCCTCAAGACTGCCACGCCATCACGAGGGATCGCGTATCCCTGGTAACTATGGCGGTCTACTCATGGTCCGACTGCCATACTCATAATACGGTGGTCGGACCACTGGTGCAGTGATCCCCGAACACCACCGCACCTCCACTACGGGTTCGGCAGTCCGATGGACCGCCAAACTCATAATCAGGCCCAAAGTTCGTGGAAAATAATTAATATCAAACATTTAAGATTTTGTCAACACAAAAATATTGTATAATATTTTTTAATACATAATATGTACATTTTTCCAAAACAATTAAGTAAATATTAAAAAATACGAAAATTGCAAGACAAAAAATAAAATAAAAAATGTCATAACATTTAAACAACTATTTTCCCATAAATTATAAAATATTACATTTAAAATTGCAACAATATCATTATCACTCATACAGCAAATTGTCCCCAAAACATAACACAAAGCATATTTTAATGATCTCCCCAAACTTTTCTCCTATAAACCCTACATTCCACTCATGTAACATAATAAAACGTATAAAAATATTATTTGCTCTAATTAATGCTCAACAAAATAATTATAATATTTACAAATTACAATAAATAAATTAGAAGTGAAAATTCCACACAAAATGTAACACTAATTAAATAATACAAAAAGAATAAATTAACCAATAATACAATATTATATACAACAGTAACCTTCGAGATTTCTGTTGATGATATTTTTCAAATTATGATATTCTTGCCACAGTATTTTTGTTTCCCAATATTTTTTATACAGTATTTTGTCCAAACAGCAATGAGACTGCAGATTAAAATACGAATACTGCTAAAACTGAAAGGGTACAGCTAGAAAAATAATTAAACCATTATTTTTATTACATAATAAATACAATTCAATGGCAAAGTCGGATTTCTAATAAAAAATTAAGGAAAGCTTACTTTTAGAATGTTACCTTTATTCTGCCTGGAGTTTCTGAAAGCTAAAGTACATTAACACTTCAGTAACTCCGAGCCTGTACTTAGCCTGGGAATGGATGTAAAAGAAATATGAAATGCCTCCCAGGAGCAATCAATAGGTTGAAATGATTGGGCTGAAATGACTACTCTGAACTCCAAAGAATAATTAGAGTGGAGTCTGTGGTCATCCTGAGACATCAAATTGTCAATCCCTGCATGGAGTGGCCCAGTAGAGCTGCTCCAGAAACCCTGAAAAGTTGGGACTCAAAATACTAAGAGCCCGATTTAGAGTTTGATGGAGAGGTTACTCTGTTGCAACTGCAACAGAGATTCTTCTCCGTAAAACTGAAAGTCTGCCTACCTGATTTACATGCAGGTGGACTTTAACTATGTCAACAGCACATCTAGCTCCTGTTCTGTCACTGACATGCCCCTCTAAGGGCCTGACAGAGTTCTGCCTGTTGGAGGTTTACATATAACACCATCCTCCCTATTTAGAGTGCCTAGGAGGTGTATATTTTTAAATGTTTGCCACTGACACAAAAAAACAGTAAAAGTAAAATAATGACCCCCACACCCTTATACAACGCCTTTTTATTTGAACTGTGCCAGCCAATTTGTCAGTACCATCCATTAAACATTTAACTCATTAAAAAGAACCACCATAACAGCAGTTCCTGCCAATGACTAGAGAGGTTTACAGGGCTGGCAGACATTCTAAATGAGGAGTACAGGTTCTATGTCAGGATGACACCTCAAATCAGGCCCCATATCAGAAGATAACATTTTTTGACCTGGTTGGTGTATCCCACCCATGCTCCATCGTGGTCAACCTAATATTGCAACTAGGTCCCAGGCTTCCGAGACAATAGACTATCATTGGTGCTAAGTATTTTTGGCACAATTTCTGCTCAAAAATTTAAAACAAATCATAGTTGCTGTTCACCGTATTCATTATTTGTCCTTTTAGTTTTAGTTTGTTTATTAAATTGTACATTTGTATTTTTCTAATTTGGGTTTGGGATTTTTATTGTTTGGCTTTTTGTCTTTATTAATGTTTTGATACAGCATAAATACTTTACACATTGCCTTAAATTAAACCTGTCTGCTCTGTGCCATTGCTGCCATAGTGTTGGGCTCATGTTAATTTAGTGACTAACTGATCACCTTGACAAGGGTTGTGATTACTCCTTGAGGTGGGCAGTCACCCTCTCTAAATAATAATCAAATTTCTTATATTGACAGTATAGTTAAGTATGGTAATAAGATCTTACCTTATGTTATACAACTCAGAATTCACAGAAAAAACTAAGGCTGACATTATGTTATAGTTAGGTGTGGTTGGAGGATTTTACCTTAACTTAAAATCACTGGAGAAATCCACCAGAACAAACAACGGTTACCATGATATTATAATTAGACATAATAATAAGATCTTCCCTTACATTGCTCCCCCGCAGAAATTCACTGAAAAAAAGGTTAAAGTGGCATTATAATTAGGTATGGGATTAGGTATTTAGCTTTTGTTAAAAAACCAAAAAACTGATATTCACTGAAAAAAACAAAGGTTGAAGTGGTGTTATAATTAGAAGTTCAAATAAGATAAAAACTAACAATTAAAAACTAAAGAAACACTGAAATTCACCAGTTATAATTTCTGCCTCCTCCATGCACTTCTTAGGATCTCACATGGTACATCACTCATGACATATTAAACGACAACATTGTTGATGTTACTGATGGCATCTCAAATATATATTTATATGTATTTCAATTCCAGGGAGGCACAACATGTGCCCCCCTGCATGGACCCTCAGGCCCAGGAGCTGCAGAGGGCCCTGTTAGGGCCCTCATAGTTGCCTTTCTGCCACCCTTTTCATGGCAGGCTCACCGCCATGAAAGGGGCTGTGGAAAGCCAACTCATAATATGCTCGGCAGTGCAGCACCGCCAGCATATTGTTGCTCCTGACCGCTGCGTGGCCGCCGTGGGATCCTGGATCCCCGGCAGACGCAGCGGTCCTGTACTCATAATAAGGCCCAAAATACCCTACCATTGGAACCCTCGTGCAAGACTTCAAAGACCACCCACCAGATGGCAGTAGACACCCATACCCAGAGACACCTCAAAACACTAAAGGAAAATCTATTTGTGCCATGGGACATCAAGAAACTAGGCAAGAGTGAAGTCATCACTGGAAGCCAGGTATAAAAAAGGAGGCAAACACAGCTCATTGAGGATCTAAGCACCATGACAAAACTATGCTCCACCATCACCTGGCTCATTACAGGACATGTTTTATAATTATAATAATGCTATCAATAAGGACCCCAGCAAAAACAGAACATTCCTCAAGACAGCCAAACACCAAGTGTATCATATAGTTATATCCACACTCTCCCATTAGGAGGAGAAATGGACAAATATTATCTTTTTATCTCTTCTCTGCAAAGGACCGAACAACCCTACTAAACTTGCACTCAGACTGCTGTGGAGCATCAGCAATGAACCTATTCGCCAAGCCACCTTCCTAACTGCTCTTACACCTCCATTAAAATCAGTCAGATCCTGCCACGCTTCAAGAAACCCAACTTACACTTAGGCAACCATGCTAATTTTTGTCAGGCAACTCACCTGCCATTCCTAGGGAAGACCATTAAGAAGGCTACTGTTGATCTGCTCCATGAACAAAACAAATCCAATGCTCTACTGCACAATTGACATTTGTAATTCGGACCTTGCTTCAGCATGGAGACAGTCACCATCCACATGGTTCATGACATGCTCTAGACCACTGACAACAATAACCCCTGCCTCCTTATCTTGCCTCTCTGTGGCTTTGAACACAGTGCCCCACCACACCCTGTGTGACATCTTGCTTCACCTAATGGGTTTTTATGCAATTGTCCCACAATGTTATGAACTAAGCTAAGAGTTTGGAAGTCCTAACAAACCAGTACCACTAATAATTCCTTTAATGTATAGCTTGTTCTGGTGGTAGTGATGGTGAAGTGATGCACTCTTCAGTGAATTCTGTAACTTGGTGGATAGTGCTTTCACCTAGAATGGCTATAGACCTTAAGCATTCATGCCTCTACTAGCTCGTATACAAAAGCGAAATGCAATGCATTTCTAGTCAATGTGTACTACAGATGGATTTTCCTCTTGATTAATACATGATTGTTTTCTTCTGTATGATGTCCACAGCTGTTTATTTTGTTCAGAGATAACTTGTTTCTTAAACGAACAGCTAAAACGTGTTTCGGCCTTTCATTGCATGCAGTCCTGCAGCTTTTTCAAGGCTTTTGTGTATCTTTTCCATCATTTAGTATGATTTCACGTGCAATTTTGGCTATCTTGAGATCATTAATGCTTGGTTAGGACAGTATCTATTTATTCTAGTCGAGTGGTATATCCATTATAGCAAATAGTGGGCAGCATTGTGATCTTCTGAGTTAAAGAGTCTGTGAGGCCTTGGTCAGTCTAATGGGGAAACGGCCTTTACAATGTGAGCTAAGCCACGTGTGCCGTTTCCCTGCAAGCGGAACTATGCTTGCCTTAACCACGCATATGCGTGGTTAAGGCAGTGTGCAGTCTAGAAGCACAGATGTGCCGACACAGGAAGAGGAAGGATCGGGAGAGGACACGTCTGGTAAGTAGGGTTTGGGACAGGTTTTGGGAGGTGGGGGTAGTTTTTAGGGATGGGGTAGTTTTTAGGGCTCGGGTGGTCCGGAGTTTCTATAGGGCAGGGGTTGGGTTTTAGGGCTCATGGCAGGGGAGGTTGTGGTCGTTTTTCAGGGGTGGGGGGTCAGTTTTTATGGCTCAGGGCGGGGTGGCAGGGTTGGAGAAGATTTTAGGATGTGGGGGCGAGTTTTATGGCTCAGGGCAGGGAGGGGGAAGAGACAGTTGTCAGGGCTGGGGGCAGTTTTAGGGCTCAGGGCAGAGGGACTGGGGTGTGATCTTTACCACACATATCCCTTTACCAGTCATACAGTTTACCATGAAATTTCTTGCTAAAGGCACGCGTGGTAAAGGAAGGCGTTCTTAAGACGCATTCGTTGTTCGGGATGCGTTGTAAAGGCACACGTGGTTTAGCCATGTGTTCCTCTGTCATACAACCATCTAATGCGGTCTGCTCCCTATGGCCCTCGTTAAAACAAGCCTGGTTAATGGTGATATGTGTGGTAACTGCTATTACCACACATATATAAGTTATGGGTTTTGAGAAAAATCTCTGCGAGTCATAGGTGCTGATATTTAACTCTGGAAAAATGCCCGCTATTTACTGGAACATGTGAATTTTGGTGCAATAAGTACCAACATCCACATGTTATTCCTCAAAAAGTTCAAACTGGGCAGGGTCGGATTTTATCAGCTAAAATAAATATCACACTGATTACCTCGTAATGAGGGTTAAAGTGTAAAGTTCTTAATTAGCAATGCAAAGTTCAAACAACAGTGAAGTGTCTCATCAAGTGTTAAATTGACATGACAATATTGGGCACATCAACGCCATGTTCAGAGCGTTAGTGCCTATTTGTGATAATTGTTCCTATTATCTCACCTCCTGTTGTTGCAAAGAGTGCAATCCGTGCCGCTCTTTTTGAGGGAGACTGTGTTGGCTCTTGACAAGGGAGCCAGGCTCTGTGGATTCCTAGTCACTTTCCTCACTTTTGCCACCATTTTGAGGTTAGCAGTCTAGTTTCAGGAGGAGGATGTCCCCACCCTATATTATGACAGCCTGTGTGTGGATGCACCACCGGGCACGCCATAGGCGCGCCTAAGGCAAGCCCGTCTGTGACAATCTTGACCGATGCTCAGCGCCAGTCATGCTGCCCAATTTGCTTCTGGCATAGGACAGTGCATAAAGTACTCTTCTGCGAAGCTTCACTCGTTTAATCAAGGCGCGTTGGCAAACATAACCATATTTGTCTGCACCTCAAGGATTTGCATTGGCTGTCAATCCGCCAACAAGTTATTTTCAAGAGGCTTGTGATGGCTCACAGAGCTTTCTATAAAGCTGGTCGCCGCTACTTGGTGATAATTTTATTCACTACCTTCCAATGAGCTCTGTGCTCCTCAGACGCCTTGCTGGCTGTTGTGCCTAAAACCAGGAGGAAGAAAAGGGGTGGCTCTTCTTTCTCGGCCCTTGCCGCCTCCAGCTGGAATGCACTTCCCCTTCATCTCTGGGCCACCAAAGAAGAGAGCACCTTCAAACGAAGCCTAAAAACCTGGCTGTTCAATCTGGCCTTTTAACATTCAACCTTCCTCTGACTAGTGGTTACTGAACATTAGTCCTGGGACAGTCATGCGAGTAGCTGTGTGCTCTACAAAAACCAAATAATTATAACTTAAAACATGATTTTAGCATGCATTTATTAATCATCAAGTAAGGATATGAATCATCATAAGATTTGAAGAGAAACTTTAACATGCCCCTAAAATTAAATTTAATGAACAAATGTGCATTCTCTTCTCTCTCTTTCTTCCCCCCTTTGCCATTTCAGTGCAGTCATGCTGCAGTAATCAGTCTTTTTGGAAATCAAGCAAAGAGAACATATGAGGCACAACACAGAGATGAGGTTGTTAATATTTAAAATGCCGCCTGAAAGAATGATGACTTATGATGTAAAAAAAGAGCTTTGATTTATAAACCGGCACATAGTAAGATCGGAGTTTCTATAACCTAGAGAAACTGATGCTTTTCAGCATCCACGTTAAAAAACATTTCTCAGTGTATTTGTTTATTTATTTTGCAATGTGGTTACTCACTCGTTTGAAATAGTTATCAGAAAATGAAAAATAGTTAAACGAAATGGTTTTTCAATTTGATTTAGGATATGCAAATGACCTGTGCTCACCCCCTATACCCTTTCAACCGACCTTTAATGGCAGGGGTTGTAATTCAATTATTGATTTTGTTTTACTGTCTAAGAGGTACTCCTGTAATGTATTTACTTGTAACACCCTTGATATTTTTATGAGCGACCACTACCCAATCTGTTTAAATCTCTCATTGAGAGGCCTGGCGAGAAGAATTAATAGGAACACACTATATAATTTTGATATTCACCTTGCTAGCACCAACGGGTACACCTTAAATTGGGCAAAAGTGGATCCCGGGGTATTCCTCCAACGATTAATTAAAAAAACACCAGAGGAAATAGACGTATGTCTTTCACAGGGCAGGGACGATGAAGAAATTTTTTATGCCTTCCTTAAGATTACAGACGAGGCCCGGAAACTATTAACCAGGGAAAAGCGAGACGTAGTGCGCAGCCCATCGGGCTGGTTCGATAAAGAATGCACGAAGATGCACACCCTCCTGAAAAACACCCTGCATAGTGAGCCTAGATGCAAGGAAAAAGTAAGGCAGGCCAGAATATCATATCGATTAGCCCTAAAGAAACGGAAAGCACAATTAAAAAGGGAACCATGGGAGGCCTTACACCAGGCCTGCTTAAGGAAAGACAATACCGGATTCTGGAAAGCGGTTAACGCTCCCTTTTTTTATTAATAGAGAGACCGATATTATAGATACGGCCATCACAGGAGACAAGTGGGTAGAATTTTTTATGGGGCTATATAACAATGAGACTGCTACTGACACCATCATAGCAAGAGTAGCACTGGGCACCGAAGATAACATCAAACATGGACTCTTTCCCCTAGACATCGATATCTCTCTCGAGGAGGTCATTAGAGCGATAAAGGAAAGTGCTTCAGGGAAAGCACCGGGCCCGGATGGTGTCCCGGTGGATGTCTATAAATCTAACATGGGGTGTGGGCCCCACTTTTAACGAATGTTCTAAACAGCTGTAATCACTATAGGTTCATTCCTACTTGGACTGATGCTATTGTGATCCCCATATTTAAAAAGGGGGACAGAAATGAACCAAGCTGTTACCGCCCCATTTCCTTATTGGATGCTTTTATGAAAGTTGCAGGGAGGGTCATTTTAAATAAATTACAGACATGGGTTGAAGACACAGGAGTCCTATCAAATTTTCAATACGGATTTCGCTCAGGTCTAGGTACAACTGAGCAGGGACTTAATCTGTCACTAATTATAGATAAATATACAAAAGCAAAGAAGGGTAAACTTTTCCTTACGTTTGTGGACCTAAGTTCCGCATTCGACTGCGTCAAACACGACAAATTGTGGAACATTCTTGAAGAACTAAAGGTTGATCCACCACTGTTAATGTTCATTAAGGAATTGTATAGGGGGGCCGGGGCGAGGGTCCGATATGAAAGACAGGGGGAGTGCTCAGCTAAGTTTCCTATAAAAAAAGGAGTGAGGCAGGGGTGCAAACTTGCCCCTCTGCTTTTCTCACTTTATATTAATAGCTTAGGACAATACCTGAGTGTACATCAATGTGACTACCCAACCATAAAGGACACCCCCGTCCCCATCCTATTGTACGCGGACGACGCAGTGATAATGGCGCGGACGCAACTAGGATTACAAAGGTCTGTCAGCAACTTCGTTGCCTACATGAATGATAGGGGCCTAAGGGTAAATACTACCAAAACATACACTATGAGTTGTGGAACAAACAGGAAAAAGACGTGACATTTTTATTGACAGCAAAAAAATCGAATGTACAGACACTTTTTCATACCTAGGTATAACCTTTGATAGGAAGGGATCCTGGAAAGCGGCCATGAAGGCTAGAAAACTGAACTTCTCAAGAGACATAGGAGCAGTTACTAACTTCTCTAAGAAATTAGGTGGCAGACCTGTCCCAGAGTTGCTGGCCATCTATAAATCCAAATGCATTTCAACAGGGACATATGGAGCTGGCATCTGGGGAATTGAAGAAGTAGAACAAATTCAATGCTGCGAAAATACTTTTATCCGCTACTTGTTGGCTGTTCCCAGTTCTACCGCCACTTTTAGTTGCCACAGGGAACTTGGCCTTCCTTACATCTCTGATATCATCAAAATCAACCCTCTATTATTATGGCATAAGGTATCTGTGGAGACTGGTTTTAATAGAGATGTAATCTCTGATTGCCTCAAATCAGATAGGGTGGCTAATATGACATGGATTAATTACATAAAAAGATTTACACATGAAATTGGCCATCCAGAATATTTTTGCTCCCCGAGCACCATGGAAATGGTATCTAGAAAAACGTTAAAAGACAACTGCCTGAACCATCTAGAGAATAAACGTTGGCTAGAGGAGAGGGGGAAAAAATCAGTCATGGATAACCATCTGATGACCACATGCATAGGCTTACAACCTTATTTGACATTGGTACAGAGTAGCTTTTGGCGTATGCTTTTGGCTCGTTTTCGCTGTGGGTCTTTTTTTAGACAGGTCACATTTCCCGAAAAAAATGACTGGTCAAAAAAGTCGCCCATATGCCCATGCGACGATATATCAATACAAACAACTCTGCACTGCACTTTGTTCTGTAAATATTATGTCGTACCAAGGAAAAAGTTTTTAATGCCTACCATTAAAAGTTGGGGCCTAAGACAATGTAGAACAGCTTTATTAAGGTTACAACTGTTGGAAAATGAACACATTATTATGATTATTTCCTCGTTTCTAAAGGCTGTTATTAGGTACCGGAACACAATGTGAACCTTCTGTTAAAACCAGCTTCTTATCTTTTTTATCTACTCGTGTATATATATGGATTGTCTCTCTGGTCTTTGTAGTATGTAACATAATCATGAAAACAAGAATTGTCCTTTTTACGTCCCTGAATTATGTAACATAATCGTAATAAGTTTTTATATCTGTTTTAATCACTCGTGTTCTTATGGCTTTTTACTGCATCAAAATAGAATAAGGCTTATTTGATCTGATTTGATTGTAATGTTTCACATATAACATGAAATAAGTGATTGTTTATGGAGCCCAATTTTAGATATTTTTAGTAAAGTTTTAGGATACCGTATCTTTTTTACACAACGTTTAACCAATCGCATCATGGAGATCTTTGCAGTTTTGCATATCATGCATTAACCTTGCACATGTGATATTTTTGCACAACAGTTTAAGCTACTTTGTCTGTTTTGATAATAATGAAAATATGAAAAACCTGGTCATTTTTATTATGTGTGTATAATATCCAAGTCACCCTTTAAGATTTTACAATATTCTAAATACAATCATGAAAATCTGGAATTCTATGTAAAACCTAACCACTTCTTTTAAGTGAATGTTGAATTTATTGTGTTATAGGATGCTTTTATGGATGTAAATACTACACCGAATAAAGCTGTTTTGATTTGATTTGAACCGGTACATAGTAAGATCGGAGTTTCTATACCCTAGAGAAACTGATGCTTTTAAGCATCCACGTTAAAAAACATTTCTCAGTGTATTTGTTTATTTATTTTGCGATGTGGTTACTCACTCGTTTGAAATAGTTATCAGAAAATGAAAAATAGTACAAAAGGTAGAAAATGTCCTGTATCGCGTTATTCAAAATTAATAACACAAGTGAATACATTTGGTAAAAAACATATTGTGACATATATTTAAAACGACAATTGACCCATTGCCACAAATTAACATTGCCTCAATTAATTTCGCAGTAAACTGTATCAGTAGCCCTCAAAATACGGAGAATAAATATTGTAAATCACAACTACATTTATTGATTTATAATACATGGATAATATATTAATATAATAGTATCCCGGTGTTCTATCGCATCTAAGGCAGACATTAAACATTTGACCAGTCTTACAATAATTCTGCATTACATCATCATGTTATATGTTATGTTATGTTACATGTATTTATGTAGTGCAGAACTCACCCAGGAGGGTATCCTGGCACTGTAGCAGGAGCTGTTTGGGCTGAGCAAAAGTCAGGGTTAGGTGAAGAGCCAGATCTTCAGTTCCTTGCCGAATTCTAGAACTGAAGAGGAGGCTATGGTGTGCAGGGATGGTTAATTCCAGACTTTAGGAGTGAGGTAGGGGATGGGATGGCCGCCGGATCTGGTTCTAAGTATGCAGGGCGGTGTGTACGAGTAGGAGAATGGCTGAGCAGAGTTATCTGGTAGTGTTGTGAAAGTTTATTCAGGTGTTGAGGTATGTGGGGCCAATGTTGTCGTTTTTAGCTGAAGGTTTATTAGTGCAGCACAGCATTGTGTCCCGAAGGTAGGACAGCTCCAGTTCAACTACAGTGCAGCCTCGAACTCCAGGACAACATTTTCCTAGAATCCAGAATGCACTACATAACATAACAAAGCATGTGCAGGGAATGTATGTTAATATATGCTAATACAGGTAACAAAATAACACATCCTTCCCTTTACAAAAAGCCTAACAACAGAATGGAACATAAGAATCACAACTGAACATGACAACAACATTTTTTGGAAAATACATGACTTTTGAGGGAAAGAAACCTAAAAAAACCATGGACAGGTAAATATGCTTTTTTTTACAAAATCAACAAATTTTCCTGGAGGTTGTCTGATCCTGCAAGCCCCTTTCACTCTGAAAGCTACTGAATCAGGTAACCTTCCCACAGGGTCATAAGACACCATACTTCCATTGCTGTTGACATCCTAGTAACTATGTGATGCCCTCTTGTCTGACTTCACTGTGAAACCATCATGCCTTTCCTCAGTGTCATCATTAACTCTTTTGTCTTTACCGCTCATGCCCATACCATTACACCTTGTGACTCTCCTCACATTCCATACTTTGCCATCTTTGGTAATCACACAATTTGTAAATAGTTTCACTACCTTCATGGCCTTGCCAAACCTGGATAAGCATTTATTTGCCAATCCCGGTTTAAGAATCCTCACCCAATCTCCAACCCTAATAATATGAGACTTCACCTTCCACTTGGTAGCATACCAATCCTTGGATTTACCCTGTTTTCTCCTCACTCTTTGGGCACTATCCATCACATTACTCTCTCCTTCCTCACTTCTCCACTTCTCCTTAAACCACCATGTACACAGGCTAGAAGCAGTATCTCCGCCTTTTAATAATTTAAATGGGCTGGCCTCAGTGGTGGTATGCAGAGTTATGTGGTACAGCCATAACATTTCCCTCAAAACGTTTTTCCAATCATTACCCTGGCGATGTGCTTCTACCACATATCCCTTCACCACACAGTTTAACCTTTCTATGTGACAATTTTCATGAGGTGCATATATCGCAGTAGATATATGTTTAATGTTGCAATCCTTAAGCAAAGACTTAATTTCCACACTCGTTAGTTGAAAATTCATTGTTAGTGACCAGCACCGTTGGGCATCCTTCTTGGGCAAACACTTCCTTGAAAAATTCAACCACCACCCCGTGGTAGCCTGTGACACCAATTTGACCTCTGGCTATTTTGAATGGTAATCAATTAAGACTGATGCAAACCGAGAATCCATAGGTAGAAAATTGAAAGGTCCAGATATATGAAAGGCCGATTTTTGCCATGGCAACTCAGGCCACACACAACTTTTCATAGGAGGGGTACTGACCCTCAACATCTTCTCACTTCCCACGCACACTTCACACTCTCTCACACTCCTAACAATAATCCTATCCATTCCTGACCACCAGAATTGAATGCAAACAAGATGCTTCATGGCAGACATCCCCAGATGCCTCTTGTGAGCTAACTTAGGAATAGTTATGTACACTCCCACAGGCGGAACAGACTTTACCCCTTTGAATAAAAAATCTACCTCAATCACCAATCCTTCTGCAACCTTATACGTGGGTAACTACCCTGACTTTATTCCAATCTTCTTGGGCCACCCTTCCAACACACACTTCTTGGTGGCTCGCCGTATTTCGTCTGATACCTCACACTCCTTCCAAAACTCTTCGGAAATTTCCTGAAATTCATTGGTAGCTACATCTTTAATGGTGGCAACCATATCATCTTCACACACTTCAACTGCACTATCATTCAAGCACGGCAAATGTGAAAAAAAAATCTGCTGTCACATGTTTCTTACCAGGTGAGTTTTAAAATTATACTCCTGTAATCTTGAGGTGAACCTGGCAATGCGTGCAGTAGAATTTCAACCGCCTCCAGGGGATAGAATGTTAACCACAGATATATGATCAGTCCTCAGAATAAATTTACTGCCCTAAACGTAATTTCTGAAATTTTCAATGGACCACACACAAGCAAAAAGCTCTTCTTTTAATTATGACATACCTGCATTCTGTCTCATTAAAGGTGTGGGAGGCGAAAGCAACGTTCCACTCTCTTCCACTCTTTTGAGCAAATACACCCCCCACACCATACATACTAGCATCAACAGTGATGACACACTGCTTCCCTATGAAGAATGGTCTTTAGGTAGGAGCTTGTACAATTTCTTGCTTAATACTCTCAAATGCCACGTGTTGTCTGTCTGACCACACATAAGGAACATTGTGCATAAGAAGCTCCCTAAGGAGTTCCATTTTAGTGGCAAAATTCTCTAAAAACGTACTGTAATACTCCAACATGCCAGCAAACAAAAGCAACTGTTCTTTGGTTGTGGGTGCCTGGGCATTTACAATAGCATCTACATTGGATTGCTTTGGCACTGCACCATCACCAGTCAAAGTGTGGCCCAGATATTCCACAGATTTTTTTAACATTTTGCATTTGTGACCCTTGAGCCTTAAACCATGTTTGTCTAATCTGGCACACACCTCAATCGTGTTGTAAATGCTCTTCCTCGTTCCGGGCAAATATTAAAATGTCATCTTGGAAACACTTGACATATTTGTCTATGTAAAGAACACACTAGAACAAAGGGGTGAGAGGATCAGGTCCCTCTTCGACCTCCCGCTCAGACTTGAATCACAAAGAGAAGAGGAAAAGAAATAAAATCTAATGATAATAGGTGTCAGAGAGTGAATGAAAGGGAAAAACACCCTGTTTATAAAACTGCCCTCACACACAGCAAGCTGTGTCATGCTTCATCATAGGGCTGCTAACACACCTCCGTGTTAACCCAACACTGGAGGTGGAGCAATAGGGAAGGGAAGACAATACAACATACAGTGTAGAATCCAAGGTGAGAAATAGTGCAGAAAAAGTGATATAAAAAATGGTCATAGGGAATCCATTTTACAATTTTAATATTAGTTCCCCTATCCAGAATTAAAACAGATAGTGGATGCTACGGTAGAGGAATTATAATGAGACTCCACCTGCTCCACTCTGCATAGGTGTCGACATGTTTCAGCCGGCAATGAACAATGCCCCGGCTTTCCTCAGGACTCTCACCTCTGTGATCCTGGGTGATACCACTCCCTTAATGAATTCAAAACTAAAAGGGGTATCTCCTTTCAAGGAACTCTTCGCATGTAAAGAGGAACCTGTATAAATTAAAAAGCCACACGACTCATGATATATTATGTGCAGTGCCCATAACCTTATTCATACTAAGTGTTAACAGAAACATTTATGATGCTTCACTTCCATTCACTCTGATCACACTATTAAAATCATGGGGGCACTCCTCCTACTCCTTCAATCTCGGAGTTCTGGTGCTCTATATCTCATGAATTTAGTTGATATCCCAGTCATATTTATATGTATAGTGGTGAGAGTTGTAACTATGTAAACTATCACATGCCATCTGCGAGCACTCAATAGTGCAGGCAGACCCGGAGACCTCACAATCATACAAGCTATTCATCCCAGCAGACTTACCGAGTTTATGTAAGCCTATAACTCGAAATGGCGGGGGAGAAGAACAGCCTCCTAATAGCACTCTCTGTAGGCGAAGCAAGAAGAATCGTTACCAGAGCCCCCTTTCCCTTGATAATATCAATCAAGGCCCCCTTCTTTGACGTTTTTATTAAAACAGAGCACCTCTAAGTGTCTATAAGATAGTAAAAAAGTGAAAACCCCTTTCGTGTTTTAGCACTAGCACCTATAGTTGTCAATGATCCTAGTGAACACGAACCAGAGGTCCTAGACCGCACCTCTATATCTATAGATCGGTCCTTTTCTTACAATATTATACCGACCACAGTTAAAAATGATCAAAATCATACAAATCATAATGCATGTCGCAGTATTTGTAACACCCTCTCATAATAAAGAGCCGTTCATTAGTTGCTCCTTAATGATGGTATCCCCCCACAGATGAGAGAGACATTCACAGTATTTTCAACATATTCACATAACGGAGCGCCGTTGTTTAGTTGCTCCATTATAATGGTGTCCCTATAGAGATGAAAGAGGCACTCTCCCAAGACTAGTAACAGGAAAACACCGCATAATTTCTACTGCCGTAAAGGTCCCTTAACTTAGATGCCCCCATACAGACTTACTGCTTGCAAGGTAAGCTGTTGCCAATCATTGTCGTCTCTCCGGCACGCCGCGTAGGGTAATGCCCCGTGTTCATGGCGGCTCTCTTAAAGTGACGAGGCCACACCTCCAAACGCATGACAAGCCACGTCGGAAGCGTCAGTCTACCCGGAAATGCACTTTAGACTAGTTGTTTCAAAATTATCTAGAACGCGGTCAAAAATGGCTGCTAATATCACCTTTTAATACGGAGTGGGCAGCATACTAGTGTTGCAGCATTTCTGGGTAGACTGACGCTTCCGACGTGGCTTGTCATGCGTTTGGAGGCGTGGCCTCGTCACTTTAAGAGAGCCGCCATAAACACGGGGCATTACCCTACGCGGCGTGCCGGAGAGACGACAATGATTGGCAACAGCTTACCTTGCAAGCAGTAAGTCTGTATGGGGGCACCTAAGTTAAGGGACCTTTTTACGGCAGTAGAAATTATGCGGTGTTTTCCCTGTTACTAGTCTTGGGAGACTGCCTTTTCATCTCTATAGGGACACCATTATAATGGAGCAACTAAACAACGGCGCTCCGTTATGTGAATGTGTTGAAAAACTGTGAATGTCTCTCTCATCTGTGGGGATACCATCATTAAGGAGCAACTAATGAACGGCTCTTTATTATGAGAGGGTGTTACAAATACTGCGACATGCATTATGATTTGTATGATTTTGATCATTTTTAACTGTGGTCGGTATAATATTGTAAGAAAAGGACCGATCTATAGATATAGAGGTGCGGTCTAGGACCTCTGGTTCGTGTTCACTAGGATCATTGACAACTATAGGTGCTAGTGCTAAAACACGAAAGGGGTTTTCACTTTTTTACTATCTTATAGACACTTAGAGGTGCTCTGTTTTAATAAAAACGTCAAAGAAGGGGGCCTTGATTGATATTATCAAGGGAAAGGGGGCTCTGGTAACGATTCTTCTTGCTTCGCCTACAGAGAGTGCTATTAGGAGGCTGTTCTTCTCACCCGCCATTTCGAGTTATAGACTTACATAAACTCGGTAAGTCTGCTGGGATGAATAGCTTGTATGATTGTGAGGTCTCCGGGTCTGCCTGCACTATTGAGTGCTTCGCAGAATGGCATGTGATAGTTTACATAGTTACAACTCTCACCACTATACATATAAATATGACTGGGATATCAACTAAATTCATGAGATATAGAGCACCAGAACTCCGAGATTGAAGGAGTAGGAGGAGTGCCCCCCATGATTTTAATAGTGTGATCAGAGTGAATGCAAGTGAAGCATCTTAAATGTTTCTGTTAACACTTAGTATGAATAAGGTTATGGGCACTGCACATAATATATCATGAGTCGTGTGGCTTTTTAATTTATACAGGTTCCTCTTTACATGCGAAGAGTTCCTTGAAAGGAGATACCCCTTTTAGTTTTGAATTCATTAAGGAGTGGTATCACCCAGGATCACAGAGGTGAGAGTCCTGAGGAAAGCCGGGCATTGTTCATTGCCGGCTGAAACATGTCGACACCTATGCAGAGTGGAGCAGGTGGAGTCTCATTATAAATTCCTCCACCGTAGCATCCACTATCTGTTTTAATTCTGGATAGGGGAACTAATATTAAAATTGTAAAATGGATTCCCTATGACCATTTTTTATATCACTTTTTCTGCACTATTTCTCACCTTGGATTCTACACTGTATGTTGTATTGTCTTCCCTTCCCTATTGCTCCACCTCCAGTGTTGGGTTAACACGGAGGTGTGTTAGCAGCCCTATGATGAAGCATGACACAGCTTGCTGTGTGTGAGGGCAGTTTTATAAACAGGGTGTTTTTCCCTTTCATTCACTCTCTGACACCTATTATCATTAGATTTTATTTCTTTTCCTCTTCTCTTTGTGATTCATACTTGTCTATGTCCCTAAAGGCATGAAACATCGACCTCTGAAAGACCTAAGCCACAGAGCCCAGGCCAAATAGCATTCTAGTGAACTGGTGCAAACCCTGAGGAGTGTTAAATGCATTTATATGTTTAGATTCTTCAGCTAAAATTACCTGATTAAATGCTGACCTAAGGTCTAGAGTGGAAAATATTTTTGCTCCCTCTAACATAGAAACCACTTAGTTGTTATTGGGCAACAAATTGCAATCAATCAAAATATTTTCCTTACATGCCCTCAAATCAACACACAAATGCAACTTTTGATCAGGTTTGTGGGCTAAAACAATGGGAGAGACCCACACACTTGACTCAATCTCTTCAATGATCCCTTCTTTGACCAACTCTTTCAGCATATCTGCTAACTCATCTCTAACATTGATTGGCACACCCCTCAACTTTTGCTTAACTGGAACCGCATTACTTTTCAATTTGATCTTATGTGTAAAATCTTTCAGCTTTTCTAAATCCTCCGAGAACACATTCTTGAAACCAACCTTATGACAATTTTCCCTGTCACTGTCTCCAGCGAATGAGACATGTTCGTCATGATCTCTCTCACACAACATTATGGGTACTTTGCAACAGGGATTAAGAAGTATGCCCAGTTTCCACTGGTCTCGTCATCATAATATGTTCGCTCCTTTTACTGCAACACATAGCTTAATCTGGGGACTTCTCTCTTTGAACTCAATAACCATGTGCACATAACCATCTATCTCAATGATGGCTCTCTGCCAAAATATCTGACTGATGCAAACTCTCCATGTTCCAAAAGTCACTAAACTTTTCTTTAAAATATTTACTGCTAATAATGGTCCAAGGAGAACCCGAATCTGACATAAGTTTTAACTCTACCCTTGAAATGCATACCATACACTTAGGGGGATTTTTTACCATAATCTCAGTTAAATTAGTCCCATTCTCGTGGATAGATGAGAAAATACCTCTATTGTTGTCTGTGCTATTTCTGCATTCACATCCATGCCTAATATCACATGTCTCAGCTGCGTATGACACTTTACCTCTAGTTTGACCCCAAGTCCTTCTTAAATCTCTGTACACATGTGCAAAATGACCTACTCGCCCACATCTGAAGGCAAATTTTTAGATGCTCTTGTCAATGTTGTTGTGACTTTGTTTCTATCTGGTTTAAGTTGGTTGCAGTACAATTTGGTGAGCGTGAGCTCTTCTGTGTACCAGAATGCTTGCAGTCTGGTTCTCATAGCTTTGTTGACTTTGAGAGGAGTTGCAAGGATATCTACGCAGGGTGTGATCCATTTGTTGAAGTAGGAGATGGATTTGAGGAGGTTGTTATTGTGTTGAGGCCAGTGGCACAGGAGTTTGGAAGAAAAGGAAGTTTCTGAGATCTTGTCAGTCCCCTCGTGAAGATTTGGTGATGGTGTTTCTGTGCTGTGTGAGATGGATAGACTGAGGTTGTTGAGGGTGTGATCAGACCAAGTGATCCATGTGCTGTTGCTAAATATGGTGTTGGTCGGGTCCAGTAGGTGACAGGTGGTGTTTCTAGGGCATTTCACTTTCTGATGAGTCAGATGTTGGACAGGTCCTTGAGAAGATTGGCTGTGTTGGGGTTGGTGAGGTTCTCCAGATGGTAGTTGACGTTGCTAAGGAGAATGAAGGCGCTGTAGTTGAGGATGCGGCATTTGGAACACGTCCGCAATGGGGCTGCTGGAGTTGAAGCACGGTCCGGAAGGGTGGTAGACAAGGTTACAGCTTAGGGTGTAGTTGGTGGTGATGAGTTTAAAGGTCAAGTGCAACATGTTGCTAGTGGTGCTTTCCGAGGTAGTGGAGATTTGGATGGACTTTTTGAAGATGACAGCGATTTCACCTCTTGGTGTGATTGTCCTGTCCAGTCTTGAGATCTTGCATCCAAGGGTGAGTGCCATGCCAAATATGGGAGCTGATGAGGAAGTCAGCCAGGTGATGATCAAGAAGAACAGGTCCATTGTGCAGTTGTGTAACAGATTCCAAATTTCAGTGGAATGGTTAGTGAGGGAACGAGTGTTGAGGTGAATGCAGGACGGGGAGGGGTATGGTGTAGTGGGGGTCAGGTGTGTGTGGTCTTGCATGTTGAGCGAGTTGGGTGTGTGAGGTGTATGTGTGAGTGAGGTGGGTATGGAAAGGTGTATGTGAAATAGGTGGTGGTGCAGGAGACTGCACCTTCACTGTTGGGCATCGTGAAATGGCAACAGTACTGCCAGATACAAGGAGGGCTCTGGGCGGAGAGGGTCATGGTGGGTTAGCGACGAGAAGAGGTGGGTGGGAGGAGGACCAGAGGTCCTGGCACTGACAGGTGCAGTTGGGCTTGCATTTGGTGCACCTACGGCATGCCAGTGGCATGTCCGCTGTGCGCATCCTCTGCGCATTCTGCACTCCATCCTCCATTGAAGTCACTTCCTGTGCAGATGGATGATCAGAAATCCATTGTTGTCACTTCCTGTGGAGATGCATGATGGGAAATCATAAGGGACTCCTCAGACTGGAGACAGATAATTTAAGCTCTGCCCTGGCCTCCACATGCATAATACTCCACAGTGCAATAGCATATGCTGTTCAATCAGTCTTCTGCTGAGACAGTCTGCCTAAACTAGGTACAGTGAGTGTTCTGCTTCCTTGATCATCTTACTTCGTTCTTTGGCCCACTTTTGTGCTGGCTGATCACATGTGCTGAGTCTGAGGCAGAATAGGGCTCAACTGGTGCTGCATGTGCATTTGGAGCTGCAGTGGCTGGGTCGGGTTGGGAGGGGTTGGCTGATCAGACACTGTGCATTTAACCAGGGCGATGCCATCTGCCCCCTTCACTCAAAGTTGGCTGCTTCCTGTCTTGCACAGGATGATGCCCACTGTCAGTTCCTGAGCAACTGGTTGGATGCCGGAACCTCGCTCACTATTTCCTGCTCTCTGCTGCCTTGTAGTTCCAGTGTTGTACCCTTTCACTATGGAGTCTGATTGAAGTGAGCACCCCTTGAACGTTGATCTGTAGCATGAAGGCAAGCCTACGTAGTGGGCTTTCTCATTTTGTGACTCCATCTGAGCTGCAGACACAGGTGGATGATGCAGTGGTGCCCACCATCCACAGGCCTGCTGACTATGACCTGGGTGTTCAGCGCTTGCATGAGGTTGCATATGAGGATAACTTGACAGAGGAGGGTGAGCTAAGGGTTTTCTGTGTTCTGGCCTTTGACCTCCTGGCCGTTTTGTGCATTCTCCATGAAATTGATGTCCTTTCTACACTGTTCTGTCCCAGAAGATCAGGATGATTTCTTTGCCTGGTTCCCTAAACAGTGCTCTGAGTCCCTTACAATGCCTATGACAATTATTATTACAGACAAAAAGTGGAAGGATGTGAGAAAGACTTCCTTTATTGTTCTTCATAACCAAGAAGTATGTGTTGGGCAGATTAAATGATCCTTGGTTCTTGCTGACTAGTAACATGATGTGTGTGGCTCTGTATTCTGAATATATCTCTCCTGCTCATCCCATGGATCGGAAAGTGTGTCTAGCACTGTAACCTTCCTTCTCTGCCTTAGTGTTTGCCCTGAGGACTGGGGCTAGTGCTAAATCATAGGACCCAATTCACAAACTGCATTTTGTAATACATAGTATGTTTTCTGTGCAGAGATCTCCACCAGGTTGCAGAGATCTCTGCAAACGTAGGTATACTATTTTGTAAATGCAGGAGGGGCCTGTGGGATTAGTGGGGAAAATGAAGAATAATTACTCATAAATGGTTGGGGCAAATTTAAGGTGGGGTTTGGGGGGAGAAAAATGTTAATACAACCCCCCCACAAAAGACAATTCACAAAATGACCTTCTCAATTTACTGCAGCCCTAATAGTGTCAAAACAGAGTTAGGTGAACTGTAACCCAGCCTTGGAGAAAGTCAAACACCTCACATTTACTGAAGGAGCAATTTCAGAGGGCAGGCAGAAGCCTTCAACAGCCTCACCTTCTCTGAAGAGGTAGAAATCTCAGCAGAGATGAATAGGCACTGAGGATCCCCTCTAGCATTGTTTTGAACTAATTCAGGATTGGAAACTAGGGCTTCTGAGGTAAATCAGGGAAATACTAGCACTATACTCTGTCTCATCGTAAAGCAATTTGGCCAAGAATTTGGTAATGAGAGGAAACGCCAGAAAGGCAAACAGAAGATCCCGTAACCAACAGAAGGCTCAAGGCATGCATCCCCCAAGCTTTGTTAAAAAAAAATCAGTGACAGAGTCTATGGAGCATAGTTGATTCTTGGTCTAAGAACAGATCACCACAAGAGTCCCAGATCTGCTGTGTTTTTCCTCAAACTTCTGAGGAGAAAGACAAAGATTCTGAGAGGCAGGAAATCCCCTCACAAATTGTCCATCCCTCCTATGTGAACTGCCAAGAGAGAGAGAGGATAAGGCTGTGCCCATTGTAGAATACTGACCGCTACCTCTGCCAGAATTCTGCAACAAGTGCCCAACAGTTTACTTGATGATGTTGAGATATTGGATGTCCTCTGTAATACTGACATCCCTTCTACCTCCCTTTCAAAGGCTTGAATGGCTATCAGAACCAGTGAAAGTTCATTCCAGCTTGATGTCTGACCAAAAGTTTCTTGCTTTCAGAGATGCTAATTTGATAAAGTCAATTGGATTCAGGATAGACAGAGGAAGTTCCTTCTCTCAGAGGCCAGTAACCAGCCACCACTGGAGTGAACAATCTACCTTGAGACAAGAATCTAGTTTTCAAACACCTAGATGCTGGATTCCAGCAAAGTTCCCATATTCAAAGGGGAGCAAGGAGTCACAAATATTGTTGAAGCCTATGCAGGAAAGAACTTAAGAGAGACCATAAGGATACCTACCCATTAGTTAATGCCAGAGTTCAATCCTATACAGTTTATGGATTGTCTCTTTATATGTCTGATGGATATGAATCCATAATCTAGCTCACACAGACTATTGGGATAGAAGGGACACATTATGGGATTGTATTTGTTCTGCTTTCTCCAGGGCCAATGGAATGAACCCCACCACCACCTAGAACCCTACGAATTTTAGATGTTGATAAGGAAGCAGCTTGGATTTGGGTTCAATAATCAGGAAACCTAGAGATATCTGGGTGCGACACACTTCTTGGAAAACCATTATTGTATTTTCCCTGGACAGAGAATGGATCAGCCAGTCATCCTTGTATGGATGAAGAGTTGTTACTTTATTGTGAAAAACTCCTAAAACAGGGGCCAATTCTTTCGAGACTACTCTCTGGGTTTATTTTATTTTGAAAGGAAAATAATGAACTGAAAATGAGATGACAGAATAGATAACCTGAGGAATGTTTAATGAGAAGACCAGGTCACAATGTGAAAATGAACGCCTTTTAGGTCAAGAGTCCCCATAAATTCTCCTGGTAGAATCAGAAAAATAATAAACTAGAGAGTGTCCATCCTGTAATGAATTGTGGTCATATAGTGGATTACCTATTTGTGAATAATAGTTATGTAAAAACCTCCAGAAGACGTTGGAACCAGAAAAACAGGTAAATAACCTCCTTTAATCCAGTGTATGAAGTAACAGAAGAAATTGCTTGCTTCTCCAACAGAGTTTGGGTGCCTGTTCTGAGAGACATTTATTTGCCATTGAAATTTGGCCATAGTGTCACCAGAGTACCTGAGTAACAAATTAAATGTGATACCCTCAATGAGTAATGTTTAAAAAACAAATCTCTGAGATCAGATTTTTCCAAACAGGAATAAGAGTTGCAATGACGTATCAGAAGACCTTGAAGGGTGATGTGCTTTATGTGCTGTATTAAGCTTGTCTCTTGTCCTGCACCCTTATTTGTTTTTAATTGGGACCCCCATGCATTGAGAAAGATGAATCCCATATCCAAAAGCTCCCCCGGGACACTCCCATTCATTGATCTAGATGAACCCTGTATTAACATTGTGCCCCCAAACTCCTAGTTTTGAACATCATAGCCTTTCCATTCGATATCCAACTCTGAACCTGAACTGAGGTAAGTCTTGCGAGATTTGCTTCAGATCAGGTGACTGGGAGGCAATTTTGAAAGCTCAGGTCTAATAAACCAAACCCCAAGTGCCACACCATTGCTTGGCTTTGAGACACATCTCTGGGAGGAAGTCCTTTTCTAACCCGTTTAAATGCTGGTCCTGGCCCCAAGCAGCAGTTCAAGTCAGCGATCCTCATCTTTTTCCTGGTCAGCAGCTGCCCTCAGTGGTTGTATCTTTGGCTACAAAAGACAAAAGGAATAAAGCAAGACAGAACAAGGTAAGTGACTCACGCTTACCGAAAGAAGAAGCATAAAGGATTAAAGTTTAAGTTTTATGCTTGATTTAGAGTCCAAAACTGTTTTTGTTATAGTTAAAGCAAAACAATGCAAAGTACAAGAGTTCAAGATCAGAAGCCATTCTTTTGCAGTTGACTCTAGAGTGCTCCAACAGTAGGACAGAGTTCAACACTAGTAAAGATTGCAGAAAAACTCTTTAATCACTAGTCTAAGAAAAAAGGGGAAATCGAGAAGCATCACATTTTTCCTAGATGAGAAAATTAGATAGGTACCCCCCAAGAGACTTTTGGCGAGAATCCGGTGAAGAATCTCTATTTCAACATAAAAGGAACTACTTTTGAAATTAATAAGAAAGACTTTGATAGATATGTTTATGCCTGTTTGGAATAATTTGTCTTTTATTAATCTCGTTATCTCTGCTTTGGAGATTGCGGAAGAACTACACAAACCAGCTGTGATGATCCGGTTGGACACAAAAAAAGCGTTCAACAGGGTCTTTTGAGCATTTTTATGGGCAGTTATGAATCAGATCAGTGCGGCCAAAGCTTTGAATTTGCTATTAAGTCTCTTTAATGCTCATTATCTGCTCAAGTTGTTCTGATGGGGTAGATGACCGACAAGTACAACATTCATCAGGGCACCAGACAGGGACATCCTTTGTCCCCTTTGCTTTTTCTCCCTTTATCTAGAACCTTCTATTCAAGAACCTATAGCAGCTGAGTGTATTCCCTCCTTGAGGCTCAATGGGTTTTGTGCCAAGGTCTTAGCATATGCGGATGATATTGCCATCCTGACTTCTTCTCCTTGTAAGGCCCTACCTAATATTGAATGCATCACCGATGAATTTGGAGGGTATCTGAATATACGCTAAATGTGGACTAAACTCAGGTCATCAGGAGTCTCTGGCCGGAACCTCCGGACTCTCGCTATGTCAAAGTGGCCAAAAATCTAGGGGTTCAGAGATCTTGCTTCACTAGTAATATATTGACCCTTAATCATGATACATTGTACCAAAAATCCTCAGCAGTTTTTAGGAAATGGGACCATTGGGATTTGGGGATTAATGCCAGATGTAACTTGTTTAAAATAATTATCTTTACTCACTTTTTACATCTGCTTCGTGCAATCTTGCTATTTTTAGCAAAAGCATTTTTTTAAAATGTGAAAGTCATCTGGCAACATTTTATTTGGCAATATAAAAAACAATGGCGTGCTGTTCCCTATCAGCAGCTTCCTTGGGATATGGGTAGCATGCCAATACCATCACTTTGACTCTATTTGATTTCTTCTTTACGTTGCTCCTCTTTTTTGTAATGTGTTTAGGGAATTTGCAGTTGGCAGGTCTCTAAAAAGATTATTTCCATTCTCAGATCGCTCAAGGGTCCTCCCATAGGGGATAATTGACATTATGTATTTCAAACACACAAGGTTTCGCTATCTTTGATAAAGTCTGGTCACATATTTGTATTCGCTGAAAAATTCCCAGGCTCAACCACTATACGGCCTTAAGGGCAAACCCTAATCTTCCATCTATTATTCAGAAAAGGTGTACTCAGTTTTGGAGGTCTGCTGGCATTGAATGGCTTGGTCAGCTCTATGGTGAGGGCACTTTTCTTACTTTTAAAGAACTCCAGAGGTCTTGAGGGGGGGAATAAACAGGCCTTTTTTTGTTATTTTCAGGTTCTTGAGTATCTTGGTCACTTGCCAGCTCAGGTATTCTAGATTGGATCAAAATCCATTCTTACAATTTTTTTTTGCAACAAGCTTAAGTGAGGCGCCATAGACACTTTCTATCAGATTTTGCTAAATAACCGGCCACAAGCTCATTTGTTTGGCCATCTGGCTAATAAGTGGACCAAAAGACTGGCTCAACAAGTCTCTCCTGAAGACATTAGATATTTTAATTCATTGGCCTAAGACTCTCTTAACATAATGAAAACTCACTCATTTAAAATGTTATATGATATGCATTTATGCCTTATTGATTGTTTAAAATGGATTGTCGGCCGATCTCCAACTGCTTTAAATGTTAGGGACCGGATGTAGATTCCAAATATGTTTTCGCTACCTGTCTCTTGTTGCTATTTTATTGGTCAGAGGTTTTTAACAAAATAAATACCTGACAGATGCAGATGTTTGATAGGATCACAAGGTGATTATGTTGGGCCATTTTTATATTATACCACCTAATCTTAGGGGCATTTATTTCTTCGCTAGCAAGGTGGCCAGGATGGGAGTTGCTAGGTCTTGGTTCCAAATGGAACAACCTAATTCTAAGGCCTGGTGGTAGGAGTTCATACTCCTCTTAAAGGCTGGAGCTCACTATTATAAAGACAAATGCTAATCGGTGTAAATTGCATGAGCTAAGGCTACTGGTCAGGGGAAGGTTGGTTTCTCTTCTACCCAGCTACTTCCATGAGATTCTATAAGGTTTTAGATCCTTGCTGTGTGATTTTTCTTTTCAGAGCCTAACTTCACATTTATATGCACTTGATGACAAAAGCATGTGCTGCTTTGTTGATTTTTATGGGTAACTATTCTGTTGTATCTTGTCTGAATTCAGACTTTCTATGTTTTTATTTGTCTTCTGTCAAAATATTTTTATACTTCCCAATAAAAAAAAGATTTTGAGTGAAATTAGAGATATCAAGAATATCTGACAAATTACTATTTTAGCCGGGAATGTACAGTGTCAATGTCAGCCAACATTGATATTATTTATTACACATGGTTCCGGGTGAAGAAAGAATTAATGCCCCAGATTTAGCAGCAGCCTTAGGAGAACCATCCTTTTCAGTGTTAGATATGTCATGAACTTTAATGTTTAATGCTGAACTTTAATCTCTCAGACAAGAAAATCAGGTTCTAAAAGATTTAATTGAACTAAACTGTCCCCGGTAGGAGGCTTCGAAATTACCTCTCCCTAAGGAACCCAGACCCTTTTCAAGACCTGTACTTCAATCTGCCCATTTTGGAAATTTTAGCACTTACCAAACCCTTTCTATGGGTATCCCCAATCCAGTAGGAGCAATGAGAACATTTAAGGTCTCACACAGCCTAGGCAACTCCTTGTCACTAATTCCTAATCATCTAACTATGCCAGTGAGTTTAATTCTTCATACTCAACGACAAAAGGCCTTAAATATTATGCTCGATCCAGGGGCTACTGGGTATTTTCTGGGCATTTCTTTTGCAAAGGATCTCGAAATTCCCGTAATTAAAAAGTCTAGGACTGAACCACTTAGAGCAACAGAGGTTTCGGAATTGTGCTCTGTCCTGATAACCTTACAAACCAAACCCATCACCATGCTGTGTGACAATGGACATACTGAGCACAGTAGCTTTGATCTAATACAAAAACAACAATTGATGGACAGAATGCAGAACAATGTCCTACATTCACCCCAGTACAGAGATCTGGGCCTAAATCCATCGTTTTTTTGCTCACCATGCCATTCCAGTTTGGACCCAGCCATATGCAAATCAGTCTTGACCCTGCGCCCAATGGGAACAGTCCAGCCCGAACTGCCAGGCCAGGTCCTCCCTGGACTGGAAACAAGCATCCTAGGACCGGTTTCGGGCTTTCAGCCCTCATCAGCCAGGATAGCTTGACTCCAGTGGCATGGAGAGCACGGGACCCACGTCTGGGCATACCCGTCCCACTCGGGGTGACAAATGCAAAAACAACAATTGATGGACAGAATGCAGAACAATGTCATACATTCACCCCAGTACAGAGATCTGGGCCTAAATCCATCGTTTTTTTGCTCACCATGCCATTCCAGTTTGGACCCAGCCATATGCAAATCAGTCTTGACCCTGCGCCCAATGGGAGCAGTCCAGCCCGAACTGCCAGGCCAGGTCCTCCCTGGACTGGAAACAAGCATCCTAGGACCGGTTTTGGGCTTTCAGCCCTCATCAGCCAGGATAGCTTGACTCCAGTGGCATGGAGAGCACGGGACCCACGTCTGGGCATACCTGTCCCACTCGGGGTGACAAATGCAAAAACAACAATTGATGGACAGAATGCAGAACAATGTCATACATTCACCCCAGTACAGAGATCTGGGCCTAAATCCATCGTTTTTTGCTCACCATGCCATTCCAGTTTGGACCCAGCCATATGCAAATCAGTCTTGACCCTGCGCCCAATGGGAACAGTCCAGCCCGAACTGCCAGGCCAGGTCCTCCCTGGACTGGAAACAAGCATCCTAGGACCGGTTTCGGGCTTTCAGCCCTCATCAGCCAGGATAGCTTGACTCCAGTGGCATGGAGAGCACGGGACCCACGTCTGGGCATACCCGTCCCACTCGGGGTGACAAATGCAAAAACAACAATTGATGGACAGAATGCAGAACAATGTCATACATTCACCCCAGTACAGAGATCTGGGCCTAAATCCATCGTTTTTTGCTCACCATGCCATTCCAGTTTGGACCCAGCCATATGCAAATCAGTCTTGACCCTGCGCCCAATGGGAACAGTCCAGCCCGAACTGCCAGGCCAGGTCCTCCCTGGACTGGAAACAAGCATCCTAGGACCGGTTTCGGGCTTTCAGCCCTCATCAGCCAGGATAGCTTGACTCCAGTGGCATGGAGAGCACGGGACCCACGTCTGGGCATACCCGTCCCACTCGGGGTGACAAATGCAAAAACAACAATTGATGGACAGAATGCAGAACAATGTCATACATTCACCCCAGTACAGAGATCTGGGCCTAAATCCATCGTTTTTTTGCTCACCATGCCATTCCAGTTTGGACCCAGCCATATGCAAATCAGTCTTGACCCTGCGCCCAATGGGAACAGTCCAGCCCGAACTGCCAGGCCAGGTCCTCCCTGGACTGGAAACAAGCATCCTAGGACCGGTTTCGGGCTTTCAGCCCTCATCAGCCAGGATAGCTTGACTCCAGTGGCATGGAGAGCACGGGACCCACGTCTGGGCATACCCGTCCCACTCGGGGTGACAAATGCAAAAACAACAATTGATGGACAGAATGCAGAACAATGTCATACATTCACCCCAGTACAGAGATCTGGGCCTAAATCCATCGTTTTTTGCTCACCATGCCATTCCAGTTTGGACCCAGCCATATGCAAATCAGTCTTGACCCTGCGCCCAATGGGAACAGTCCAGCCCGAACTGCCAGGCCAGGTCCTCCCTGGACTGGAAACAAGCATCCTAGGACCGGTTTCGGGCTTTCAGCCCTCATCAGCCAGGATAGCTTGACTCCAGTGGCATGGAGAGCACGTGACCCACGTCTGGGCATACCCGTCCCACTCGGGGTGACAAATGCAAAAACAACAATTGATGGACAGAATGCAGAACAATGTCATACATTCACCCCAGTACAGAGATCTGGGCCTAAATCCATCGTTTTTGCTCACCATGCCATTCCAGTTTGGACCCAGCCATATGCAAATCAGTCTTGACCCTGCGCCCAATGGGAACAGTCCAGCCCGAACTGCCAGGCCAGGTCCTCCCTGGACTGGAAACAAGCATCCTAGGACCGGTTTCGGGCTTTCAGCCCTCATCAGCCAGGATAGCTTGACTCCAGTGGCATGGAGAGCACGGGACCCACGTCTGGGCATACCCGTCCCACTCGGGGTGACAAATGCAAAAACAACAATTGATGGACAGAATGCAGAACAATGTCATACATTCACCCCAGTACAGAGATCTGGGCCTAAATCCATCGTTTTTTGCTCACCATGCCATTCCAGTTTGGACCCAGCCATATGCAAATCAGTCTTGACCCTGCGCCCAATGGGAACAGTCCAGCCCGAACTGCCAGGCCAGGTCCTCCCTGGACTGGAAACAAGCATCCTAGGACCGGTTTCGGGCTTTCAGCCCTCATCAGCCAGGATAGCTTGACTCCAGTGGCATGGAGAGCACGGGACCCACGTCTGGGCATACCCGTCCCACTCGGGGTGACAAATGCAAAAACAACAATTGATGGACAGAATGCAGAACAATGTCATACATTCACCCCAGTACAGAGATCTGGGCCTAAATCCATCGTTTTTTGCTCACCATGCCATTCCAGTTTGGACCCAGCCATATGCAAATCAGTCTTGACCCTGCGCCCAATGGGAACAGTCCAGCCCGAACTGCCAGGCCAGGTCCTCCTGGACTGGAAACAAGCATCCTAGGACCGGTTTCGGGCTTTCAGCCCTCATCAGCCAGGATAGCTTGACTCCAGTGGCATGGAGAGCACGGGACCCACGTCTGGGCATACCCGTCCCACTCGGGGTGACAAATGCAAAAACAACAATTGATGGACAGAATGCAGAACAATGTCATACATTCACCCCAGTACAGAGATCTGGGCCTAAATCCATCGTTTTTTTGCTCACCATGCCATTCCAGTTTGGACCCAGCCATATGCAAATCAGTCTTGACCCTGCGCCCAATGGGAACAGTCCAGCCCGAACTGCCAGGCCAGGTCCTCCCTGGACTGGAAACAAGCATCCTAGGACCGGTTTCGGGCTTTCAGCCCTCATCAGCCAGGATAGCTTGACTCCAGTGGCATGGAGAGCACGGGACCCACGTCTGGGCATACCCGTCCCACTCGGGGTGACAAATGCAAAAACAACAATTGATGGACAGAATGCAGAACAATGTCATACATTCACCCCAGTACAGAGATCTGGGCCTAAATCCATCGTTTTTTTGCTCACCATGCCATTCCAGTTTGGACCCAGCCATATGCAAATCAGTCTTGACCCTGCGCCCAATGGGAACAGTCCAGCCCGAACTGCCAGGCCAGGTCCTCCCTGGACTGGAAACAAGCATCCTAGGACCGGTTTCGGGCTTTCAGCCCTCATCAGCCAGGATAGCTTGACTCCAGTGGCATGGAGAGCTCGGGACCCACGTCTGGGCATACCCGTCCCACTCGGGGTGACAAATGCAAAAACAACAATTGATGGACAGAATGCAGAACAATGTCATACATTCACCCCAGTACAGAGATCTGGGCCTAAATCCATCGTTTTTTGCTCACCATGCCATTCCAGTTTGGACCCAGCCATATGCAAATCAGTCTTGACCCTGCGCCCAATGGGAACAGTCCAGCCTGAACTGCCAGGCCAGGTCCTCCCTGGACTGGAAACAAGCATCCTAGGACCGGTTTCGGGCTTTCAGCCCTCATCAGCCAGGATAGCTTGACTCCAGTGGCATGGAGAGCACGGGACCCACGTCTGGGCATACCCGTCCCACTCGGGGTGACAAATGCAAAAACAACAATTGATGGACAGAATGCAGAACAATGTCATACATTCACCCCAGTACAGAGATCTGGGCCTAAATCCATCGTTTTTTGCTCACCATGCCATTCCAGTTTGGACCCAGCCATATGCAAATCAGTCTTGACCCTGCGCCCAATGGGAACAGTCCAGCCCGAACTGCCAGGCCAGGTCCTCCCTGGACTGGAAACAAGCATCCTAGGACCGGTTTCGGGCTTTCAGCCCTCATCAGCCAGGATAGCTTGACTCCAGTGGCATGGAGAGCACGGGACCCACGTCTGGGCATACCCGTCCCACTCGGGGTGACAAATGCAAAAACAACAATTGATGGACAGAATGCAGAACAATGTCATACATTCACCCCAGTACAGAGATCTGGGCCTAAATCCATCGTTTTTTGCTCACCATGCCATTCCAGTTTGGACCCAGCCATATGCAAATCAGTCTTGACCCTGCGCCCATTGGGAACAGTCCAGCCCGAACTGCCAGGCCAGGTCCTCCCTGGACTGGAAACAAGCATCCTAGGACCGGTTTCGGGCTTTCAGCCCTCATCAGCCAGGATAGCTTGACTCCAGTGGCATGGAGAGCACGGGACCCACGTCTGGGCATACCCGTCCCACTCGGGGTGACAAATGCAAAAAGAACAATTGATGGACAGAATGCAGAACAATGTCATACATTCACCCCAGTACAGAGATCTGGGCCTAAATCCATCGTTTTTTTGCTCACCATGCCATTCCAGTTTGGACCCAGCCATATGCAAATCAGTCTTGACCCTGCGCCCAATGGGAACAGTCCAGCCCGAACTGCCAGGCCAGGTCCTCCCTGGACTGGAAACAAGCATCCTAGGACCGGTTTCGGGCTTTCAGCCCTCATCAGCCAGGATAGCTTGACTCCAGTGGCATGGAGAGCACGGGACCCACGTCTGGGCATACCCGTCCCACTCGGGGTGACAAATGCAAAAACAACAATTGATGGACAGAATGCAGAACAATGTCATACATTCACCCCAGTACAGAGATCTGGGCCTAAATCCATCGTTTTTTGCTCACCATGCCATTCCAGTTTGGACCCAGCCATATGCAAATCAGTCTTGACCCTGCGCCCAATGGGAACAGTCCAGCCCGAACTGCCAGGCCAGGTCCTCCCTGGACTGGAAACAAGCATCCTAGGACCGGTTTCGGGCTTTCAGCCCTCATCAGCCAGGATAGCTTGACTCCAGTGGCATGGAGAGCACGGGACCCACGTCTGGGCATACCCGTCCCACTCGGGGTGACAAATGCAAAAACAACAATTGATGGACAGAATGCAGAACAATGTCATACATTCACCCCAGTACAGAGATCTGGGCCTAAATCCATCGTTTTTTGCTCACCATGCCATTCCAGTTTGGACCCAGCCATATGCAAATCAGTCTTGACCCTGCGCCCAATGGGAACAGTCCAGCCCGAACTGCCAGGCCAGGTCCTCCCTGGACTGGAAACAAGCATCCTAGGACCGGTTTCGGGCTTTCAGCCCTCATCAGCCAGGATAGCTTGACTCCAGTGGCATGGAGAGCACGGGACCCACGTCTGGGCATACCCGTCCCACTCGGGGTGACAAATGCAAAAACAACAATTGATGGACAGAATGCAGAACAATGTCATACATTCACCCCAGTACAGAGATCTGGGCCTAAATCCATCGTTTTTGCTCACCATGCCATTCCAGTTTGGACCCAGCCATATGCAAATCAGTCTTGACCCTGCGCCCAATGGGAACAGTCCAGCCCGAACTGCCAGGCCAGGTCCTCCCTGGACTGGAAACAAGCATCCTAGGACCGGTTTCGGGCTTTCAGCCCTCATCAGCCAGGATAGCTTGACTCCAGTGGCATGGAGAGCACGGGACCCACGTCTGGGCATACCCGTCCCACTCGGGGTGACAAATGCAAAAACAACAATTGATGGACAGAATGCAGAACAATGTCATACATTCACCCCAGTACAGAGATCTGGGCCTAAATCCATCGTTTTTTTGCTCACCATGCCATTCCAGTTTGGACCCAGCCATATGCAAATCAGTCTTGACCCTGCGCCCAATGGGAACAGTCCAGCCCGAACTGCCAGGCCAGGTCCTCCCTGGACTGGAAACAAGCATCCTAGGACCGGTTTCGGGCTTTCAGCCCTCATCAGTAATCTAATAGACAATCCCCTTTTTGGTTACTTTGTAGAGGTGCCTTGGCTTCAAACTCATAATTCCAAAAATGATTGGCAAAAAAGGGTGATAATTCTACAAACATTTATATAGAACATTGTTATCTGGTTTCCTGCGAGATAAGACTGCCCTTAACTTTCTCAGTAACTGAAAATACTATGGAAGGTAGGTTCCAGGTTGTTAATCTGACTTTTCTGCGGAATTTGACCAGGTGAAAGCTTACACATTACCACTCCATTGAAGCTTTAATTGCTGTACAGGCTTTCAACCTGGTGCTAGTTTACCATGTAGTAGTCTATACACACTCATCGAACAAGAAAATAAACACCTAATAGAGTACCAAGAGTAACATCTGGCAATTGGTTTCATCAGACTCTCTAGGGGCATGGTTATGACATTGGTGGTGCAGTGACGGGTCCGCCCTGCTGCCGCACTGTCAAAGCCGTGTTTGGGCTCCCTGCCAGATTAAGAGTTTCCTCCTATCTGGCGGGCTTTCTTTGATGTGTCCATGGTAGTGCCCTAAAAATGGGCACCGCAATGGGAATGCCAAAAACAGTTCCTGCACGGCATAGACTGTTAAGTCGATGCCGAGCAGGAACTGGGGTGCATGCATACAGGGGGTACATGTTGTGGTCTCCTGCATGCATCCCCATGCAGAGGAGACATATGAGTCCTGCATAAGGTGGCCGCCACAGTATTCATGGAGTAGGAACCTCCATTATGCCGCCGGCAGAGAGGAAACTCGAAATATGCTTGGTGGGACCATGGCGATAGCCACCACCGTGCCCCCACGACTCAGGCGGTCCGTGGACCACCAGACTTGTAATAGAGCCTTAGTTCTCGTGTCGCTTCTCCACTTTACCTTGTAACTGAGAAAGAATTCAGAACATGTATTGACTACTATGGGCCAGATGTACGACCCTTCCAAATTGAGACTCGCAATTTGCGCTCAATTGCGAGTCGCAAATTGCGAGTCACAATTTGGAATGTACAACAGTGTCAGAGACACTGTTAGCAATTCCCAATGGGGTCAAAATGCGAGGCTCATGAATATTAATGAGCCAATCCCAATTTGCATGGGAATGGCTGGCTCTCCCAGGGATGGTGGCCTGCTGGGCTCAGCAGACCTCCATGTCTGGGACTGCTTTTAAATAAGGCAGTTTTTAAAAAAATGCAGCCCGTTTTCCTTAAAGGAAAACGAGATGCATTTTTTTTAAAAAAATGAAACGTTTTTGTTTCATTTTTTAAGGGCAGGTAGTGGTCCCTGGGACCACTACCTGCCCTTAAAAAATATTTTAAGAGCCAGTCACAAAGGGGAAGGCCCCTTTCCATTTGCGACTCCATTACCACCCTTTGAAGAGGGCGGTAAATTGCAAGTGTTTTGCGACCGCAATTGCGTTCACAAAACATTCATACATGGCTTTGCAGTCGCTATTAGGAAGGGAACGCCCCTTCCTAATAGCGAGTCGCAAAACACTATTTTGCGAGTCGCAATTTTTTACGAGTCGCAAAATAGTGTTTGTACATGGCCCACAGTGATTTTGCATGCTCAAACGGGTCTAAAACCCGTTTGCGCATGTAAAATCACGTCGTACATCTGGCCCCTATGTCCTTAACTGGGCCACTATCAAGAACAATAACCCTTTACTGCTGATTCTGGTATTACAGTATGAAGTATGGCACACAACCATCAAAACTGAACTGGATCTCCGCGGGGCATATCATGCTATCAGAGTCTGGGAGGGAGACTAGTGGAAGACCACATTTTGCAGGAAATAAGGTTTCTACAAGTGCTGCATAAAGTCTTTCATTGTCTGCAATGCCCAGTGGCGTTTCCATTTTTTTTAAACGAGGCCCTACAGGAAATGTTGGACATCTGTGTCATCTTATATATCGACGACATTTTAAATATTCCTAAAGTGAGGAAGAGCACATTCAGCTTGTTTGTGCCATGCTTCAGTGTCTACGAAATAACCACCTATTTGCTAAGCCCGGGTCGAGTACTCCGCTCCGCCAGAGGAGTTTGCGGAGTTTTACCAACTCCACGCTCTGCTGGGAACGCGAAGTTGCGGCAAAACTCCGACTCGGTGGCAGAGCGGAGTACGCCCCTCAATCCGAGTCAGTCCCCTTCAAGACGTAATATGTATGGGGATGGCAAGAAGGAGACACCGCGGCGAGGAGGAGGGCAGCCCGCAGAAGAGAAGGTAAGTATTTTTTTAAAAATTGTTTAATGGGCCTGGGGTGGAGCGGAGCGGAGTTCCACAGAGTTTTTTTAACTCCGTTGAACTATGCGGAGCACCACTCCGCATACTCCGCCCAGGGTTACTATTTGCTAAACTTCAGAAATGCACTTTTTGCTCAACCTCGGTAGAATTCCATTGGATTATTTATCACGCTTTAGGGAATTAAAATGGATAACAGGAAAATTGATGCAATCTTGAAATGGCTATCCCCTACAAACATTAAAGAGATCCAGGGTGTTCAGGGGTTTGCCAATTTTTAAAGTTTCATTTCTCCTCTCTCAGAGATTGAGACCCCATGATTCGCCTCCTGAGAAAATGAGCCTCACTTGTTTTCGCAGAGGTAACCGATAAGGCCTTTACAACCTTAAAGAAATGTTTTGCCTGTGCTTCAGATCTGGCACTTCCATACCTGGTTGAGGTGGATGCCTCACAAGCTGCAGTAGGCAGAGTAGTCTTAGACAGGGTACGCCATTAAAAACATAGTGGACGTCCCATCTGTCATATTATAAGGGCATTATAGTCAATGGCACTCTACATGTGACAAATGAAACGTTTTGATGGAGTACCCTGTTTGCCAAGTTCTAATTAAGTCCCTTAATCTTCAGGTGCAGAGCCCAATGTAGTTTACTATGTTAACTGATTTCCAGCTAGCGACAAAATTATTCTCAAGCTTGTGAATGCCTCAACTGTAGAGTGAAAATCTGTTGAATTATATAGCAGAAGTTGAACGTGTTGGATCCCATTCACAAAGTCATTTTCGGGTTTAAACCTGTATTTAAAGCTGAAAATGGCTCCACTGACGGAATCCTGACATATGTAAATAATTTAACATCGGCTTATTTCTCTGCCATGACCGCATATAATTACACACTAGTAAACCACATGCAAGAATTAGGGAGGGGGTGGGACAAGCAGGGCTGGACGGGGAACCGAAACTGGCCCTGGCAAACTGCTCAGCCTGCCCAGGGGAGGGGGGGCGGGGCTAGCTGTTTGCTAGGGCCGGTTTCGGTTTTGGCAGATTTTCTTACAGGGGGCCGATATTGCCCAAAACCAACCCTCACCCTGGCTGCCCATCGGGGAAACGCCCGGTGCCCGTTACGGCTAGTCCGGCCCTGGGGACAAGGCATGCTTTGTGTTATAAGTTTGTGAATTCACAAGCTCTGATAAGACTATTTCCCACCCTGGAAAAGGTTGGCTCAAGGGAGGGAAACGGATGACATTCAAACTTGTAGGTAATGTACAATAAGGGATTTTCTCCATGGAGAGTTTCATATTAGTTATTCTAGTTTGATCTTATGCCAATAATGCAAAATAAACATTAAATCCATAAATATTCCAAACAAAGCACTGATAAAACCTTGTACAACTTTGACGAGCATTACATGAAAGGGACATCGTAATCGCATGACTACAATTATTCAGCAAACAGCCTTTGTTACAGGCGAGAGACTATAAACATGATTCTTAGGTGAAAGCACGTCCCTTGCATAATTGAACTCAATAACGCAGGTGAGAAGAGTTCATCAAAATATTACAATAATATCTTTTTCTTTAAATACAAAAGAACCTCAATACAGTGTGCAAAACAGCAAAGTAAAGTGCATTAAAGTAGTTAAAGTGCAGACTAGAATCAGGAAACGTAAAAAACTGGAAGTCAAGCAGAGTGATGCCACTTAAAGTAGTACATGACACCTAACAATTGAAAAGATTATTTGTTTACCTTTTGACATTAGCACGTAAAGTGAAGATAGTAAACATTCCTAAATGCTTCATTAATCTAGCGAGCCTGTCTTTCAAAGAATTTCTTTCCGGAACCATATTAAAAATGCTCCCCACACAGAGCATAGCTTCACACTTTCACATTTCATTATATAACACATTAGTTCTGTGACATGACGGAAAAGCAATTCAACCATCCAATCAAAGGATAAAGAAAATAGTAAAAAGTGTATGAAAGACACTGGTCAATTTTTGCAGAAAGGACAAGCTACGACTTCAGAATGCCTGATGGAAGTACCTCCTACTTTCATTTCTCAATATAAAAAGGTAGGAATTTGTCCCAGCCTAAACTTTAACATCCACCTCCTTGTTTTCCTCACCTTGATGTTTTTAAGTAAGCTTGCATTCCTCCTCTCAAATCAGTTTGCTGCAAATGTTCCAACTGTTTTCACCCCATGCAGTCAGTCCTCTAGATCGTTCCTGATTGCAGCCTCTTTGAGCATACTTCATTTCCGCATTTTCCTGCTTGCAGTTGATGTTTCTGTGCTTTCCATTAGAGGTAATTTGCATACTGGCCCCATTATTTTGTCCATATTTTCAATCCAGAATGGGGACTGTCTGGATTCCAAGAGCAATCTGACTATATGGCTCAAAGACTAATCCTCTGACTTAACAAGGTTGAGGCAATAGTTTACTGATCAGGCTGAGCCAATAGTTTATTGATACAGATTAGGCCTAGTTTGAGCCTTACTGCACTATTAACAGTGCCCCTTTGTAGGCCAAGCAACTTCTTCCATATATTTGTTTCCACTTTTTGAATGTGGGTAACAGATTTCTCCTCCAAGATCTCACTACCCTAAAATAAAAGACTAGCTATTTTCATGTCATATGTTTCCAATAGAACTGCCACCAACTGCCACCAACTTATGCCCCAGAGAGAAATCCAACCTTCTCAACGCCTCATCTGTCATCTTGTCTCTTTGTTCCAATCAATCAATGTGACTTTTGAAATTCAAATTGTTCGAAAAAACTATTCCTAAGTACATATATTCTTTCACAAATGCAAGCAAAAACCCAAACCCAAAGATATTTTGGTCCCTCCTTAACGGGAGAATACAAGGCCAAAGAGGACAAATCAGTGCAAATATCCGTGAAGAAGAGTGGGTACTTTTCCTAACGGCTCACTTCAAAGTGCCTGAAAAGTAAGAGGTTCCATTTGTCAAACCCATAACATCGTCCTCCGATCAATTTAAGTCATCTGCAGTTCCCCCTAGGGACAAAGCGATCTGGGACACCCGAGCAACAAGCAGAGATGGATACTTGGAAACCATCAACCACTGATAATAAACCTCCGTTCCAGCAAAGGGAGCTCTCTCAACAGGCATTAAAGGCATCAAAAGCACTGACGACCCGAATGGACCGAATTATAACCAAAGGCCGTTCAGATGGGGCCCCTGGGCCAAATGGTCTCCCTCAGGCTCTGTATAAGCAAGACATTGACTTTTGGGCCGAACACCTGGCACCCCTATTTGGCTATTGTTGGTCTAGCCAGCTCATCCCAGAGTCCTGGTGTGGAGCGATCATACATCCAATTTACAAAGGTGGTACGAGATCTGTCCCTAAAAATTATAGGATGATTGCCCTTTTGGATGTAGAATCTAAATATTGGGCCAGTCTGCTGCTTGAAGATCTGTCATCGTGGGCTACAAAGAATCATCTTATACCCTTTAACCAGACAAAATTTGTGGCAAAATCAGGGACTATAACACACCTGCTTGTGTTATCGGTACTGATGGATAAAGCGGCGGCTTCAAGAATGCCAATTCATTGCTGCTCTATTGACTTCAAAGCAGCCTTTGATTGTGTGCCTAGGGGTCATCTATGGTCCAAACAACAGAAGTGGGGGTTCCCCCTGTCCTCCTAAAGGCTATAATTCAGCTCCATACAAACACATGGATCCGTATAAAGGTGGGAGATGGATCTCATATCTCAAGCAAAATACAAACATCACACAGAGTTAAACAAGGGTGCGTGTTGGCACCCCTCATCTTTAACCTCTTTATCTCGGACCTATCGCAGTTACTTGAAGATGTTAATTCCCACCCTCCAAAACTTGGTGGGACTAGGGTCAGTAACTTGCTGTACGCAGATGGCCTCATTCTACTTAGTCATACAAGGGCTGGCTTGCAGAGGCAACTCGATCAGTTGCTTTCCTACACAACTTCTAATGAGTTGGAATTACATCTATCCAATACAAGGGCAATCACCCACTGGACAAGAAAACACCAAGGTGGCGGATGGCAGCTCAATGGTACAAGCATTGAGAACGCCTTTTCATATAAATATCTAGGGGTCCATATGGATAAAAGGTGCCCCTTTTCAAAACACAGGGATGAAGTTGGAGCCAAAGCACTAACTATTCAGGTAGCACTCACAAAGCTTGCAAGGCGGCTACCCGGTTCAAGTCTGTCCCCTTTAATAACCGTCATGAAGGCTAAAATAACTTTCTATCCTTCGGTCAGGAGATTATGCTGGGAAAAGATAACAGCCTGGTGAATAAAATAACAACAAGAATGTTTAAGCAAGTGCTGAGTCTACCAAAAACCTCATCCCCTTCCCAGATAAGATTTGAGTTTTGCCTCCCAGACCACCGAGCGGCTGGGGCCAGAGCATTAATTAAGCTGTGCAACAAGCTACGCATGTCCAGAGAAGCGAGCTTGGAGGCTTTGCTGTGGCAAGAAATTACAACCAGTCAGATGGGAAGAAAACATTGCCGCGACCTAGAAGATTCCCTGCAACTTTTGGAAGCGCATGAAATTTGGGACACAAATCCATCTCAGCAGGTCCTCAAAACGTACATCAAAAAGTGGGTTCACTCGTGGTCCTTTCATTCGGATAGAGCACAACTGTGGCAACGTAAATGTTCCTGGACGATTATATTAGGGTTCAAGCCAGGTATTGTGGCGTCATACCTGTCGTGTCCCTACGCAGTGTTTTGTAAAAAAATATTTCCAACCCTCAGAATGGGGGAATGGCCCTTTTTGTATCATTTATCCGGCTGGCGCCACACAAATGACAATACAATGTGTAGGCGGTGCGGATTCAGTAAGGAAATGATTGAGCATGTGGTATGCCTCTGCCCTGCACTACTTAACGACTGAAGGACCTTGTTACGTGGCGAATGGAACAAACTTGGTGTCCTCGCCTGCCGGCAAGCCATTCTCACATTCATGAACCCAGAGAATCCGATGCTCAACACCCGGTTCACTAAGATTGCCGCAAGAGTGGCAAAAAGGTTTACCCAGTGGGAGAGCCAGCAAGTTAATAACTGCAATCTTACGTAGGGATGCTTGAATTTCAAAAAGAGTAAATTGGCATATTTATTTTGCTAATGATAGTGGCCCTGCCTGGCTCTTTGGCTGCCCTCTCCAAGGTTTTGTGCTTTTTAGAGTTACTGCCACTTTTTGAAGGGACTCTTTTTTTCGAGAAATAGAGCCGCAAAGTGGCGGATCTGCCAGTAGGTTTTTTATGTTTAGAGTTTTGTCCTTTTCTTTTAGTATGATGTTAAAATCAAATAATTCATTATTGTTTTTCATCTAATCTGTGATTCAACTGAAGGGGCTCATGTCTAGAATTAACTGTGTGCCTTTTTGGAAATCCAGTAATAACTCAAGTAGCATGAAACCAGAAAAACTATGAAATTTTAACGAGTGTCAATTAGGATTCACGTGACTACTTATTGTTAAATATCTTAATTCCTGCCCACTTACTTTTTAAATGTAAGGTTTTTAATGGCCAAAGGGCGGCACTTAGGACTTCCATTGAATGCGATGAAAACATGCAGCATGGATTTAGAAATTAATTACATTTGTTTCTTTTTCCTTTTTATTGGGTGTAAATATCTTAACAATTAATTAAGACATATTTTTATTAATCAAACAATAAAGCTTCATATATACTAAAAAAATTGTTCGGTATTTGACCTCCAATTCAGAGTTGGATACTGCTTTGATTTGTTTGAGGAAATTATCACAGTAATTTAGAAGCATTTATTGTGAGATTGTTTGGGGCACAGTATTTTCCAAATTCATTAAATTGTCTTTGCAAGCCAACCGGGGTTTGGTCAAAGAGAACGGTATCATTAGCATAAAATAATTGAGAGGTGGGTTGCTTCCTCAGCTTTGGAAGAAATGAGCAGACAGACCTAAGGGTCAATGGAACATCAGCAATGTAAATGGAAAATAACACTGGCACCAGAACACAGCTATTGATGGAGTTCATCTGGAGTCATTATTTTCCTGAATAGTGCCCCATTACTGCCCAACTCAATCCTAGTCCACGAGTCTTCATGCAATTGAATTACAAGTTTCAATAAGCCCATAGGTATTGGCCATCTCACCATTTTCTTCCAGAGGGAGGTTCGGTTGATGATATTGAAAGTGGTTGTGAGATCTATAAAGGACACATAAAGAGACTGCTTTTTCTTTAGGGCATACTACTCTGCCCTTGAGAACCTTTAGAATCAAGCATGCGCCAACCATGGAGTAGCCTTCCCTAAAGCTGAACTGAGTCTTTGGGATGATATTCTCTTCTTCTACCCACTCTTCCAAGTCTTTTAGGAGATGCTTTGCATATGTCTTATTTGGGATATCTAATAAGGCAATAATTCAATAAATTTGGAGAGACTCCTGCAAACCTTTTTTGAAGATCAGGACCCTTATGTTGCCCTTCCAAGTTGATGGAATGCTATGTCCATTAATAATTGTTTCATAAGTGGGTGTTAGGACCTGGCCCACAATTTGGTATTAAGTTTCAGTAAGTTAGCTGAAAGGCCATCTAGCCACAGGTCTCGTGATTTTTTTCTGATTTTTTATGAATACTTCTAATTCCTTCATGGTTAGAATTGATATTACTTCTTGAATAGCTACCGATAATGCTCCCTTCACAATATAACCTTTATGCGTCTCCATCTTAAGGTCGACTACTTTCATCTTCTGTAGGTCAGAGATGTATTCAGGTTGCCACATCCACAGGGTTAGCTTCTATTTTTTTCTTCTATTTCTATTTTTTTTTTTACGTTGCCAATTGTTTTCCCAACTAGGGGCCTCATTATGATGTTGGTCGGAAAGGCTCTGAACGGCATTCGGATTTTCCTAACCCGTGTCGGAACCCTTGTTTCCGACCGACTCAGAAACATTTCCGACCAACCGATTACGATAGAAGGTAACTGTTCGGTCTTTCCGACTCGGTTCCAACCGGCATTCGGAGACTCCGAGTTGGTTGTAGCCAAATCTTACAGGTTCTATGGACCGCGTTTCCGACCGACGTATTACGATGTCGGATTCGGACAGCCTTCCCGAAATGGTCAGTCCGACACGAAACGGCTGTCGGAAACTGACTATGGGAGCCCATAGCAGGCCCCCCTCCACCCAGAGGCCTCTAGTACCCATGGGACCCCTCTTTCCAACCATGCACAGTGTGGCAGGCACCATGGGGTGCCTGCGACAGGGTGTGAGGTTTTCCGCAAACACCCCAATTTTCAATGGGAGCCTGTGTTGTCGGTCGTAACTAAACCCGGGCGTAAAACTCCGCTCCGCTCGCAGAGTTTATGGATTTTTGGCAACTCCGCATTTCGCATAGAATGTGGAGTTACTAAAAACTCTGCGCTCCGTACCGGAGCAGAGTTTTTTTTGTGTTTGCGCGCTCAAACTGCGTTTTCACGTGCGCAGGAGCGACTTACCGGGATGCCTGCGATCGCCGACGAGATTTCCCATCCGTTCACGAGCGCCACGAGATTTGGTAGCCGGCCACTTGGTCCGCGAGAGTGTGCGATCACGAACACGTCATTCAGGCGCGCCATCAGACTTCCGGCGGAAGTTTGTGAAGATCGCGATCCCGAACACACAGAATTTGCAATCTGGAGAAGAATCTCCCTCAAGCAGCATCAAAACCTTCTCGAAATGATGATTTGGATTAAAAAAACTCCTCAGATTGACATTTGGCTGTACTTTTTTGTGCAAGGAGTTCTTTTTATTTTTTTTTGAAGAGGAAGGAAGTGCCCCAGTGTCTCCGACTTCCTGTTCCAGTCCAGCAGGCTCCTCCCAGTGCTTTGTCCATCTCCTGTTCACTTTACATTTGGATTTGGAGCTGGAAGGATCACTTTTTTGTCTGCTGCATCATATATCATTGGATTTGAGGACTTTTGGATTTGAGATTTCACAAGTAAGTTGGAAAATTGGTGTTTGTTTGATTGGGGCATTGCACCTACATTTTTCTGTACTTCTTATTGTTTTTTTTAAATGTATTGTGTTGGGTGGCCTGTAGTTTCAGTAGGGGCCTAGTTGTTTCTTTGTATGTAATTATTCTTCTAGCTTTCTTTTATAAAGGAAACATGTTGCAAAGTTCACTACATTTTTTCCAACTTTTGAAATCAATTTGCAATATTTATTTATTTCACTAGTCCAGTAGTCTGCCAATAGGCTTTTCAGCCAGTAGGCCCAGAGCTACTCATGGGTGCATGAAACAACTGTTTCTGTGGTGTCTGTTGAATTTAAACATCATTTAGGGCATGGATGGCATTGGATTGAAATGCAAAATGTGTTTTTTGTTTTTTTTTCACTTTTTGTCATGTGTGTTAAATAAATGCCTTTGTAGGAATGTGTGTGGTTGTTGTGTAACTTGCATTGCAATTTGCAAACCTTTTTTAGCCCTGTGGATTTTTGTTTTTGGCATTGTTGTCAAGCTGAGTTGTTTAGCATGCCTCCTTTGTCTGGCCAGTGTGTGAGTGGGTTTGTTTGTAATAGTGGGCCAGCATTTGCCTTGGCTAAGCCTCTCTGTGTGGCCAGAGGCCATTTTGTAAAGTCTATGTCCATAATAGGCCTGCTTGAGTTCATTGTTTTCCAGGCCTCCTGCTTGTTGTTGTTCTTGTGAGTGACCATGTGGCTGGTGGCCATTTTGTGGTGGTGGTAGTAGTGCTTTTGCCATAGACCTGCATGTCTTCTTTCCTTTGTTCTTCTTGGTTTATTGATTGCTTCTTGTTGTGGCCTGCCTGGCCATGTGGCTGGCGGCCATTTTGTGAAGGCAGCCATGGTGCTTTTGCCATAGGTCTGCATTGTCTGTCTTCCCTTTCTTGTTGTTGTGGCCTGGATATGCGGCTGGCGGCCATTTTGTGAAGGCAGCCAGTGTGCTTCTGCATTAGGCCTGCATGTCTTTCTCTTTCCTTTCTTCCTCTTGGCTTATTGCTTCTATCAATTTTCATCTGCAGCTCCCTGAATGCTGAATCCCACGTGAAGCACAATGCCAAACATAATCCGTTACATTTGTATTTTTGTTGTTGTTGTTCTTCTTTCCTATCCTTCCTCAGTGTACTGTACAGTTCACTAGTACACCAACCATGAAAGCCCTTGTTTTTGTCAGTCTCACAAATGTCTACACTCTGGGGCCGATTCCGATCTCGGCCGGTAGGGCTCCGAATCGGATTCGGCTTAACCGGATCCGATTCGGAGCCCTATTTCCCGACCGAGTCGTACGCGCGTCCGGGCGAGCGAGTACGATGCAAAATCGCCGACCGACTCGTCCGGGCGTCCCGACCGCTCCGACCGACTCGTTCCCGGGTCGAACCGCACCGACCGACTCGTTCGGACTCGACTCGCACCGCGCAATGGAGACGTTCCCCCTGCGGGTAAGTACGATGCGCGCCGCGAGCAGTCCGACCGAGCCGCGCACTCCGGCTCGAAAGAGCAGTCGGAGCCGTACTTTGGGGGTCCGTGTCGGACCCCCCTGTACGCGTAGCCGCGCGAGTCGCACACAGGGGGGACACATGGGTCCCCCCTACACGTGCATGTACGGCGCGACCCGCATCGACGCGCACACGCTTTAGGGGGTGCCCTTGTTCGCGTCATGCCCATTGAGTCAATGGGAGCCCGTGTACGCGTCGTACGACTGGCTCCCATTGACTTCAATGGGAGTCCGACCGAATCGAGTCCGATAGCATACGTGCGCATCGTACTCGTTCGGTCGGACTGCTAGAGTCCGATTCGGTCGGAAATCTCTCCGGGTCCGGCTCGGTCGGAGAGATTTCCGGCCCGAATCGGAATCGGCCCCTCTATTGTTATGTTTTTTTTTAAATAACTGAGGTCATACATTTAATAATATTAATAAGTGTGACCACACACAAAGTTATATATTATATTTGTTTGTTTGTACTAGTAGCAATTGAACCACAACAATGAATACCAAGTTGACGTTTCATTGATGTTCTTCTTGCTTCTTTGGTTTTAGGTGCACAAAAGAGGAGGAGGCGTCATCAGCCATTGTGCTGCCAGACAGAAGTCCTGCTGCGCACGACGTCACGTGACGTGTGACCACAAACATCTCTACAACTTGTGCCACTGCCTGCTGCTGACATCTGAAGAAGATGGCCCCAAAGAAAGGTACCAGGTCCTCCAGTACCAAGAAAGTTGCCAGTGAGAAGAAGGAACTGCCACTTACCAAAAATGGTGTGCCGCCCAAGATCTGTTTTTGGAAAACAAAAATTGCGCCTGCAGCAGCGGAGTCCAGGGAGCAAGCTGGGAGCAGCCTACCCGCATCAGTGGACCCACCTCACCAACCTATTCCCAAGCCCATGTCTGTCACAGAGGCAGCCAGTCTAATCACGACAACGCAGACGAGCAGTGATGTTGAAATTGACTTATCGTTATCGCAAAGTGCTACCCAATCAATGCAGGGAACTGAGATAAGTGGCAACAACAGCTGCAGCCGCCCCCAATAGTAGTTGTTCCTTCCGAAGTAGGGGCAATGCAGGAGATAGAGCTTCCTGCAGAGGAAGAAGAGCAAGCCACTCTTTCAGAAGATCCATTGTCTTCCAGATCCCCAGCAAGGAAAAGGAGGGTTAGTCCATCAATTTCTTCTGCAAGCCCCCCTTCGGATGAGCTAGATGCCACTTGGATCCCACCACCTCAGTCTGAGAGTGAGACACGCCACGGGACAAGGCTAGGGAAAAGGAAGGTTCCAGAAAGCCTTAGAGTTATGGAGGTAGATGTAGAAGAGGAGGATGATGATGAGCCAATCATCATCATGGACATTAGTCCTGCCCCAGTGGAGACCGACATTACCCTATCCCAAATTGCTGTGAGGGATGTGGCACGGATACCACCAACACAGATCATACCACCAACACCACCTCCAGCTTCCATAATTCACCGGCAGCCACGTACATCCACCCCAAGTACCACCTCAGTAGAAGTAGGTACAGCAGCGAGTCAAACTTCACGCCTACCTACCAGTTCATCCGGCATTGCAAGTGGCACCAGCAGCAGTGTCAGAAAGTTGACCTCCCCAGTTTGGGACTTCTTTTCTGTTAGCACAAAGGAGGTGTACATTGCTATATGCTCCATTTGTGGACAAGGTGTCAGTCGGGGTAAGCTTGGTACAAACTATGGTACCGGAGGCCAAACAACCCATCTGAAAAAACACCACTTGATCCAGTGGGAGGCGCACCTAAGCGGCCATAAAACTGCACCCATTGCTGTTGGTGGGGATGAAGAAGTAGAAGATATGATAGCGGTGAAGGTGAACAAGAGGGAGACATTTTCTTGGGTACACAAAGTAGCCCTGTCCCCAGCAGTGCAGTGGTACCACCCACATCCTCATCAGCAAGATCGCAGTGGCACAAGAGTAAGAGTCAGGCTGAGACACCAAGGGGTCCCAGGCAAGAGAGTACTGCAACGAAAAAGCATGCGTTGAGCCTTACAACATCTGGTGTCAAGAAGTCACCTGCATCAGTGGCACCAGAAAAGAAAAAAATCCAGCCTACCATTCTCAGCATGTTTAGGTCGGAGGGGCAGTACGAACGCAACCACCCAATGGCACGTATTTACAATTCGAAGCTGGCTAAAATGTTAGCGCTGGACCTCCTCCCTTTTTCTTTTGTGGAATGGGTGGGTTTTCTTGAATTTCTGACAGCCATTTGCCCAAAATGGAAGATTCCCAGCCGGTCCTATTTCGCCAGAGTTGCTGTTCCAGCACTACATCACGACATGCTGGAATTGCTTGGACAAGCTTTGCAGCAGAGTGCTGTTCACACTATCCACCTGACAAAAGACATGTGGACCGGTTGCAAAGCCACTGATTACATGTGCATCACTGCACACTGGATCTCTTTTGTGGGGGTTAGAGGAACGATATCTGCAGCAGGTGTTGTTGACACTGCTGAGATTTTTAATGCCACTCGGAAACATGCAACTGTAGCCATGTTCGCCATGGAGAAATGTTATACTGCTGCAAACATTTTGGAAGACTTTGACAGCAAGGTCTTTGAATGGCTGTGCCCAAGAGGGCTTAACATTGGTTTTGTTGCCACGGACAATGGCAGTAATATAGTTAAGGCCATGTTCGATGGTGGCTATTTCAGTGTCATGTGTTTGGCTCACTGCATTAACATCATTGTTCAAGACTTTCTGAAAAAAGAAGACCGAGTCAGCAACTTACTGACCACCTGCAGAAGAATCTGCACACATTTCAGCCATTCTTTTAAAGCCCGGAAGCAGCTGAGGATCATTCAACGTGAGCATAGAATACCAGTTAAAGCACTCATCCAGGAGGTGCCAACACGTTGGAACTCATCTTATTACATGCTTGAACGTCTGTTTGAGCAGTACAGACCAATCTATGAGTATGTCATGCAAAGAGGGGATTTTACTGTGAAAGGCATGATCATTGAGATGGACCAATGGGGCCTAGTTAAATGCCTGACAGAGATGCTACTTCCTTTCGAGCTCTTCACACGTGAAGTCAGCAAGTAGGACTGTACTATGGCCAAGCTATCTCATTGGTGCACATGCTACAGGAACAGCTGAAGGGGGTGTCTGCAATGTACGCAGGTGTGGAGGAAAAAAAAGAAGCATATGAGTTGGTGGAGAGCATAACCCTTCGCTTATCTGAAAATACAAGGGTGCAAAGAGGCATTGTGTCATCCAACCATTACATTTCTGCCACAATTCTGGATCCACGGTACAAACAAGTACTGAACACATTGATTCCTTTTTTAGAAGGGGATGTTGCCAAGTACAAAATATGGATAGCTGCGGAAGCAAGTCGCTTAGAACAAGAATGGCTGGGAATTAGAGGCCTGCTACTCCAGGCCACAACAAGTACTGCAGGGCAGCCGGTGTCAAGTTCAACTTCAGAGCCTGAGGGCAGTGCGGTTGGCTCACAGCAGTCAAAACCACCAACAACACCAAGAACAACATCAGCAGCAACAAGAACAGGAGCATCAACCCCACCAGAATCGGCACAGGAATGGTTTCTACAGCAAGGTCTTATTAGGTCGAGTGTTGAGGCAAAGGCAAAAGATGCAGAGCAAAGGGGAGCACCCCTGAGCATTGAGCGGATGGTCCAGCAGAGGTCTTCATTGATCAAAACCCATTGCGGTATTGGTATGGGAAAAGGCACCAATGGCCAGTGCTCAGCAGGCTGGCGAGAAACTATCTGGCTTGCCCTGTCGCAAGTGTCTCTTCTGAGCGTGATTTCATTGCTGCTGGTGCCGTTCTGACCGTGAGAAGGACCATTATCTCGCCTCAAATGTGGAGAGGTTAACCATGATCAAAATGAATCAGCACTTTCTACCACCGGATTACACCATACCTGAAGTAGCACAGCAGGAAGATGATGACAGCGACTTAGGTCATGGAAATAGTGTGTTAGATGACCTACTTCTGGATGAACCACCAGAGTTTGAGGACGAGATCTACTTCCCTGACAACAACTAGGCTTTCGACTTGTTACTTTCTTTCTTGCTTATTTACTTTTATTATTTGTGTGTGTCTCTGTCTTTCTGGTTCGAATCACAACAAATCCATCACCACTGTCTTACTCTTTTATTGCTGGATTGGAGTTGCAACTGTGTGCAGTCAGTGAATAAGTCCACTCCTCCGAGTCCTGCTCCAGTCCACTCCTGAGTCCTGACTTGCCCTAAATCCATTTCCCTCAAGCCAGACATTGAATGGAGAATACTAGCACAAGAAATGTGTGCCTGCCTCATCGAGTCCCTCCAAAGAACCTGATTATAGCTATCCTCCTTTCCGAGCCGAGACGGACTGCCCCGTAAGAACAGGTAAATGATGGCATGCATTGGATGCTGACTCTGAGTGATTGGTGTTTGTGTTGTTGTTGTGCATGATGTCTACTAGTATTTTATCTACACACAAAAAAGTGATTCAAGTCAATGTGTCCGTTTCTTGTTGTTTAATAACAAAATTGTACTACTGCAGGCTGATCAATTGCATTTTTGATTCTGGACTCACACAGTACACTACAGAGTTGGACACCATGATGACCATACCATACTCGCAGTCAGTCAGTAGGATCAGAGATGATTCATGGAATAACTCTGGGCGTTTCATGAAGTGCCTAAAAGGTAAACAAGTCACCAGCAACCACACCAGACCTACATGTCTGTGTAGTGGTGGAGGCGAGTGTAGTGATATGACTGACAGCAGTGCATTGATTTAGTTACTTAATTTGGAAAATGCAATGTTACTGTGTATGTGTGCTCAGTGCTGTCTGGCTCAAAATCTGAGCTCAGAGGCCCTGCTCTATCCTGTTGTTGTTGTAGGTTAATGATGGAAAAAGAGTAGACATGATTTAGCCATGCTGCCTCTGAAAGTGTTCTTGTTGCACTCCTCCTTAATTTATGCATTTTTACTTTTCTCCTTGATTTTTCAATATCCCTTTTGTTTTTACATGTACACTTAAAGGCCGGCCTTTACCCTGTGCTATACTGGGAAAAACAACTCACACTTACCTTACCAATCCGCATCCGCCAGGCAGGCAGTGGCACCCAAGATTGACGGACGGAGCATCCGTGAAAGGAAGGACCAAGAGGAATGCCGAGATGCAACTCCCAATTTGACCATAACAGATAGTACCATCTTTTATTTTTCATTTGATTCATTTTTTCTCTTCAATCATTACAACTGTGTGTTGTTGTTTATGATGTTTGCTTATATATTTGACCCCTACAGCTAATTTCTTTATTTTCTTTGCGAGCTTTAAAAGGAAGCCTGGTACAACAGCACATAAAATGTATGTAATTTGGGTCTCTTGACTCTCTCTCTGGGGGCAGACAGGTAAGGCAATTGCATAATAATAATCAATAATATACTGCTGTCCTGCACTACTAGTCTAGTACAGCTCATCATCATCAAGTCATCATCATGCATGCATTTCCTTTTTCTCCCTTAACAGATTTATGATGGTCGTCTGCCAAGATTGTGTGTTGTCCATGTTGTAGTCAGTCGCGGTCGGTGGAGGAGTGCCGGCCGGGCGGTGACGTGGGGCGGGGGAGGGGCAGGGTGGGGGGTAGCAAAGTATGGATTACGGACCTATACAGGTAAGTAAACATTTAAATCAATGAAACGAATTTCGTTGTGCGCACTGCACTGCCAAATGCAATGCAGTGCGCGCAACGAAATTCGTTTCATTGATTTAAATGTTTACTTACCTGTATAGGTCCGTAATCCATACTTTGCTACCCCCCACCCTGCCCCTCCCCCGCCCCACGTCACCGCCCGGCCGGCACTCCTCCACCGACCGCGACTGGTTGTAGTGTTTGTCTTTGTCAAACCTTTCCCTCAAATACCCCTTCCCAACCATTCATCAAACCCTAACCCACTTCCACCAGGCTGTGTGATTTATAATTTTGAGGTGTGACTAAATTAAATTTACACCAATAATTGATCACACACTTGCTTATGCGGTTTTGGTGAAGGCAACACTAACTCAAGGCAAGGCTAGGATCTTCTTCTGCTCTAAGTTATATATATATATCGGCCACACTGGCAACATATAGATTAGATTGCCCACCCATGCTCAGTATTCGCAATTCAATTTTTTTCCAGAGGAATGTAATTAACCCATCATAATTATTAATTGAGGGCATCGATTTATCATCCTTCCAGCACCAAAGGTTACGCTTGTCCACTTCATATGTCGAGTCAACTTCAGTTTGTAACTTGTACTAGGCTATCCCTGCCACCATTATGTTTTATTTTACTTTAGCATTGCTTATCATTCATCATCATGGTTTCTTGTTTGGCAGTCTTCTTCTTGTGTACTGTACTTCTACTACTCGTTCCCTAGTCTCCCTCAGGTTACTGACTGTCTCATTTTCTTTTTTTGCAAATGCAACTGTCTACTACTGCTACCACCACCCACCATGGCACCTTAGGAAACCAAACAATCACCATGCAGCCATCGCTTAGTCTAAACATCAATCACAGGTAAGAGAAGAAGTGTGGGGGAGGCAGTAATGTATATACTATGGAAATTAATTAATTCACACACCCACATCCTTCCCAGTACATACTACAAAGGGGTTCTAGTTGCAGAATGCATAGACTAGGAGGAGAGACTCACAGTAGTAGGACAAGTGAGGGTACTGCATCTATCTTTTCGTGTGTTACACTAATGGCAGATTTCAAAAACTGTCTGCGGCCCTGCAGCAATAGGAGGAAACAAACAAGGCAACGTAAAAGAGTAACCTCCCCCCAGAAAAGATGTACATCATATATATTGTAAAACTATAAATAATTTATTACCCTAACAGATAAACTAGAAGAAACCCACAACACCTGACCCACCCCTCTCCCTAACCCCAACCAATGTCCAGTAAATTAAATAAATGTCCATGATTGTCCAAGTCAAGAAGTTCAAGAAAACCCCAACTTTCCCCAACTCCCAACATCCCACGCACCAAAAACAGATTAAGAAAGGTGCAAGGGTCGAAGACTGAGGTCTAGCGGTGGGGGTGCCGGCTAGTGCGTTCCAGGACCTCCTCCAGCCTGGCCTCTAGGCGCGCCATCCGGAGGAGCATGCAGCACCGAAAGTTCCTGCAGGAACAACAGGGGTGGGCAGCAGTGGATGATGATAAATTTATTTTTATTTGTTTTTTTATTTGAAGAGTTTTATATAGCGCTGGCTAGACCCGGAGGTATCAGAGTGCTTTACATGAGTATCAATTGAGTTACAAGTTACAAATTATATCCATTACAAGAGCATAATAATACACAGGAAAGAAAACAAAGTTACGATAATTCGTCGGAGGGAGGAAGAAAGCATAGCGGGGAGACGAGGAGAACTATGCCCAATGTCCGGCTGGGTAGGTGACTGCCAAGGGGGTGAACCAGGGCCGATCTCCTCTATAGCTGTCTAGCAGCTCCACCGGGCATCAGCCATGTTTCTCAGGTCTCAGTTTACAAAGATATCAACAATTACGGGAGCCAAGTATGACATAGGGAAAACAGACAGTGTTACACAATAACGTGAGTTACTAGCGCATGGAATAACTAAGACACGGGTCCTAAGGGGCAAAGAAGGAAGGGGGGGGGGTAAAAAAGGGGTAGGGAATGCAAATCCGGTCAGGTAAACCAGCAAGGAGAAAGTACTTCAGGGGGTGGAATACTTCGGAGGGCAGGGGAGGAAAGGAGACACAGCGGAGATACGAGGGAAACCATGTCCAATGTCCGGCTGGGTAGGTGATGGCCGAGGGGGTGAACCAGAGCCTAATCTCCTCTATAGCTGATAAAACAGCGGCCATGATTGATTCGGGCTCCGAAGGTCAGCAAAGTACACGGTCCATAAGAAGATCACGAACCAAAATCGCGGAAATAGGAGAGTTGAAAGGCCACCATCACATATCGCCTCAGGTGAGTCCAAAGGTACAAGGAGGGGGTAGAACTCAGGGGACCTCTCCCGCTCCTTCGTGGGCCACCATTTCTCACATTAGGGGCCGCTGTAGGCAAACTTCAGGTTGTTTTCTCACCGAGGGCGTTGCTGTGAGTACAGAGGCGGAGGTAGGTAGGGACAACGGGGCTGGAGGATGTTTACAGGGAGGCATAAGAAACCAGCCTTTAACTAAAAAACTGCTTGCAGAATCCCTCGACTGATAAATGGCAGGCGCCATACTGAGGTCAGGTAAGTCCTGTCTAGGCGCCATGTTAAGATCAGGCAGTTTAATCTGGGCGCCCCTGCTGCACATCTCAGCCCCCCATAAATGTGATGGGCGGCTGCCAGAGCACGGCGCTGTACCACCAGAGACACGTGGGGGGCCTGGCTGGGACCCGGGGCATTGGAGGAAGCTGCCGCGTCCTCCGCCTCCTCCGCCAGGACAACCAGCCGGCGATATTCTTGCCGGATGGCCTCCAGCTTCCGTTGCTGGGCCCTGGCTGCTAACTCTTGCCTGTTGGGTTGGGAAGTAGTAGCTATATCAAGAAAGAAAAAAGACAATTGTAACCAATACTCTTAGCAAAACAGTAACACAAAATTACACACATAAAAATTATAGTGGCACAGTAGCACTAGCAATTGTGGTATCCTCCTCACTTCCTCTGCCCCTAAGATTTGGATGTGATGATTAGACTTTCAGGCACTAGGCACTATGGAGTAGACAAGTATTCTTCTCTCTCTTGTTTAGCACAGTTAATCTTGTAGGCATGCCAGCTCAGTCAGCTTGTGCCTTAGACAGACATACTCGTGTCGCAGACTCGCGCTACTTTACTACTGTCTGCAGGTGAGGCAGCTGTACTACACAATTATCTATTTTTCCATTACGGCCATACTCTGTTAAATCAATGGCAAATGCTCAATTTCACTTTCACCCTGACTACTGCAATAAGGCACAACATGACATGCTTATGAATGATGATGATATACGGCACGACATCACGTCACTCACGTGATGATGATGATGACATACTGATTTGTAAGTAGTTACCATGCAGCTGATAGGCCACCCATGGCTGGCACTGTCAAAATGACATGGGTAGGGACTGGAGCGGAAGTGGGACTCGGAGTCGGAGGGAGGCGATTAATGATGGGTGGGTAGGGTAAATAATAGTCATGCACAATATATATGTTGTGCTTGCAAACTACTGTGAGTCAAGGGAGTATTCCATTCTGAAATACAACCTCAAACCTTTGAATGAGATTCAAAAACCTTGTAAAAAAACAGTCCTTGTTCTTCCCAGGGCTTTTTTTTCATTTATCATTGCTTTTCTCTTCTAGCATTATTTTATTCTTCACCCTTGGCTTTGGTACTCTGGCACGGTTGAATTTTCTTTTACATTCTCTTCATCCAGTCTGACTCTTCTTCTCACCTACTATGATACTATTCAGGCATATATCCATCCAAACATGGCTATCATAAACCTTTCACCGACAACATACATTTGTCATAGATATAACTAACCAACCACCACCCATGCTTCCTTGCTTGCCTTTGAGTTTGACCCCTCAAACCCCCCGGAGGATTCCTTTCACCCATACAGTTTCACCCTCCCAGGCAGCCATCCTTTATGCTTTCTTTTCTTTCACCTTTCACCTATCCTTTAACTACCCATGCATCCTATCATCAGCCACCTATATGCATCCCGGGGCCCCTTCCTTCACCCACGTGTCCTTCTCTGCCAGTCATATATTACATGTCGTCTGACTCTTTGTCTTCGCCATAAAACTTTCTCTGCTGAGTTGAAGATAGAATCGAATAGGCCATTAGTTACTCAACCCCCACCGCTAATGCTAATGTTAAGTAAAGGGTGTCTTCTTCAATTGTTCAGTGTTCACAACAACTTAGTCTCAGCAGAGGTACAGTGTACTACTGAGTGTGTACACCCTTGCAGCGAGTGTATTCATCATTCTCAATAAGTAAGGAATATGACTTACCACCGCCCGCCACTGCTGCTGGCTCACCCCTTGCAGCTGCCGCATCCGCTCCCTCCGGAGTGGTATGGCCCTCACCGCTGGCCCCGGCACTGGTGGTCGGTACACCTGGAAAAAAACATTTCAAATTATTTAGATGCCATACGCCTCCCCTATTTATTTTTTTCATTAGCAACATTGAAAACACATAATGAATAATACATACACCACACACATCACTATCTACACTTCAGATACTAGAGTAGAGTAGACAGTATGTCCTATCAAAAATAACAAAATAATTTCCGGGTGGGCATTTTGTTGGTGGCAATTTTTGAAAAGCCTCTCAATAAGAGGACAACCCAAAGGACTGGACTCAGTGGCTAGAGCTATTGGTGCATCACATTTTTTGAAAAGAAGAAAGAGTGGCCAACTGGGCGGACATGAGGTCTTTCTTAGTTGGAAAATAATGGTGCTGTCCTCCTCCTCATACTTACTTCCTACCATGGTGCACAGTAATCAGTTGTTCAGTGTTCACCATCAACTGCTGGTAATAAAAAAAGTACTAGGCCTGGATTACAAAAAGTAAAATACACCACTTTGGGGTGTCCAACGTGAGTGACCACCATTTACTGATTGAGCATGAGGCAGTAAAAGCCTTCTCATCTCACAAACCTGCGTAGAATACCTTACTTGGGCATGCAATCTGCACAGCAGATTAGTGCTACTAGTACTGGTAGTAGTAAGGAGTCCTTACTACTACTAGTACTAGTAGTAGCCTAGGACCAATGGGTTCCCTGAGTCTTACAGTACCACTACTGGGCAATCCACATATAAGGGGAGAGGGAAAGCTGAGTGGAAACCCAGAAGAAAGCAAGCTACAGATAGACTAATACAGAGTAAGAGGTTAGTCGGAGGCAGTTTGATTTGATGTAAAAAAAATAAAACCAGACACTAGAAACAATGTTAGTACTAGTAGTAGTAGGTAATGTAGCAAAAACAAGAATTTAGAAACAGAGAGATTGAATAGGATTTTGGAAAAATTAAAATTAGGAAATGGAAATAAGAGCGGTAGAAGTTAGGGAAATATTAATATAACAACACCAGGAGGATTTACTGGGGCCGGCAGCAGAGCCATCTGCGCCTGAGGCCGCTTCCTGCTGCTCCTGGGAGGCCCCTCCGGCTCCCGCAGCCGCCTCAGCACTGCCAGCAGACCCAGTCTTCTTCTTGCCCCTGGATGCTGATCATGTAAGACATAAGTAAAGAGACAAAAAATTATTTGTGGTAAATAAATAAATATAATCGCTCTAAAAATATTTTTATAAAGGAAACGGCAATTGCAATAACGTTGACCTATCCTAAATCAGATCGACTAGTAGTAGACTAGTATCGCAGTCACGCACCATCCTATCTTTATTATTCCACAGTTCAATTCCGATTCCTGAATCCTAAACATACCTAGCCCGCCTATTCCAGACTTTGGAATGAATTGCAAAAATATTATAATTGCTTAAGTTCCGATCTCATTCCTAATCATCTCTCAGTCTCAACACCAACCCCCTTTGACAGGCCAATTACAAAGTCTGCATTTATTCTTCTTAATGCATAGATGGACGCATGCATATTGCATTTTTGCATACACCAAATTGGTTGGTTGCTATTCACTCACTATACCAACTACAAAAGGTTCTACAGGGACTGAAGTCATATGAGAGGATGCGTTACGCAGGCCGCTAAATTACATATACTAACTAACTAACTACTACCACTATCTTAGTGACAGGACAGGACAGCCCAACAGGACAAAGGAAAGTACTGGAGTCTTTCCTATCTGCATTACCTAAATTACATTCTCTAACCTCTCTTAGATAACCAGCCCAGGAGAGCCCAAAGTTGCAAACAAGTACGATTAGTTAGTAGCGCCGAGCACCTGTCTGAAAGTAACAATCACATAATATAAGATTTTTAAACATAAGTTACCTGCATGCAGCAGCAGCATGTTAGCTATTTGCGAAAAAAATAATATTCGCAATAACACAGAACAGAAGACTCAATAGTAATATAATTAGCTACTCACCAAGCCCCGGGACTTCAACACCTAGCAGGTCTTGCTCCCGGTCCAGGATGTCGGACCACCGGTGTGTCAATTGGTTATGGGTGCGCCGGACCCCAGAGCAGCGAAACACTGCCCGGCGCACCCTTTCCCACCGCCGGTGACACACCTGGAGCCCATACCCAGACCCAGGCCTGCCGCATGCTACCTGGGTTAAGGGGAGGTGGCGCTGCAAAAAAAAACAGTGCAGCCACCTCCACCTTGGAGAATAAGGCCCACGGCTGCACCCCTTGTGGGCGCCGCCTTCCGCAAGGAAGGCGGTTGTGGCTCTTGCTCCTCGTGGACCTCTTCCCCTGGCCCTTAGTCTTTTTAAGACTCTTCGCCATGGTTCTGGGTAGGCGGGCGGAAAAGAAAATGTAGGAAGTTAGAAAGTAAGTAAAAAAAAATTAAAAAGCAAGTAATGGAAAAAGAGTGAAAAACGCACTAAAAAACACACAAAAAGTAGAAAAAAACACAAAATATACAATCAGGAATAGAGAGGGATAGATAATAAATAAAAAAGAGCAGAAAAAAGTTTCTATAAACAAAGTATTGAGAAGATATAGGGAGGATAGAAAAACGCCCAGAATCATAGCAAAAAGTGAAAAACAAGATGGTCGCGCCCATTGGCGACCGCGTGGTGAAGTTCACGCGATATTTCCCCCGAGCACGCAAAGAGCGTCCCCAAACACGCAATACGTGTTCCCGAACAACAAAAACACATCGCAAACGGGCAGAACAAGCAACTCCGCGCGCTCGCGGAACTCCGCGTAGCGCAGTGAGTTTTTCTGCAACTTCGCAGGATTCCGCGTAGCGCGGCTACGCGAACTCCGCCCAGGGTTAGCCATAATACAGGCTCCCATTGAAGTCAATGGGAGTCCGAACGAACAGTGTACGGAAACATCATAATAGTCGGACTCGCCGAACCCGAGTCAGTCGGAGCCGATTCCAACACAGAGTCGGTCGGAATGCTTTCCGACCGACATAGTGATGAGGCCCTAGGTCACAGAACCTCTAGGCTCTCCCTTGTCTTAGGTCCAGTATTTGCGCTGTTATGTTATGTTAGTGAATCTTATAAAGCGCGACAGCTGCCCCAGCAAAGAGGCGTCCCGGCGCTGAAAGCACTGAGGTAGACAGGGTCAGCAAGGAGCCCCCGGGAAGGCCTACAGAATGGGAAAGAGAAAAGTTTTTATGGCTTTCCTAAATTCAAGGTAATTGTTAAGCCCACGAATGTGGACAGGCTGCATGTTCCAAAGGATGGCCGCTCTGTTCCGGAAAGAACGACCTCCAGCGCGAACCCTCCTAACTCGGGGAACCACCACCCGGTGTTGTCCCATGGAACGGAGCTGGCTGGGGGGGGAACGTAGGGTAAAAGCAGGTTGGCCAAAATACCAGGAGAGGCAAATTTCAGGGCTTTGAAGGCTATACAGAGAGCCTTGAACTCAATCCGCCTGGCCACAGGCAGCCAGTGAAGACGGCTAATGGCGTTTGTCATAGAGCAGGCTCTGCGCAGACCGAGGAGAGATCTTGCGGGTGCATTCTGTACCCTCTGTAGCCTCTGTATTTTGGTCTTGTTTGCACCCAAATACAGTGAACTAGCATAATCAAGTCTAGACAAAATCAAGGCCTGAATGATGATTTGCCTAGTAGGGGCGTCAAAGAAGCCCAGGATGGGTTTGAGTCCTCGCAGCAGCCCAAAACAGATTCCAGCCACCTTTTTAGTTTGGGTCTGGAAGTTGAGGGAAGCATCCATCCAAACCCCTAAGTTCTTCACAGCCTGCTTGGGGGAGGGGGCAGTGCCTAGGGTCTTGGGCCACCAGCTCTCATTCCACAGACCATGGTCTTTCCCCACCAACAACATCTCTGACTTGTTAGCATTTAGTTGGAGCGAGATCGCTCTGAAACTTAAGAGCGTCCTGTTTAGAGTCGCTTGAGAGGGCCACCACCAACTGTGTGTCATCGGCGTAGGAGACCATGGTCATCCCTCTGCTCTTGGCTACTACAGGCAGGGGATGTACATAAAGGTTGAAAAGCAGAGGGCTCAGGGAGGAGCCCTGTGGCACCCCTTGCTTGATGGGAAAGATGCCAGAGGTGAAGGGGGGGGCTATCACCTGAAACCTCCTGTAGGCCAGGAATGAGGTGAGCCACTTCAGGGCAGAGCCTACAATTCCAGCCTCCTCCAGGCGATGCAGCAGAATTGCATGGGACACTGTGCCAAACGCGACACTGAGATCCAAAAGGATCAGTGCCGACGTCTGCCCTGCATCCAGAGATGTCCAAAGATGTTCTGTCACAGCCAGGAGCGCCGACTCTGTGCTGTGGCCAGGGCGAAAGCCATTCTGGGAAGGATCTAATTTGTTGTTGGAGTGCAGGTAGTCCGAGAGGAGGGAGTTGATATAAGCCTCCGTTTTCTTTGCGGCCCAAGGTAACAGAGATATCGGGCGAAAGTTTTCTGGCTTTTTAGGATCTAAGGAAGGTTTCTTAAGCAGCGGTATCACCCTGGCCTGTTTCCAAGCAGTAGGCACGACCCCTGTATTGAGAGACCCATTGATCACCTGGCCTAAGGGAAGCAAGATAGTAGGTAGAATTTTCCGAAATTGGTCAAGTTTCAGTGGATCGGCCGGAGATCCTGACTTAATTTTGGAGCATAGGGCGAGTAATTGATCCGGAAGGATCGGAGGAAAAGCCTCTAATGTGACGTTGGTATGGTTGCAAGATACCTCAAACGGGCCAACTTGGTCCATAGGGAAGCACTTATAGATGTCTTCAACCTTCCTAACAAAGCTGTCCATTTCCATTCTTTATCTTGCGATGACGCTTTTCTGATTGCTTTCCTAAATTCTTTTCTTTGTTGTCTAATGACAGTCTCTTAAAGCAGGATCTCGTTTAAATGCGTTTCTATACTTTTATTTAATTTTGCTCTAGCTATTTCTTTTGAAAAGCTCACTTTCCTCTTTACAGAGACATCCTTAATTGTGCAATTGTTTGCATATGCCCTAATTGTGCCAATTAGATCTTCATAATCTTCAATTCTTCTCACAGGGCCTCATGTAGTATATTTTATAAACCTTTTCTTCTGAATATGATTTTAACTGAGATCCTTATAGTATTTGTGCATCTAATATGGTGGCTGTTGCGCCAAATTTCTATTGCCTTGACCCACTGATTGAGTGACAGGAGTAGATGTTTATGGTTGTTTCATGACAAATCTCCTACTTCCAGGTCCCTCAGTAGTGAACAATCGACCAAAGTGATTATTGAGACCTCTATGAGGGAAGATGTCCTACCATTATCAAATGCATGCTTGACTGCTGATCGTTTTTCACTCTACCATTGATTATTGTCAGGTTTAGGCTCCTCAGAGCCATAGCAAAATTCTTTGTTGTCAGATTTGCATTGAAGTACATAAGCACTTGCCCTGGAATTCCCAGGCCTTTCTTTAAGTTTTGCTGGAAATTATAATTGGCCAAATGATACAGGATTTTAGCATTGAAGTCGCCCAAGAGAAAAATGGGCATTACTGGGTACCTGGAAGTAATTTATTCAATTAGGAAGGCTAAATTCCCCAATAATTGTTTTTCTTGCGGTGGAAAATAGGTGCCTGCAATTATCGTTGAGTTATTGACATTTAGATGCATAATAGTCATCAAATCATCAGGGTCTGAGATCAAAACAGTTAGGAAGTCTATATGTTTCTTCAACATTCTCTCACTGTTAAGATTCGCTTTCACTTGCACCAGTAAGTATAAGCCTCACGCAGGCCCCCTAAATTTGCCATTGACAGCATTTTTGTTGTAAACAAGATAATCCTGCTGCATAACATTATTTTTTACCCAGGTTTCCTGCACTGCAGCAATATGCATGTCATTGTCTTTTAATTTTGAAAGCAGAAATTTTAAATTTCTTTTGAAACCATCAATGCTCCAAGATAAGATTCGAATTATGCTTGCATCATGACTGAAATGGGTTTGCAACAGATAAACCTGTCTTAATGGCCTCTGCAATTCCAATTCCAATCTTATTCCTTCAATGAAGCCACTTCTTTAGGTTTAAACTCTGTATATATCTTCCTTTGTGAGCTAGTTTTTGCTATCCCAATGCGTTTGTATACCGACATTTCCTGGGCCCCTGGGTTTATCTTGGCCGGGTGTGATCCTACCCTGCTCTTTACTCTGTCACTAGGAGAACCAAGGAATTTATTAATTCCTATATATCTAAGCCTAAGAATCTGATATCATCCAGCAATTTTGAGAACTTGTCAGCCACAAAGCTTGAATAAAATTCAGTGACTGCATTCGGTCACTGTGATGAACTCTCCTGTTTATTAGGAAGAGTCACCAAATGTAGGAAATTGGGTTACTGGTTTGAAGGGGGGAGAATCTATTGACTGTTATTAAAACCATCTCCACAATTTACATTTAAAAAGTAGCTGTAAGAAATTTGGTTAGTGGTTGGCTGGGGTGTGAGTCCTGGTCAAACAGCAACCACAATCCTTGTCAGGGCGAAGTCACAAGCAAACCCTTAATTAACTTGTGCTCAACCCTCGTGTAGCTTGGCACAGAACAGTCAGGTTTAACTCAATTGCTATGTTTAAAATATTTGTCCAAAACTTCAAACAGTAATAACATGAAAACACCACACAAGAATGATCCCACGCCAAATTAGAAAGATAGAGTACATTGTAATAAATAAATCAAGACCAAAACAACAAAAAGCCAATCAGTAGAACCAGAGATATGGAAGTTTAAAAATGTCAGTGAAAACAGTGCCAAAAAGCCCAAAGCCAACTGTGGATATCTGCTTGCACTGGACCAGGTCAAAGTCACAAGTTCAGACTGACTGCAATAGAGCATGGGCCGGCTACAGGGCCCCAACTAGGCAGCTAAACAAGAGTACATTAAATCCTGGTTGCGGAGCGTTGTGAGGTAACACATCGAGGATGTGTTGCGCAGCCGAGGCAATGCGAGGTCTGGTTCGGAGATGCATCAAGCAGTGTCAGTTTGGCGGGCTGCAAGGCTGTTTTGCGAGGTCTTGCGTCATTGTTGAGGAGGCCGTCGACGAGGTAAGCTTGCGATGCAAAGTTCTGTGACGCTGATGTTTTGCACACCAGCTTGTTCCAAAGAGACTGAGGTTCTTGCGCTGCAAAGTCCTGCGTCGTCAGCGGAGCTGCCTTCGACAAGAGGCTTGCGATGGAAGGGCCTACATTGGTGATGTATCGTGCAGTGGTGGTTCCAATGTGGCGGCGGGGTCGATGCAAAGTACTTGCACTGGAAGACTCCTTACAGCAGAGATGATGCATCGGTTCTGCTCGGGGTTGTGCTGCGCAGCAGAGGAGATGTGTTGGTTCTGTTGGATACACAGATTGGCTGACAGAGCACTTTCAGGCAAACTTCTTAGGGTCCAAGACTGGGGTCACCCTACTTGGCAGGGTAGAACTCACAGTTGCAGAGTCCAGGTGCTGGTTATAAGAGACTAGCCCTAGGAGTCACTCTGGTGGTCCTGGCTACAGATTGAAGGTCCGGTCCTTCTCACCCAGGCAAGAGGGCAGCAGGTCAGCACAGCATACAGCAGTCCTTCAGGGCAGCAGTCCAGCAGAGTGGCAATCCTTTCAGCAGCACAGTAGCTCCAGAAGTGTACTGAAGAGTTGGTTTCTGAGGTTCAATATTTATACCTAGTGCATCCTTTGAAGTGGGGGAAGCTTCTAGAGGTTTCACTTTGAAGTGCACAGGTTTCCTGCCTCCCCTGCCCTGGCTCCAGACTAACTACAGGGAGTATGCAATCCTATGTGTGAAAGCAGGACACAGCCTATTCAGGTGAAGTGGGGCTGTGCCTAACTCAGCCCTACCATCCTGTCAATGATGGCCCATCCAGGCACACCTACGCTCTCTATTGTGTGTGTTTTTTTAGAAGGGCCTCAGAAAGACCAACTGCAAACTACACCTAGTCATGTGACCCAGAGACAGGCTGGAGGCACTAAATAGCTAAGGCACGAAAATGACAACTTTCTAAAAGTGGCATTGTCAAAATTGTAATTCAAAATTCACATCTATCATAAAAGAGGGGTTTTAATTACAATTCCAAAGACACCAAAAATGAACTGGTTCCCTTTTCCCATTTGGATGTTATCCTTATCAACTGTAATAAAGTAACCCCAATGTTATCCTATGGGAGAAATTGCCTTGCAGTAGTGAAAAAAAAACTTAAAGACTTTTCCTCTACCAGGACATGTAAAACTTGAAAGTACACGTCCAACTTTTTAATACATTGCACCCTGCCCTGTGGACTGTTTAGGGGTGACATATGTATTAAAAAGGAAGGTTTGGGCATGGCAAAAGGTTTATTTTGCCAGGTCAAAATGGCAGTTTAAAACTGCACCCACAGGTTGCAATGGCATGCCTGAGGCATGTTTAAAGGGCTGCATAAGCGGGTGGCACAATCACTGCTGTAGGACTAATAGTAGCATTTAATTTACAGGCCTGGTTATATGTAGTACCACTTCACTAGGGGTTTAGCAAATTAAATGTGCCAACTGGTTATGAGCCAATTTTACCATGTATAAAGGAGTGAGCACACACACGTTAGCACTGGTTACCAGTGGTAAAGTACACTGAGCCCTAAAGCCAAAGGAAAAATAAAAACAAGATCAGAAAAATGCGTAGGAATAAGGCTAAAAGTTTGGGAGAAGACCACACTGAGGCTGACAGGTCTAACACCAAAGCAATGTCTCTTCAGGTTATTGCAGTAAGTCTTGGGACTGTGCTGAAAACTTAGAGGATTTTTGAGTGATATAAAAATGGGTTTGTGTCACAATCTACCAAATATAGCCGCAACAATACTTCATATTTTTTCACTTCCGCCTGCTGAGCTGTAGGCAAATATTAGCAGTCAGATTCACACAAGCACTCTTGTCTTAACTCTTCCCAATTTTGGCAGCACTGCAACTCTTTGTGTTTAATTGCTTGGGGGTCACTTTGGACATCTATTGCATTCCTGTGACTCACGTGAGTCACAATGATTTTCCACATTAATTAATTTTCAGAGGCAAGTTTTCACAAGGATTTATATCTACCTTTATTATATTACTCATGCTTCTGAGAGAGAATAGCGTATCTATGTGTTCAAGATCGTCAACTTTTCAGCTGTTTATGTTCACAAACCGGAGAAATCTTGGTCCCTTTTTAGAAATTCTCCTTTTACATTTTCTTCTTGATGATTTAGGGCCTTTAGCATGTCTCTTTTTCTTAAAACATGGGAACACTTCCTTTTTATTCAGATCAGCAACTCCTTCTCCTTTATTCTCTGGTGACTTAATCGTCAGCACTCCTGGAGATACACCACCATCTGGCGTTATTATATATATATATATATATATATATATATATATATATATATATATATATATATATATATATATATCATATATATATATATATATATTCTTGATTTCCATCACCAGAGGATTCCTGGGCATACCCCTTACAGATTCTCCTCCAAAAGGATCAGTTTGGACCGTCTTGTGCCTTTTGGGTAATCCCTCATACATAGCCCAGATTTTGAAACTGGCCCCTCCTCCCAGCCTGATTTGATGATTGCTGCTATCATATCCTCATTAAAGTCTCTAGAGTTCTGGCTCAATAAATAAAGAAGTATCGCTAATAAAATATCAGTATTGCGATATGTATCATTTATTACTTTGGACAACAGAGCGAGGATTGCATCAAGCTTCTTACTGATTGAGGTTGCGAAAAAAGCACCCTCTGCTCTTCCAGGCCCCCAGGATGGAGTGGATGTTCCCAAAAAGTTCACTCCTGTACTTATCACTCCATTAAGTGATATTTGTTCAAATGAAAAAAGACTTCCATTCCTAAGAATGGCGTCCATCATATAGGTTAACGAAAATCTTCTGTGCCTTGGGGACACCTTTCCATCTGGCTCTTACATCCGAGTTATAACAGATTTTGGTTTTGTACTGTAGGTGTTATAACCAGCACCGAGCTCCAATTCACCTGATAGCATGGAGCAAAGAGGAATGTCGCTACACCCCCTTACTTCTTCCTCTGAAAAGAAAGTTTGCAAAATCAAATTATCACCTATTGTGTTGAAGTCGGGGTGGTGTCCAGCAGATCCTGTAATTTCAGGACCTAATATAGTGTCAAGCCTCCTACAGTGACTCCACCTCTGAGCGATTTCTCCAGATTAGTTTCCTTTTGTAAGAATTTTTGGGTTGCTTTCTATGCAATGCAAACTTTCTCAACTTGCTTAAAAGCTTTATTAGAGCAATAACAAGTATCTGCGGGGGGGAAACATATAGTAGGTTTGAAGTGTATATCAGCTTGTCCTGTAATCAGTGGTTTATTTATATCAACTGGAGAGAGGATATAACAAATGTCTGGTTTCAAATTATATTCCTGTAGGGTGGCTTGTACTTGACAAACGTTGGTCTTTGAGGCAACCTCGGTAACCTTGGTAATAGGTGTCATAAGTCTCTTTTGATCGCATATCTGCCATCTCATCTTGCCTCTTTGGCATATTTCCCCCCAAAGAGGTTGTCTCTTCCATTGGAGTTATTGTACTTTCAGTCGAATACTTTTCTACACCTTCCACCCGATGTATTTGGGACCCTATTACATCTTCTGATCTGTTATGAGCTTCCGCGTAGCTGAGTTTAGATGCTTGAGGTCTCAAGCTAAGCAGTGCTGTGACTCATGCTCACCCATCCTCTATTTTTTTGTGATCTCAGAGTGAATTGGCTTAGATTGGGCACTTATAATTAAATTGTTTATGAAATTATTTATCTTAGACCTTGTTACTTTGCTCTTTACCATCTTTATTACTTTTTCCTTTACTCTGTATATAGAACTAAATAGAGCAAACCTAATGACCAAATCTCTTAGGCCTTCGGCAGAGAGGCACAGTCCGCTTGTGCGAAATACACACTATTGTTACTGCTGCAGTATCATGGATCTCCTTCGTGTGAGTCACCAGGGGGCCCGGCAATATGCTCAGTTCTCTGTTGGTAGGAAACCCAATCAGACTTAACTATTAATTAGAGGCAGTTAATAGAAATAGCCACACTCTGGCATGAGTAAAGGATAAAAGGTCACCAAAACAGGCTGAAAGAACCTGCAGTCCAATAAAAAAAGCCTTATATGAGCTAATGCAGTGATAGAGCAAGGTGAAAACCCAGGTGAGAGCCAATGTAAAAGGCAGTGAACCAGTCAATGAACCAGTCAATAATGAGTAGACCAATGGACCCCTGCCAGTGCCCTTTTAATACGGGGTCCAAAGGTTAAGGAGACCACGTCCAGTTAACCAATGGTTTATCTAGTCTATCCAGTTTATCCATCTTCTTCATCGGACTGCTCTTTGAGTTTGCTTCACTCACTTCTCTATGTACTCAACTCAACCCCAATGCCCCAATACTACTGCCTTTGAGCATAAACCACCCACAGCTCCACACCGACTTGCCCTGACCCACCTCAACCCAGCCCAACCTGCATCCAGCCCACTCCACTGCCCCTTCTCCCACCACACAACCAAAGCACTAAAGGCCCGGTGCACTCACCAGGAACCTCCATTGCCAGTAGAGCACACTGCACTCTATGCGAATAAAAGTGAGGCAGCAGTGGGAAGTAGGGGGACAGGAAGGAAGGCCTGTCAGCTGGCAGAAAGGCAGGGCAGGCATGGGAGCCAAAGGATATACGAGTGGGAATGGTAGTTTGAGGTGCTGGGGACACGAGCAGAGCTGGCCGCTTCCACCATCGGCGTAAGACACAATTGTTGTGTTTGGGAGACTGTGTGCAGTAGGATACTTGCGGCTCTGGGTGGACTCAACAGAGGAATTGCGTAACTTGCTGGGAGGTGTTAAGGTATTGTTATTTAATGGGTATGACACAATCAGAATGCTGTGTGTGATCGTATGCTGAGGAATAAAGACGCCTGTTATAGAACTCCATGTGTGGCGTATTCATTTCAATGCTCCCAGGCTGGGGAGGACGCTACATCTGGTGACAAATAGGGAAAACATGCCCTGAAGAAACAAGACTGTTCTCCCTGAGAGTTTGCAATGGTACAGCAAACTGCTTGTGTGTGCCATATGTATCCCAAGCCGATGCAATGCAGTCTGAAGTTGGCGTATGTAGAGTCAAAGCCCCACTTCAGCCCAGACACGGGTGTTGAAGAAGTTAAAGTCCCTACAGAGGAGCACTTTCGGAAAGCCTATCAGAATCTGCTGGTAAAGCTGAAAGAAGAGATATTGTGCTGCCCTCTAACACAGAGCCATCTTTGATACAAAACGAAATGCTAGACGCAGTCACAACCAGGTACGATGCAAAAAGGGAAAGGCAGCGACAACCAAGCATTAGAGATGAAAGAGTTACTTACCGTCAAGAAAGAAGATGATGCCTTACAACCTCCGATCATGCATGATGACCCAAGTGCGAGCACGTGGACGGTGCTTGCAGAAGTGACAGGTATGATTGAACAAGAGCAGTCATCCGAACAGCATTTTATCCCATCAGTAGTAGAAAAGAGCGCGAAATACAATGCAGCCTCGTTCCTGAAACCACCACCGCCATTCGGGACGGTGAAGAAGCAGAAAATTGGCTCCAGGGGACTGCATGGATCAACATGTTTGATGATTTCTAACCCTGGGCGTAAAATTCGCTCCGCTCGCAGAGTTTGTGGATTTTTGGCAACTCCGCGTTCCGCATAGAACGCGGAGTTACCAAAAACTCAGCGCTGCAGAGCGGAGTTTTTTTTGTGTTCGCGCTCTCAAAATGCATTTTTACGCGCGCGGGAGCAACTTACCGGAATGCCTGCGATCGTCGGTGAGATTTCCCATCTGTTCGCGAGCGCCACGAGAATTGGTAGCCGGCCACACGTTCCCGCGAGAGTGTGCGATCGCGAATACGTCATTCGGGCGCGCCATCGGACTTCCGGTGGAAGTTTTGCGAAGATCGCGATCCCGAACACGCAGAATTTGCAATCCGGAGAGAATCTCTCTCGAGCAGCAGCAAAACCTTTTCGAAATGGTGATTTTGATTAAAAAAACTCCTCAGATTGACATTTGGCTGTTAAAAATCCTCAGATTGACATTTGGCTGTACTTTTTTGTGCAAGTAGTCCTTTATCTTTTTTTACATTTTTTTTAAGAGGAAGGAAGTGCCCCAGAGTCTCCAACTTCCTGTTCCTGTCCAGCTTGCTCCTCCCAGTGCTTTGTCCATCTCCTGTTCACTTTTCATTTGGATATAGAGCTGGAAGGATCACTCTTTGTGGCTGCTGCATCATATATCATTGGATTTAAGTACTTTTGAATCTGAGATTTCACAAGTAAGTTGGAAAATTGGTGTTGTTTGTTTGATTGGGGCATTGCACCTACATTTTATTTTAACTTTTTCTCTTTTTTTTAAAAGTTTATTGTGGTACGTGGCCTGTAGTTCAGTAGGAACCTAGTTGTTTCTTTGTAAGTAATTTTTCATCTTTTATAAAGGAAACATGTTGCACAGTTTACTGCATTTTCTCCAACTTTTGAAATCCATTAATTTGCAATATTTATTTAATTCACTAGCCCAGTAGTCTGCCAATACTATAGGCCTTTCAGCCAGTATGCCCAGAGCTACTCATTGGTGCATGAAACAACTGTTTCTGTGGTGTCTGTTGAATTTAAACATCATTTAGGGCATGGATGGCATTGGATTGAATTGCAAAATGTTTTTTTGGGGGTATTTCACTTTTTTAGTGTGTGTTAAATAAATGCCTCTGTTGGATGTGTGTGGTGTGGTTGTTGTGTAACTTGCAAACCTTATTTTGCCCTGTGGATTTTCGTTTTTGCATTGTTGCATTAAAGCTGTGTTTTTTAGCATGCCTCCTTTGTCTGGCCATATGGCCTGCTTGAGTTCATTGTTTTCCAGGCCTCCTTGAGTTCATTGTTTTCCAGGCCTCCTGCTTGTTGTGAGTGACCATGTGGCTGGTGGCCATTTTGTGGTGGTAGTTAGTCTGCTGCTTTTGCCATAGGCCTGCATATCTTTCCTTTGTTCCTCTTGGCTTAATTCTTCTTGTTGTTACGGCCTGGCCATGTGGCTGGCGGCCATTTTGTGAAGGCAGCCAGTGTGCTTTTGCCATAGGCCTGCATTGTCTGTCTTCCCTTTCTTGTTGTTGTGGTGGCCTGGCCATGTGGCTGTTGGCCATTTTGTGAAGGCAGCCAGTGTGCTTTTGCCATAGACCTGCATTGTCTGTCTTCCCTTTCTTGTTGTTGTGGCCTGGCCATGTGGCTGGCGGCCATTTTGTGAAGGCAGTCAGTGTGCTTTTGCCATAGGCCTGCATTGTCTGTCTTCCCTTTCTTGTTGTTGTGGTGGCCTGGCCATGTGGCTGGCGGCCATTTTGTGAAGGCAGCCAGTGTGCTTCTGCATTAGGCCTGCAAGCCTTCTTTGTGGTGCCCATGCCTTGCTGTTGATTTGCATGCAATTTTTTCTTCTTTTACCCTGAAAAAATGCAGCACAGTTCACTACATTTTCTAATACATTTGCAATATTATTGATTTGAATTGATTCACTATGTGGCCTAGTCTGCCAATGGGTTTTCCAACCAATAGGCCCAGAGCTACTCATGGGTGTATGAAACAAATGTTTCTGTGGTGTCTGTTGAATTTAAACATCATTTAGGGCATGGATGGCATTGGATTGAATTGCAAAACGTGTTTGTTTTTTGGTATTAACTTTTTTCGTGTGTGTTAAATAAATGCCTTTGCTGGATGTGTGTGGTGTGATTGTTGTGTAACTTGCAAACCTTTTTTAGCCCTGTGGATTTTCATTGTTGCATTAAAGCTGTGTTGTTTAGCATACCTCCTTTGTCTGGCCATATGGCCTGCTTGAGTTCATTGTTTTCCAGGCCTCCTGCTTGTTGTGAGTGACCATGTGGCTGGTGGCCATTTTGTGGTGGTGGTTAGTATGCTGCTTTTGTCAGCCCATAAGCTTGCATGTCTTTCCTTTGTTCCTCTTGGCTTACTGCTTCCATCCCCATTGCCAGCTGCAGCTCCCTGAATGCTGCATCCCACATGATGCACAATGCCAAACAGGTTTCATCCATTACATTTGTATTTTTGTTTTTGTTCTTCTTCTTTCCTATCCTTCCTGAGTGTGCACAGTACACCATGACAGCCCTTGTTGTCAAAGTCTCACAAATGACTACACTGTTGTTATGTTTGTTTAATAACTGAGTTAATAAAATTTAATAATATTAATAATAACACTAACAAGTGTGACCACACACTAAGTTATATATTATATTTGTTTGTTTGTACTAGTAGTAATTGAATCACAACAATAAATGCCACATTTCACTGATGTTCTTCTTGCTTCTAGGTGCACAAAAGAGGAGGAGGCGTCAACACCCATTGTACTGCCAGACAGAAGTCCTGCTGGGCACAACGTCACGTGACGTGTGAACACACATCTCTTCAACTTGTGCCACTGCGTGCTGCTGACATCTAAAGAAGATGGCCCCAAAGAAAGGTACCAGGTCCTCCAATACCAACAAAGTTGCCAGTGAGAAGAAGGAACTGCCACTTACCAAGACTGGTGTGCCGCCCAAGATCTTTTTTGGGAAACAAAAAATTGTGTCTGCAACAGCGGTGTCAGGGGAGCAAGCTGGGAGCAGCACCCCGCATCAGTGAACCCACCCCACCAACCTAGGCCCAAGCCCATGTCTGTCACAGAGGCAGCCAGTCTAATCATGACAACGCCAATGAGCAGTGATATTGAAATTGACTTATCGTTATCACAAAGTAGTACCCAATCAATGATGGAAACTCAGATAAGTGGACAACACCAGCCGCAACCACCGCCCCCAATAGTAGTTGTTCCTCCTGAAGTAGGGGCAGTTCAGGAAATCGAGCTTCCTGCAGAGGAAGAAGAAGAGCAAGCCACTCTTTCAGAAGATCCATTGTCTTCCAGATCCCCAGCAAGGCAAAGGAGGGTTAGTCCATCGAGTTCTTCTGCAAGTACCTCTTCTGATGAGCTAGACGCCCCTTGGAAGCCACCACCTCAGTCTGAGAGTGAGACACGCCACGAGACAAGGCTAGGGAAAAGGAAGGTTCCAGAAAGCCTTAGAGTTATGAAGGTAGATGTAGAAGAGGAGGATGATGATGATGACGAGCCAGTCATCATGGACATTAGTCCCGCCCCAGTGGAGACTGACATTACCACATCTCAAACTGCTGTGAGGGATGTGGCACGGATACCACCAACACAGATAACATCAACACCACCTCTAGCTTCCATATTTGCATTTGCAAAGGCCCGGCAACGACCTACATCCAGTACAACCACCACAGTAAAAGTAGGTACTGCAGAGAGTCAAACTCCACGCCCACCTACCAGTTCATCCGGCATTGGAAGTGGCACCAGCAGCTCCAGAAAGTTCAGCTCCCCAGTTTGGGACTTCTTTTCGGTTAGCAGGAAGGAGGTGTACATTGCAATATGCTCCATTTGTGGACAAGGTGTTAGTCGGGGTAAGCTTGGTACAAACTATGGTACCGGAGGCCAAACAACCCATCTGAAAAAAAAACACATGATCCAGTTGGAGGCGCACCTTAGCAGCCAAAACTGCACCCATTGTTGTTAGTGGGGATGAAGGAGTAGAAGATCCGATCACAGTGGAATGTGAACAAGAGGGAGACATTTTCTCTGGTACACAAAGTAGCCCTGTCCCCAACAGTCCAGTGGTACCGGCCAGATCCGCATCAGCAACATCGCAGTGGCACAAGAGTAAGAGTCAGACTGAGACACCAAGGGGTCCCAGGCAAGAGAGTACCACAAGGAAATGTGTGTTGAGCCTAACAATATCTGGCGTCAAGAAGATGTCACCTGCATCAGTGGCACCAGAAAAGAAAAAAATCCAGGCTAACATTGTCAGCATGTTTAGTTCAGAGGGGCAGTACGAATGCAACCACCCAACGGCACGTTTGTACAATGCGAAGCTGGCTAAAATGTTACCGCTGGACCTTCTCCCTTTTTCTTCTGTGGAAGGGGTGGGTTTTCTTGAATTTGTGACAACCATCTGCCCAAAATGGAAGGTTCCCAGCCGGTCCTATTTTGCCAGAGTTGCTGTTCCAGCACTACATCACGACATGCTGGAATTGCTTGGACAAGCTTTGCAGCAGAGTGCTGTTCACACTATCCACCGAACAACAGACATGTGGACCAGTTGCCAAGCCACTGATTATATGTGCATCACTGCACACTGGATCTCTTTTGTTGGGGTTCGAGAAAAGATATCTGCAGTTGTTGACACTCCTGAGATTTTTAATGCCACTCGGAAACATGCAACTGTAGCCATGTTCGCCATGGAGAAATCTCATACTGCTCCAAACATTTTGGAAGAGTTTAACAGCAAGGTCTTTGAATGGCTGCACCCAAGAGGGCATAACATTGGTTTTCTTGCCACGGACAATGGCAGTAATATAGTTAGGGCAATGTACGATGGTGGCTATTTCAGGGGCCTGTATTTGGCACACTACATTAACATTATTGTTCAAGACTTTCTGAAAAAAGAAGACCGAGTCAGCAACTTACTGACCACCTGCAGAAGAATTTGCACACATTTCAGCCATTCTTTTAAAGCCCGGAAGCAGCTGAGGATCATTCAACGTGAGCATAGAGTGCCAGTTAAAGCACTCATCCTGGAGGTGCCAACATGTTGGAACCCAACTTATTACATGCTTGAACGTCTGTTTGAGCAGTACAGACCAATCAATGAATATGTCATGCAAAGAGGGGATGCTACTGTGAAAGTTGAGATGGACCAATGGGGCCTAGTTAAAAGCCTGACAGAGATGCTACTTCCTTTTGATCTCTTCACACGTGAAGTCAGCAAGTAGGACTGTACTATGGGCCAAGCTATCCCATTGTTGTACATGCTACAGGAACAGCTGAAGGGGGTGTCTGCAATGTACGCAGGTGTGGAGGGAAAAAAAGAAGCATATGAGCTGGTGGAGAGCCTAACCCTTCGCTAATCTGAAAATACAAGGGAGCAAAGAGGCATTGTGTCATCCAACCATTACATTTCTACCACAATTCTGGATCCACGGTTCAAAGCAGTAGTGAACACTAACACATTGATTCCTTTTTCAGAAGTGGATGTTGCCAAGTACAAAACTTGGATAGCTGCGGAAGCCAGTCGCTTAGAAAAAAAACGTCTGGGAATTAGAGGCCCGCTACTCCAGCCCACAACAAGTACTGCAGGGCAGCCGGCGTCAAGTTCAACTTCAGAGCCTGAGGGCAGTGCGGTTGGCTCACAGCAGTCAAAACCACCAACAACACCAAGAACAACATCAACAACAGCAAGAACAGGATCATCAGCCCCAGTAAAATCGGCACAGGAATGGTATGTACGACAAGGGCTTGTTAGGTCCAGTGCTGAGGCAAAGGCAAAAGAGGCAGAGCAAAGCGGAGCACCCCTGAGCATTGAGCGGATGGTCCAGGCCTATCTGGATGACCCAACAGAGGTCTACATTGATCAAAACCCATTGGTGTATTGGTTAGGGAAAAGGGGCCAATGGCCAGTGCTCAGCAGGCTGGCGATAAACTATCTGGCTTTCCCTGTCACAAGTGTCTCTTCTGAGCGTGTTTTCAGTGCTGCTGGTACTGTTGTAACAGTGAAAAGGACCAGTCTCTCACCCCAAAACGTGGTGAGGTTAACCATGATCAAAATGAATCAGCACTTTATACCACCGGATTACACCATACCTGAAGTAGCACAGCAGGAAGATGACAGCGACTTAGGTCATGGAAGTAGTGTGTTAGATGACCTACTACTGGGTAAACCACCAGAGTTTGAGGACGAGCTCTACTTCTCTGACAACTAGGCTTTCAGTTTCAACTTGTTACTTTTTCTTTCTTCCTTATTTACTTTTATTATGTGTGTGTGTCTCTGTCTTTCTGGTTCGAATCACAACAAATCCATCACCACCGTCTTACTCTTGTATTCCCAGATTGGAGTTGCAACTGTGTGCAGTCATTAAAGAAGTAAGTCCACTCCTCCGAGTCCTGCTCCAGTTCACTCCTCCTGACTCGCCCTAAAACAATTTCCCTCAAGCCAGACATTGCATGGAGAATAGTACAAGAAATGTGTGCCTGCCTTGTCGAGTCTCTCCAAAGAAAATGACTTATTGAATATAGCTATCATCCTTTCCAAGCCGGGAGGGACTGCCCCCTAACCGCTTAACTGCGGCGCGAATTCCGGTGCGGTGGTTTAATTAAGAGGGCGGGGCCGCGTCGGCCAACGGACGTCCGCAGCACTACGGAGGTAGTGCTCGCGACGGCCGTTGGCCGACAGAAGCAGCAAAGGGGTTAAGAACAGGTAATGATAATGGCATGCATTGGACGCTGACTCTGAGTGATTGGTGTTTGTGTTGTTGTTGTTGTGCATGAAGTGTACTAGTATTTAATCTATTTTACACACAAAAAAGTGACTCAAGTCAATGTTTCCCTTCTTGTTGTTTAATAACAAAATTGTACTTCTACTGCAGGCCGATCCATTGCATTTTTGAATATCGAATCTGGACTCACTCGGTACACTACAGAGTTGGACACCATGATGACCATACTATACTCGTCGCAGTCAGTCAGTAGGATCGGAGATGATTGATGGAATGACTCGGGGCGTTTCATGAAGTGGCCTAAAAGGTAAACAAGCCAACAACAACCACAGCAGACCACAGCAGACCTACATGTCTGTGTAGTGGTGGAGGCGATTGTAGTGGTATGACTGACAGCGGTGCATTGATTTAGTTACTTAATTTGGAAAATGCTATGTTGCTGTATATGTGTGCTCTGTCTGGTTCAAAATCTAAGCTAAGTGGAGGTTGGGTGGGCGCCGCGGGCCTGCTCTGTCCTGCTTTTGTTGTAGGTTAATGCTGGAAACAGAGTAGACATGATTTAGCCATGCCGCCTCCGAAAGTGATCTTGTTGCACTCCTCCGTAATTTATGCATTTTAACTTTACTTTTCTCCTTGATTTTTCAATATCCCTTTTGTTTTTCCACCTACACTTACAGGCCGGCCTTTACCCTGTGCTATACTGGGAAAAACAACTCACACTTACCTTACCAATCCACATCTGCCAGGCAGGCAGTGGCACCCAAGTTTGACGGACTGAGCGTCCATGGAAGGAAGGACCAAGATGAATGCCGAGATGCAACTCCCCAATTTGACCATAACATAGTAACTTAGTATCATTCATCATCTTTTAATTAATTTGATTCATTTTTTCTCTTCAATCATTATGTCTGTGTGTGTTGTTGTTTATTATGTTTACTCTTTGCTTATATATTTGACCCCTACATCTATTTTTTAATTTTCTTTGCTAGCTTTAAAAGGAAGCCTGGTACAACAGAACATAAAATGTATGTAATTTGGGACTCTCTGAGGGCAGACAGGCAAGGCAATTGCATAATAATAATAATTAATAATATACTGCTGCCCTGTACTACTAGTCTAGTACTACTTATCATTAACCATCAAGTCATCATCATGCATGCATTTCCTTTTTCTCCCTTAACAGATTTATGATGGTCGTCTGCCAAGATTGTGTGTTGTCCATGTGTAGTGTTTGTCTTTGTCAAACCTCTCCCTCAAATACCCCTTCCCAACCATTCAGCAAGCCCTAACCCTCTTCCCCCGGGCTGTGTGATTTATATTGAGGTGTGACTAAATAAAATTTACACCAAAAATTGATCACACACTTGCTGGGGCGGATGTGGTGAAAGCAACACTAACTAAAGGCAGGGCGAGGATCTTCTTCTGCTCTAAATATATATATATATATATATATATATATATATATATATATATATATATATATATATATATATATAGCAGCAAACACTACGAACTGCGCACTCCTTCCACGCAAATATTAGAGGCCAAATCCATTAAGTGCAAGGGGTAGTTTATTCATAGTCCAAACTGAAAACCCAACGCGTTTCGGCACTTATACGCCTTGATCACGGGTAAGGAAAACAATGTTTTCGGCACAATTTAAACACAAATTACGTACAAAGTGAAAATGGTGACATCAAAAGAGGACTGAGCAAAGTAACACATAGTTCATTTTTTGTGTCGGCCATTTTGTAATAGCAATATTTCCCCATACTACAGTGGATGCTGAATATCATAGCCACAAAATAACTAAGAATAATAATTATAATTATAATACCACGGCTAAAACATTGGCAATATTTCACATCTAACAATTATAGTATAATACTTATGAGATAGTCCTAATCATTTATCATATTGGCCCTTGTGCCAAGTGCAGATTGGTACCAGTATCCAGATAAATACTGGATAATACCCCCCACTATGCTAGTTCATAGTAATTACGACACAAGAATAATTTCAATTAATCAGACCACCAACACATTACATAGTGGTCATACTCATGCACAAGAGCATTGCCATGCATGACCAGAAAAAATAGGACTAAACCATACAAATTTCAAAATATTACAAAATATTCCAAATTGTTTCAAAATATTTCAAAATATTACCTCCATAGTGTGGTAATTATACCAAGACAATTCTGCCCCAGTGGGCAAACCTACTCTCGTACCACATACTTCAATAACAATCCTAGCCAGTGCAATAACAAGTAATTTTAAATTATAAAGTGTAGTATTAAACTATAATGTTTATCACATCACAAATAAATCACTGTGGTGCAGAGTAAACATATAAATTATAAATTCAAATGGCAAAATTCACACTTTCATAATGGGTACTTTATGCATATTCAGCTCCACAGATAATCCTATAAAAGACACAAAAAATAAAGGATAATCATAGTTAGAACTATAAGTCCACATATGAATTTAAACATAAAGTGTAAAATTAAAAATTAGACATACACATAAATAAAATGCAACTCCAGAAGACTACAATTTCATTTCTATAGAAAGTTACGTCAGAATGTCGGGATATATATACATATACATTTACATTTACAAAGAGGACACAAGTTGACACTATTCTGATACTTGCTGGAAAAATCACAGCTAGGCAAATTATTCCCACAGATACCAGGCCAATTCTTCATCAGAGTTAAGACCCTGAGGTACTTTAGCGTCTAATTCAAGTATATATTTAGATTCCAGTTGTCTCAATTTGCGAATCCGATTCCCCCCTCTAGTAGTTTGAGGAACGTGGTCAATAACATAGAAACGAAGATGGTTTCTGTTGCTTTTGTGCACTTCCTCAAAGTGGCGTGCCACTGGGTATAGTTTGTCTTTATTTTGGATAGCACGCATGTGCTCCAAAATCCGTTTCTTTGCAGGAAACATAGTGATTCCTACATATCGCTTCGGGCATGTGCATGTCAGTACATATATACAGAAATCTGATAGACATGTCTCAATTTGCCTGTAAGTAGTTGTAATAGGAAAGAAGACTTTTTTGACATTAGTACTGAATTTACAAGCCTTACAAGACATACAAGTATAGAATCCTTGTATGTTGGAACCACCTTGTTTTACATCTGTCATTTCATTCATACACAATTTGTCACTTAAGGAGTTCCCTTTCCTGTAAGAGATGTCAGGATGATCTGCTAATACGTCTGTCAAGGTGGGCTCTGTTTTTAAGATGTCCCAGTGTTTTGTAAGACATCTTTATAGGTCATGTGAGGTAGTATTATATGTAGAAATAAATCTGATCACATTGTCGTCTGAGTTCGCACCCCTAATCTTAGGAGCGAGTACAATCTCACGGCTCAAATTGGTAGCTTTATTACGAGCTTTCTCAATGACCACCTCTGTGTAGCTGCGATCTTTAAATCTAGCTACCATACACTCACATTCCTCCTGAAAATCTGGGTCAGAACTACAGTTCCTACAGGCCCACAGGAACTCCCCATATGGAATGCTGTTTATCAAATTCCTGGGGTGGCTACTGTCTGCGTGTAGTAGTGGATTACCTGCAGTTTTTTAAAGAAACAATCTAGATGTCAGTTGATTGTTAACCACATTGATCTGTGTATCTAGGAATTCTATTCGAGTCTCATTAGTGATGTTCTTTTCAAATTTCCTCAATCTCTTTCACTGCCTTTTCTCGATCACTCCAGGCAAATTTCACCAAAATCACTAGCATGCCCTTCGAGGAATCCGCTGTGTATTCTGCCCACTCCTCCAGGAGCTTTGGGTCAGGATTCTCATAAGCTGGGACAGTGTAAATGCGCAGCCCTCTGGGCACCCTACTCACATCAATGTAATGTTGCAGTGAAGTGGCCTCCCACCACTTCTTGATTTCCTTTTCATACAGCCGTTCTAGTTGCGAATATTTAAACTTTAAGTCCTGTAAAGGCTGGCTTGGGGTGCCGCCATTCCCATCAGAGTGCGCTCCTGGTCGTGTTCTGAAAATATCAGAGGCCGCTTCGTGGTGCGCCGCTTCGCTGAACATCAATGGATTTTGTGACAGAGATCTGTATTGTGCTCTCCACCCTCACTATGCACCGCTGTATTTTCAAAATACTGCTGCTTGTAAGTAACAAGAACAATGTCAAGGGTTAAATCCTTACCGCTACTTGACGCGGAGTGAGATCAGCTCAAAGAAGGTTACTTTCCTGGATCTGAGAGTCTTTGTAGCGGATAATAGGATTCAGACAGCACTGTTTAGAAAATCCACGGCAGGGAATTCGGTGCTTCATGCTAGAAGCAGTCATCCTAGCAATCTGAAGAACAGCATCCTGTACGGAGAACTGCTGCGGATTAAATGCAATAGCACTAGGGAGGAGGATTACGAGAAAGACGCACTGGAAAGCATGAGGAGATTTGAAACAAGAGGGTACAGAAAAGGTATCGTGAAGGAAGCCACTAGAACAGTGGCAGAAAAGTCTAGAACAGATTTATTGAGGGAAGAACAGAAAAAAACTGAATCTGAGATGAAGAACAATTTCAGGCTGATAACAAGCTACACTAATGCGGACAGTAATGTGAGAAAGATAATGCAGGCCAACTGGCACATATTAAGATCGGATGTAGTGATAGGACAGGATTTGCCACCCCATCCCTCACTAACATTTAGAAAAACATGGTTGATTAGAGACCAGCTGGTAGAAGCTACTTGCCACCACTTAAAGTGCAGAAAGGCATCGTGGGCATTACAGGCTTTATTCCGTGTGGTAAGTGTAACGCCTGCACAAACAGCACCAAGGTCACCTCATACAGGGTCATAGGCCTGAGAGATCCAGTACACATTACCAAATTCATGAATTGCAATACGACCTATGTAGTATATTGCCTAACGTGCCCGTGTGGCCTTAGGTATGTAGGTAGCACAATCCATCCGGCTAAAGTCCGCATTCTAGAGCATCAGTGGGCGATCCAAAATAGGGATCCCAGCTACCCGGTGGCAAGGCATTTCCAGACACATCATAACACTAACAGACAGCTGGTGAAGTACTTCTGCATTGACCATGTATCACGTGACCTAAGAGGAGGAGAAAGAGAGAAGCGTTTGCGCAAACTGGAATCGCGCTATATCCTTGATTTGGTAACGAGGTCCCCGCTAGGCCTGAATATGGGTGAGGAACTTGGGGTGCATTTGTAAATAGGGTTTTAAATAGATGGAAGCAGGCAGATAATGGGTTCATCCCAGAGACATTTCTTGAGTGGTTGCGCTAGGAATATAGGCCCATCCAGGGCTCTAATGAGGTTAAGAAGTAGTAGCATCTTGCAGAGTTAGCGAGGTGTGGGTCCCTAAGGGAACAGGAGCTCATACAGGGGAGGATGGTGGAAGTACATGCTCAATGTGCCACTCCAGTATGGCGAGATACAATGTTTCTCGTGCTTGACCTGTACGATCATCTGGAGCGGGAGCGCTAGGAACATATGCCTACCCTGGGCTTTATTGAGGCAATACAATAGTGGCATCTTGCAGAAACAGCGAGGTGGGGGTTCCTATGGGAGCCGCAGCCCATGCAGGGCAGAATGTTGTAATCACTTGTCTCTTTTACCGCATTATTGCGGTATGCTAAGTTTTGTATTTGTGTTGATTTTATTGATTCCCGTAGGAACTGTTAATGAGAATGCCGGCACGAAGTGCATGTTATGCTAATGTTGACATGAGAGTCTAAATGTTAGTGCAAGCAATTATTGCGTTAAAAGAAATGGGACTCGGTGAGAATTTCGTTTGGGATTATGTCACACACCACTCTAGCATGGCAGGAGATAATGTTTTCTTCCCTGACCTGCTATGCCTGACTTTCATTTAATTTGTATGACGATGTATATATAATGAGGTGTAAACGCGGCGGCTGCCAACACTGAGACGCGTTTGTTTTGTTCACTTTGTGCCAATAAAGCCTAAGGTGGAATATATATATATATATATATATATATATATATATTCACCCAAGTTGCCTCTAATTCATGGGCGCCACTCCGCAGGCAGTTAAGTTTTCACAACCTTTAATTGAAGAGAGCTGCACATTATGGCTGATGGCATCTTCTCCCCAACGAGTTTCGGAGCCACAAGCTCCTTCCTCATGGGGTACAGTTCAACAAGTGACGAGACACCACAACCAATCAATGACCAGTCTTTGCATGCGCTCTCCAATGAGCTGCATGCTGGTAGTTGTGGTTTAATTTCTCCCCGTGGGTGGGGTCCGTTCACTTTGCCAACAATTTTGTTCCTAATTTTTAATATCCATTTAACAGCCCTCCAGTGGGCACCAGGCCTGGTACTTCGAGGTCTATTAAAGATCACTTAGTAGAAAGTCACTTGGGTGTGGTGAGGCAACAACAAGGTTTGGGCGATCTACGGGGCTCCTTTCCCTGTGGAAAGTGCAGGGCATGTGCCACCAGTAAGAGGGTCACGGCATATGAGGTGCCTGGGATGAAAGCAGCGAAGAAGATCACAAAGTTTATGACATGCAGTACCACATATGTGGTATACTGTCTAACATGTCCGTGCAACCTCAGATACGTGGGGAGCACCAATAACCAGGTGAAGTTGAGGGTCCTGGAACATCAGAGGGCCATTGCTAGCAATGACATGAACTATCCGGTGGCGCGGCACTTTGCCAGCCACCATATGAAGGACAGATCACTGCTGCAATTTCACTGCCTAGACCATGTCCCCAGAGATGTCAGAGGAGGGGACAGGGAGAGGAGACTTAGGAGGCTGGAGTCAAGGTTCATTATAGACCTCCAATGCAAATTTCCGGAAGGACTTAATTGTGGGGAGGAACTCGCTGTACACCTTGGGACCTAATTGCTGCACCAGAATTGTTGGGCCAGTCGAGAACGTATTGAAGGGACTGGAGGGAGTGCAATATCCTGTGTAACAACTGTAGGCCCATTCAGGGCTGTATAACAACACTGTACATCATGGTAAACAGTTAGAGAGGGGGGCGACGGATCACCTATCCTCCACAGATGGAGCTTATCAATTATGATAACAATAGCCATTCACTTGTCCATTGAGGGTGATATTAAGTGCTCAGGTCTGTTTGGACGTGACGAGGAATCGCATTGAGCGGGGTTAATGAAATGAATTGAACAGTCCCCACACGAATTACTATGTAAATATGTACATAGCAATATGACGTAAATGTATAAAATGTAAATATTGTACATAGGATGCGCTTTAATTTAGATTGAATTTACACTCTCTGATTTCGACTGTATTTACGGTGCATTGTTGAATGAATTATATATTTGGGCGAATATTTCAGCTCAAGAGAGTGTAGCATCATGTCCCAATACATGTTCTAAGATGGCGCCCATAGAATTATAGCAATTATTTTGTCCGTTTTCTAATCGATGTCACAATCATGTGTTTAAAGGTCGTCATGACAACGGGGTCGCCGACATTGACAAAGGCAGGATTGCCGAAACGCGTTTGTTTGTGAATCTTTTTTCGCCAATAAATCTTTAATAGATTTAAAGTAACGAGAGTGCTGGCCATATCTACTTTGTGGGGAGCTGGTATATATATATATATATATATATTCACTGAAAAAACCATAGGTTTTAGGGAAAGTTATAGTTAGTTGGACATTGCACTCGTACAAAACCCGTGAAATTCCCCCGTTATAGTTAGTTCAGCTAACTATAACTCGCGCCCCGCAATGCACTGCTGATGACGTCACATATTACATCACTCATGACATGGTCAGTGACATCACTGATGACATCACTGATGACATCTCAAATGACATCACTGATGAAATCATGCAGTGACTGTGTGTTTCTGTAAAGTTTAAATATGTTTAATATATATAGGGAAAGGCGTATTGAAGAATGAGTGGGTGTATAAGCGTCTGAATGGATGATTTAGTAGGTGCGTGACTGAGTCTATAAGTGAGTGATTAAACGTATCTTACTGAATGCATGGGTTAGTGACTAAACTGTGTGAATGTCTGTATCTGTCTGTCTGTTGTTGTGTAAGCAGCTGCATGGGTTTCTGACTAGCTACATGAGTGTCTATATGAGTTATGGATTGGTTCTCTGAGTATCTGTATGGGTGCCTGAGTGTGTGGATGGGGTGTGTGTGACTCTGTGCATAGATGTGTGAGTGGGTGATTCACTGAGTTCTTGGTTTCAAAAGTGCCTCTGTGATGGACTGTATGGGTGGGTGAGTGTGTGTATGGGTGTGTTAGTGATTGAATGTATATCTCAGTGGTACATGTGTGAGTAACTACATATGTGAAAGGCAGTATATATGTGTGTTGGAGTATATAAATGGCTATAAATGAGAGTGTGTGATTGTGAGAGTGGCTATATGGATGAGTGTGTGCTTGCATCAGTGATTGCATAGGAGCGTAAGAATGTGCTACTATATGTATGACTAAGTGAGCTGGTGTGTATAACTGTATAGGTGAGTAAATGGGAGTGTGATTAATTATTTGCATGACTGACTAGGTGTGTGAGTACCTCTATGGATGAGTGGCGGTGTGTGAGTGTCTATGTAGGTGTATGAGTGCAAATGATAGTCCTGTACTGAGTGACCGTAAGTATGAGTGACTGTACGGGTGAGTGAGTGGATGTGTGTGTAGACCTAAGAATCAGTGAGTGGGTATGTAGTTATTGGTGTTGGAGTGTCTATGGTTTTGCAAATAGCAGTCTGTAATTTAGAGTGGGTGTATGAAAGGTTATATTAAGGTGTGAGGAGGTGCATAAGATTATCACGTAGATGATGTCATCAGTGATGTCATTTGAGATGTCATCAGTGATGTCATCAGTGATGTCACTGACCATGTCATGAGTGATGTAATATGTGACGTCATCAGCAGTGCATTGCGGGGCGCGAGTTATAGTTAGCTGAACTAACTATAACGGGGGAATTTCACGGGTTTTGTACGAGTGCAATGTCCAACTAACTATAACTTTCCCTAAAACCTATGGTTTTTTCAGAGAATTTCAAAGGTTTTTTAAATGCTAAACCTAACTATAACAGGCCTGAAACCTATGGTTTTTTCAGTGAATTTCAAAGGTTTTTTAAATGCTAATTCCTAACTATAACAAGCCTGAAACCTATGGTTTTTTCAGTGAATTTCAAAGGTTTTTTAAATGCTAATTCCTAACTATAACATGTCTGAAACCTATGGTTTTTTTCAGTGAATTTCAAAGGTTTTGTAAATGACAATTTTTAAATGTATTACTTGTTATATTTATTTTTTTGATACTGATTTACTACATTTTTTTAAACTATTTATTTTTACATTTTTATTTTTTAAATTACATTGTAATTACATTATACATTACATTACAAAATATACTTTCTCTGAATGAATTACTTTAGTTTAAATATTTTGCAAATAGGCAATAGACTTAAGTACAGTAGTTACAGTTGTTGCAATGGGCAACACAATTTCAAGCACAATGCAACATTGAGCTCAATGTGAATTTCTAGTTAAATGCAATTAGTTACTTTATGGATTACTTTTTCTAAACACAGGACTGGATCCTAGATTCAGTCCTGGGACATCTCCTGTAAACAGTTGAGTAAAAGCGTTTTGGTTACAGTAGTGATTTTTAAGGAATATTATTGTATTTTAAAAGTTGACACTTAGAAACATTTTCACATAGAATCACCAATGTTATCCTATGGGAGGAAATTCACTTAGCAGGTAAGTAGTGTTATCGTTACTTTTTCTTACTCAGTGGTGGATCCTGGATCCAGCACTGGTGCATCTCCTGTAAACAGTTGAAAGAATGCTTTTAAATCATACAGGCGATTTTTAAGGAATATTTGTAGTTTGTGAAAATCAACACTTTGAAACTTTTCTGCTGAAAACCAGACAATGGATTCCTATGGAAGGAAATACAAGTTACTGCTAAGTACGGTTAGAATTACTTTTCAGGGTCAGTGCTGGGCTAAAAGATGCAGCACTGGGTTCTCTCCTGATAACAGGTGAGTAAATCGGAATTCGTATTTCAGCTGATTTTAGAGGAATATTTGTATGTTTCAAAAATCGACACTTAGAAACTTTTTCAGCAAAAAGCAGGCAATGATATCCTATGGAAGGAAATTCAAGTTACTGGTAAGTACGGTTAAAATTACTTTTCAGGATCAGTACTGGGCTGAAAGATGCAGCACTGAGGTCTCTCCTGATAACAGGTGAGTAAATCGGAATTCGTATTTCGGCTGATTTTAGAGGAATATTATAAAGTTCCAAAACTCCACACTTAGAAGAATTTCCAAGTGAAACCAGTCAATGTTAGCCTATGGAAGGAAATTCAAGTTACTGGTAAGTACGGTTAAAATTACTTTTCAGGATCAGTACTGGGCTCAAAGATGCAGCACTGAGGTCTCTCCTGATAACCGGTGAATAAATCGGAATTCGTAGTTCGGCTGATTTTAGAGGAATATTTGTATGTTTCAAAAATCGACACTTAGAAACTTTTTCAGCAAAAAGCAGGCAATGATATCCTATGGAAGGAAATTCAAGTTACTGGTAAGTACGGTTAAAATTACTTTTCAGGATCAGTACTGGGCTGAAAGATGCAGCACTGAGGTCTCTCCTGATAACAGGTGAGTAAATCGGAATTCATAGTTCGGCTGATTTTAGAGGAATATTTGCACAATGGTGAAGGAAGGGGGTGGGGCCTGAGGTGACATGTCTGCAAACACGCCCTGTGACGCGTTTTAAGTTGGACAATTAATTCCTCCTCAATCCCGAGGGTCCCTAGGGGCCAACTAGCCCACCAGGTACCTCCAGTATGCGCCAGGGGCTGCGTTGCAGAGAGGTGTTCAGAGGCCACGCCCCTTTTACAACACTCTGCAACGCAGCTCCGTGGCACTTACTGGAGGTACCTGGTGGGCTAGTTGGCCCCTAGGGACCCTCAGGATTGAAAAGGAATTTATTCCCCATCTTAAAACGCGCCACGGGGCCTGTTTGCACACATGTCACCTGAAGCCCTGCCCCCTCCCTTCACCACTGTGCAAACGCGCCCCGTGGCGCATTTTAAGTTGGGGGATTAAGTCCCCTTGAATCCTGAGGGTCCCTGGAGTCCAACTAGCCCACCATGTACTTCTAAAAGCGCCACAGAGCTGCGTTGCAGAGAGGTGTAAAAGGGGCGTGGCCTCTGTACACCTCTCTGCAACGCAGCTCCCTGGCGCATACTGGAGGTTCCTGGTGGGCTAGTTGGCCCCCAGGGACCCCCAGTATTCAAGGGGAATTACTTCCCCTTCTTAAAACGCGCCAGGGGGCGCGTTTGCAGAGTACTGCAGGGAGGGGGGCGGGGCCTCCGGCACGATGCCAGTCGTTTTTTTTTGTTTTTTTTAATGGGAGGGGGGCTGCGTGGCCCCCCTTCCGTTGGGCACTTTTGGCCCCGGGGACCCCATCCCCCGGGGCCTGAGCAATTTTTTTTTTTTTTAATTAAAAAAAAAATGTGAAGGGGGCTGCGTGGCCCCCCTTCCCTGGGCCTGTATTGGCCCCGGGGACCCCATCCCCCGGGGCATGCCCTCGATTTTTTTAAATTTGGAGGGGGTTGCGTGGCCCCCTCCTCAGGCCATTTAAGGGACCCCATCCCCCGGGGCCGGCCTTGCCCTTTTTAAAAAAAAATTATTTGGGGAGGGGGCTGCGTGGCCCCCTCCCTGGCCACTTATGGCCCCGGGGACCCCATCCCCCGGGGCCTGGCCTCTGGTTGGGGACTGTGGGGGTCCCCAATCCCCCACAGTCCCAGCCGGCTCCCCGTGTCCTACGGAGCCGGCATTGCTTTCCACATGGGGAGCAGCTAACATGCTGCTCCCCATGTGGAAAGCAATTGGTTTGCATTTTGAAAGAGAGAGCAGGTTTCCTGCCTCTCTTTCAAAATGCAAACTAAGTTTGCTATGACAGGACGGGAGCCGCGAGGCTCCCGTCCTGTCATAGCAAACTACAGTGTCCCGGGGGTAGGCACCCCGGGACACTGCAGGAGCCGGCCCTGGGGGGTGGCGGTCCCCAGGGCCATCAAGGGCTCCAGGAGGGGGGCCCCGCGGCCCCCCTCCCAACCATTTCACAGCCCCGGGGAGGTGGTGGTCCCCGGGGCTTTGGGGGTCCGTAACGGACCCCCATATTCAAATCTTTAGTGCCCCGGGGAGGTGGCGGTCCCTGGGGCGTGTGGGGGGGCTGGAGCCCCCCCACACAGGTTAAATTTTTTTTTTTAAAAGAAGCCCCGGGGGGTGGCGGTCCCCGGGGCTGCGGGAGGGCAAAGAGCCCTCCCGCACCATTATTTTCTAAAGCCCCCACATTAAATCTAAACCCCCCCACCATGCCCCTGGGACTTGGCCCACCCGGGGGCAAATTAACATCGAAGCGCGGGAGACCGCGCTTCGATTTTTTTTTTTTCGGCGGGATTTGCGCACCCTAAGCGCATCCCGCCGATTTTGTTTTTAAAAAAATGCTTTTTCTGCCCAGGGGGTCCTTGTGGGACCCCTGAGCAGACCTTGGGGTCAGGGTGTTTCTACCCTGCCCCCTTTGTGCGTTTTGCGCACTTGTTTCTTTTTTTCTCGGCGGGATCCGCGCACCCTAAGCGCATCCCGCCAATTAAAAAAAAAAAATGCTTTTTCTGCCCAAGGGGTCCTTGTGGGACCCCTGAGCAGACCTAGGGGTCAGGGTGTTTCTACCCTGCCCCCTTTTGCGCTTTGCGCACTTGTTTCTGTCCCTCGGTTCTACCGAGGGACAAAATGGCTGCCAACACTTCCTGATTTGGAGTGTTGACAGCCAATTAGCATGCAGCTCGTGATCGGGAGGGTACGCGGACCCTACGCTGCCATAGATATATATGTGATTTTATTTGTGATTTTCTCAGAAACTACTGAACGGATTTACACCATTTAAGCAAAAGGCACGACACTGAACCAAGGGCTACCTCTTTGCCAAATTTGGTGTAATTCCGTTCAGCAGTTCGGGCTGTAGCTGCGACTAAAGGTTCCTATGGAAAAATGAATGGGGAAAACGCGTTTTGGGACCCCCTTTTTCTCGGCCCCCGCTTGACGAATCAACCCGAGACTTTCAGGGTAGGAGCGGAGCGGAGCGCCCCAACAAGTTGGAAACTTTCGCGAAGATTCGTCAACCGGCGCCAACGTTATTTCAAATAGAATGTCGCGGATTTCCTATGGATAATAGGTCCTAACTATAACTATCTACTGGCGACCGCCAGTAGATAATATATATATATATATATATATATATATATATATATATATATATATATATATATATATATATATATATATATATATGCCACACTGGCAACAGGTTAGATTGCTCAGAGCCCACCCATGCTCAGTAGTATTCGCTATTCTCTTTTTTTTCCAGAGGAACTTAATTATTAACCCATTATTAATTATTAATTGCCGGCATCGATTTATCATCCTTCCAGCACTAAAGGTTACGATTGTCCACTTCATAGGTCGAGTCAACTTCAGTTTGTTGTAACTTGTACTAGGCTATTCCTGCCACCATTATGTTTTATTTTACTTTAGAATTGCTTATCAATATCATTCATCATCACTTTCTTCTTGTTTGGCAGTCTCTTTCTTGTGTACTTACTACTTACTGTACTTCTAGTACTCGTTTCCTAGTCTCCCTCAGGTGACTGACTGTCTCATTTTCTTTTTTTGCAACGTTCAACTGTCTCCTACTGCTACCACCACCCACCATGGCACCTTAGGAAACCAAACCATCACCATGCAGCCATCGCTTTGCCTAAACATCAATCACAGGTAAGAGAAGAAGTGTGGGGGAGGCAATAATGTATATACTATGGAAATTGATTAATTCACACACCCACATCCTTCCGAGTACATACTACAAAGGGGTTTTAGTTGCAGAATGCATAGACTAGGAGGAGAGACTGACAGTAGTAGGACAAGTGAGGGTACTGCATCTATCTGTCGGTGTGTTACACTATTGGCAGATTTGATTCAAAAACTGGCTGCGGCCCTGCAGCAAAAGGAGGAAACGAACAAGGTGACGTAAAAGAGTAACCCCCCAGAAAAGATTTACATCATATGTATTGTAAAACTATAAATAATTTATTACCCTAACAAGTATGAACTAGAAGAAAACCCCACAACACCTGACCCACCCCTCTCCCTAACCCCGACCAATGTCCAGTAAATTAAATAAATGTCCGTCCACGTCGAAATAAAGTAAACCCAAAGTTTCCCCAACTCCCAACATCCCACCCACCAAAAAAAAGATTAAAAAAGGGGCAAGGGTCAAAGACTGAGGTGACGTCTAGCGGTGGGGGTGCCAGCTAGTTTGCTCCAGGACCTCCTCCAGGTGCGCCATCCTGAGGAGCATGCGACGCCGAAATTTCCTGCAGGAACAACAGGGGTGGGCTGCAGTAGATGATGATGTTGATGGGCGGCGAGCGACTGCCAGAACACGGCGCCGTACCACCGGAAGCACGGGGGACTGGCTGGGCCCCGGGGCATTGTAGGAAGAAGCTGCAGCTGCCGCCTCCTCCTCCCCCTCTGCCAGGGCAACCAGCCGGCGATATTCAGCCCGGATGGCCTCCAGCTTCCTTTTCCGGGCCCTGGCTGCCAACTCCTGCCTGTTGGGTTAGGAAGGAGTAACTATATCAAGAAAGAAAAAAAAGACAATTGTAACGAATACTCTTAGCAAAACAGTAACACAAAATTAAATTACACACATAAAAATTATAGTGGCAAAGTAGCACTAGCAGTTGTGGTATCCTCCTCACTTCCTCTGCCCCTAAGATTTGGATGTGATGATTAGACTTTCAGCCACTATGGAGTAGAGTAGAAGTATTCTTCTTCTCTCTCTTGTTTAGCACAATTAATCTTGTAGGCATGCCAGCTCAGTCAGCTTGTGCCCTAGACAGACATACTCGTGTCGCAGACTCATGTTACTTTACTACTGTCTGCATGTGGGGCAGCTGTACTACACAATTATATATTTTTCCATTGCGGCCATACTCTGTTAAATCAATAGCAAATGCTCAGACAATTTCACTTTCACAGTTTCATCCTGACTACTGCAATTTGGCACATGATGATGGATAATGATGACATGCTTATGAATGATGATACATATACGGCGGCACGACATCATCATGTCACTCACGTGATGATGATGATGATGACATACTGAGTGATTTGTAAGTACTAGTTACCATGCAGCCGATAGGCCTCCCATGGCTGACACAGTCAAAAATTACATGGGTAGGGACTGGAGTGGAAGTGGGCCTCGGAGTCGGAGGGAGGCGATTAATGATGGGTGGGTAGGGTAAATAATAGTCATGCACAATATATATGTTGTGCTTGCAAACTACTGTGAGTCAAGGGAGTATTCCGTTCTGAAATACAAGTACAACCCCAAACCTTTGAATCAAAAAGCTTGCAAAAAAACAGTCCTTGTTCTTCCCAGGGCTTTTTTCATTTATCAGTGCATTGCTCTTCTAGCATTATTATTATTTTATTCTTAATCTTCACCCTTGGTTTTGGTACTCTGGCACGGTTTAATTTTCTTTTACATTCTCTTCATCCAGTCTGACTCTGTTTTCACCTACTATCTATGATACCTTCCAGGCATCCATCCATCCAAACATGGCTATCATAAACTGGCTTTCACCGACAACATACATTTGTCATAGATATAACCAACCACTACCCATGCGAATTTGCTTGCCTTAGAGTTTGACCCCTCAAACCCCCCGGAGGATTCCTTTTACCCATACAGTTTCACCCACCCAGACAGGCATCCTTTCTGCTTTCTCTTTCACCTTTCACCCATCCTTCAACTACCCATGCATCCTATCATCTTCATCCGCCACCTATATGCATCCCGGGGCCCCTTCCTTCACCCACGCATCCTTCTCTGCCAGTCATACATGTTGTCTGACTCTTTGTCTTCGTCATAATACTGTCTCTGCTGAGTTGAAGATAGAATAGAATAGGCCATTAGTTACTCAACCCCTGCCGCTAATGTTGTTAAGTAAAGGGTGTCTTCTTCAACTGTTCAGTGTTCACAACAACTTAGGGGCCGATTCCGATTCCGGACGGAAATCTCTCCGACCGAGCCGGACCCGGAGAGAATTCCGACCGAATCGGACCCTAGCAGTCCGACCGAACGAGTACGATGCGCACGCATGCTATCGGACTCGAGTCGGTCGGACTCCCATTGAAGTCAATGGGAGCCTGTCGTACAACGCGTATGTGGGCTCCCATGGACTCAATGGGTGCGAGGCGGACAAGGGCGCCCCTACAGCGTGTACGCGTCCATGCGCATCGCGGCGTACATGCACAGGTAGGGGGGACCCATGGGTCCCCCTGTGTGCGACTCGCGTGCCTACGCGTACAGGGGGGTCCGACGCGGACCCCCAAAGTCCGGCTCCGACAGCTTTTTCAAGCCGGACGGCGCGAGTCGGTCGGACTGCTCGCGGCTCGCATCGTACTTACCCGGCCGGGAAACGTCTCCATAGCGCGGTGCGAGTCGTGTCCATGCGAGTCGGTCAGAGCATGTTGTAGCCGCGTTCGAGTCGGTCGGCGATTTCGCGGGTGCTTGCATCGTACTCGCTCGGCCGGACCCGCGTACGATTCGGTCGGGAAACAGGGCTCCGAATCGGATCCGGTGAATCCGAATCCGATTCGGAGCACTACCGGCCGAGATCGGAATCGGCCCCTTAGTCTCAGCAGAAGTACAGTGCACTAGACTAGTACTGAGTGTACACCCTTGCAGGGAGTGTATTCATCATTCTCAATAAGTAAGGAATATGACTTACCACCGCCCGCCACTGCTGCTGGCTCACCCCCTGTGGCTGCTGCATCCTCCTCTCCCTCCGGAGTGGCATGGCCCTCACTGCTGGCCCCGGCACTGGTGGTCGGTACGCCTGGAAAAAACATTTCACATTTTTTTTAAAGCCATATACGCCTCCCCTATTTATTTTTTTCATTAGCAAGATTGAAAATACATAATTAATTATACATACACCACACACATCACTATCTACAATTCGGATACTAGAGTAGAGTAGAGTAGACAGTATGTCCTATCAAAAATAACAATATAATATCTGGTTGGGCATTTTGTTGGTGGCAATTTTTGAAAAGCCTCTCAAGTAGAGGACAACCCAAAGGACTGGACTCAGTGACTAGAGCTATTGGTGCATCTAATTTTGTTAAAAGAAGAAAGAGTGGCCAACTGGGCGGACATGAGGTCTCTCTTAGTTGGAAAATAATGGTGATGTCCTCCTACTCCTCATACTTCCTTCCAGCCATGGTGCACGGTAATCAGTTGTTCAGTGTTCACCATCCACTGCTGCTACTAAAAAAAGGACTAGGCCTGGATTCGAAAAAGTAAAATACACCACTTTGGAGTGTCCTGTCCAACGTGAGTGACCACCATTACTGATTGAGCATGATGAGACAGTAAAAGAAACTAAAGCCTTCTTATCTCACAAACCTGCGGAGAATACCTTACTTGGGCATGCAATCTACACAGCAGATTAGTGCTACTAGTACTAGTAGTAGTAAGGAGTCCTTACTACTACTAGTACTAGTAGTAGCCTCGGACCAATGGGTTCTCTGAGTCTTACAGTACCACTACTAGGCAATCCACATATAAGGGGAGAGGGAAAGCTGAGTGAAACCCAGAAGAAAGCAAGCTACAGATAGACTAATACAGAGTCAGAGCAGAGGTTAGTCAGATGCAGTTTGATTTGATGTACAAAACAAAATAGACACTAGAACCAATGTTAGTACTACTTTGTAGTAGGTAATGGAGCAAAAAACACAAGAATTTAGAAACAGATAGATTGAAGAGGATTTTGGAAAAATTTAAATTAGGAAATGGAAATAATAGAGCTGTAAATGTTAGGGAAATATTAATATATAACAACACCAAGAGGACTTACTGGGGCCAGCAGCAGAGCCATCTGCGCCTGAGGCTGCTTCCTACTGCTCCTGGGAAGCCCCTCCAGCTCCCACACCCGTCGCACTACCAGCTGATCCAGTCTTCTTCTTGCCCCTGGATGCTGATCATGTAAGACATAATTAAAGAGAGAAAAAATGATGTGTGTTAAATAAATAAATATAATTGCTCTAAAAATATTTTTAGAGAGGAAACGACAATTGCAATAACATTGACCTATCCTAAAGATCGACTTATTCGATTCATAGTAGTTGACTAGTATGTATCGCAGTCGAGTACCATCCGATCATTATTATTCCACAGTTCAATTCCGATTCCTGATTCCTAAACATACCTAGCCCGCCTATTCAAGCCTTTATAATGAATTGCAAAAACATTATTTGCTTCTACTAAATTCCGATATCATTCCCAATCATCTCTGTCTCCAACTCAAACCCCCTTTGACGGGCCAATTACTAAGTTTGCATTTTTATTCTTCTTAATGCATAGATGGACGCATGCAAGTAAGTAAGTAATTCTTTATTGCTCAGTTAATTAAAACCATTGCAATCAGTTACATGAGCTTATACATATAAACGAACTTAAAATACAATTTTATCTAATACAACCCTTTTTATAAATTAATTTGGTTAAAATTTCTTTAAAACGTTAAACGCTTTTCATAAGGCTAAAAAGTGCATTCTGAAAATTAGGCTTCATTAACGCTTTCCATAAACTAAGATAAAAATGAGTCGTTATGTGGCCCAAAGTGTCTAAATTCAAATCCATGCGACTACTGGTTCTTGGAACAATTTTGGGCAACACCATCAGGTGGACATGACAGTCAAAAGATAGACCGTTGGTTTCGAGCAGCTTCTGCGGTTTTGTATCGTTGTGACCAATCCTTTATAACGGAAGTGTATATGCTTATTTAAAAGAAGGAGGCATTTGATTTTTTGTAATTGAGATGGGCGCAGCCAGACTATCTAGGCGCGCGGCTTATATTGTGTAATGGCGAATACCGTTTTCTTGAGCCCCCTACGTACCAGCGTAACAGTTAGGAGAGTCCAGGGTTTATTTTTTGTTTTTTTTTATATGCAAGGTTTTAACGTTGAAGTGGTTATTCCTAGTCATTGCCGAGTGGGGCAGTTGGGCTTAAATGCCGTATGAGTTTGTTTTGTCCAATCTCTCCCTTTTGGCGTTCTGCTTTTTTTCCGCTTTTTCCAGAAATTTAACAAAATGGCTTGTTAATTGGATGTTTTTGCCTGACAGGACAAAGGAAAGGACTGGAGTCTTTCCTATATGCATTACCTAACTTAAATTCTCTAACCTCTCTTACATAACCAGCCCAAGAGAGCGTAAAGTTGCAAACAAGTACGAATAGTTATTAGCGCCGAGCATGAGCACCTGTCTGGAAGTAACAATCACATAATAATAAGATTTTTAAACATAAGTTACCTGCATGTAAGCAGCAGCAGCATGTTAGCTAGTTGCGAAAAATATAATATTAGCAATAACACAGAACAGAAGAACACAATAGTAATATAATTAGCTACTCACCAAGCCCCGGGACCTCAACATCTAGCAGGTCCAGCAGGTCCTGCTGCCGGTCCAGGATGTCGGACCACCGGTGCGTCAATTGAAACACTGCCCTGCGCACCCTCTCCCACCGCCGGTGATGCTCCCGGAGCCCGGACCCAGGCCTGCCGCCTGCTGCCAGGGTTAAGGGGAGGTGGCGCTGGACAAAAAAAAACAGTGCGGCCACCTCCACCTCAGTGAATAAGGCCAGTGGCTGCACCCCTTATGGGCGCCGCCTTCCACAAGGTAGGTGGTCGCAGCTCTCACTCCTCTTCCCCTGGCCCTTGGTTTTCTTAAGGCTCTTTGCCATGGTTCTGGGTAGGCGGGGCGGAAAAGAAAAGGTAGGAAGTAAGAAAGTAGGTAAGTAAAAGAAATGAAAAAAGCAAGTAATAGAAAAAGAGTGAAAAACGCACTAAAAACACACAAAAAGTAGGAAAAAACGCAAAATATACAATTAGCAATAGAGAGGGATGGATAATAAATAAAAAAGACCAAAAAAGAGTTTCTAGAAACAAAAGATTGAAAAGATATAGGGAGGATAGAAAAACAGGCCCAGAACCATAGCAAAAAGTGAAAAAACAAGATGGCCGCGCCCATTGACGACAGCGTGGTGAAGTTTGCGCGATATTTCCCCCCGAGCACGCAAAAAGCGTCCCCGAACACGCAATACGTGTTCCCGAACGGGAAAAACGCATCGCGAATGGGCGGAACAAGCAACTCTGCGTGCTTGAAAAACTCTGCATAGCTCTCAGAGTTTTTTTGCGACTTCGTGGAATTCCGCCTAAGGTTAATGATTTCATAGATGACCTGGAAGAAGGAGATATATGTGTAAGAATAGGGGTACCCCTGACAAAATTTACTAAATCAGGGTATAAATATCGAGTGTGAACAAAACATTTAGGAAATTGGTTACAAATGTGGACCTAAATATTTACATAAACAATTTATAGCAACCCATGTTTTAGGTATCAAAAATATATTTTATTTATATAGACAATGTTATCTTATTATAAGTAAAAATGAGAAAACAGAGGAGACGTTTTCCCCTTGAATACAATCTCACAATGTGCACAATGATGATGACTTTAGTACATTCGGCTACATTAGATATCCATTTTTCCTAAAGAAAATATTCAGACATGCTGATACATTCACTCAGTGCCTATTAGTACACAGTATTTTATGTAGAAATATCATAGAAAATTTCTTTGAAAAGAGGAACATGGAATATACAAAACAAATCATTTCATTTCATTTCATTGGAGGACAATCAAATTTAGCATGGCTCTTGAAAATCAGTGTCCGCCTAAGGTTAATGATTTCATAGATGACCTGGAAGAAGGAGATGACAGGAAAATAATTAAGCACTTAAAGAAGCTTGCTAGTGCAGGAATGAAAGAAGAGATGAAGAAAATAGCACAAGCTGATGCAGTGGCATACCGTCAAATCAAGGAAGCATTGGAAGCCAAGTTTAATCCAATGCCAAATGTCGACTATGAAAGATACATTTAAAATCAAGCATGACAAAAAGCTGGGTAAACAATAGATGAGTTTGTTGAGAGACTTGACATGCTTATCAAACATTGCAAGCTCTGTGACTTCAATGATGAAGAAGCCATGCCCCTTAGAGTCATCGATGGTTATCTTTCAGACTCTTCTAGGAGAGGCATGTTGAGAGAGACGCTCAGTTTAGAGAAAGAACTAATGACTGCAAGGGCAGATGAAAGAGCAGATTGACAAGCTGCTGATATGGAAGCTCGAACAGCAAAAAATGAATCAGCATAGGTCATAAAAAGCAAGCATCAGAATGAGGCAGATATACACAAGTCAACATCTACAGAGAAGAAAAGGTTGTGTTTCCGATATGGGTTTTCATTTCCCCATGAAGGTAAATGTCCAGCCATGGGACAGACATGCAAACGCTGTGGGAAAAAAACACTTTCTAAAGGTCTGCAAAGCGAAAGAGAAACCAAATGCATCACAGTGAGAAGAGAAAATGGGTGCCAGAAGGTTCAAGAAGCATTTACGCCATGCCCACAAAGTCAAAAAGCAACATCAGTTAAGACAAGTAGAAACCAGACAAAGTCAAACATCATCAAATTCATCCTACAAAGGCTCTTCAGCATCATTATCGGGCGCCAGTAAAGAAGATGGATGTGCGCAGATGGTATCGACAGAGGAACGACAGGCACATATAGGTTTGGCTGCTTGTAAAGAAGATCAAAAGACAAAGGCAAACCACCAAACAAAACAACTGAATTCATTTGAACACTGCCCCCAGATTACAATAAAGGTCTACGGTTGCCCCATAACCTTTATTATAGACAGTGGTGCATTGATTAACATTATGCCTGTCGAAAAGTTCAATAGCCTGTCTCCTGTGCGGTGCCTCAACCCATCAAACATGAAGGTATACATGTGGGCAGCTTCTAAACCATTGCAGAGTCAAGGGTCATTAACAGCAACAATGTGACATAAAGTACTATCAGTGCAAGCGCCAAATCATGTTTTTCAAGGAACTTCGTCCAGTGCATGCCTACTCAGTTTTGCTACTGCTGCTGTCATGGGAATGATATCTCTCAACTACAACATCCATGCTCAGTCTGAAATTGTAGGTCAGTTCCCATTGTTGATTCATGGCCTCGGAAGGCTCAAGACAATGAAAGTGCAACTTCATATCAATGAGGACATTCGCTCTGTTGCCCAACGGCACTGCATAGTCACTTTCCACTTACAGGAAGCTGTTGAAAAAGCACTACAAAAACTGTTGAAGCATGACATCATCGAGCACTCCCCTGTCCTACGCCATGGGTCTCGCCAATAGTGGTAGTGCCAAAAAAGTACAGTGGAGGTGCAGCGCCCATCTGTGTTGATATGCGCCAGGCCAACAAAACAATTGAGAGAGAATGACATCCTGGTCCACACACAGCGGATATGATCATGCAACTGAACGGTGCCAAGGTCTACTCCCGTCTTGACCTGAACAAGGGATACCATCAACTCGAGTTGGAAGAGAACCATAGATGCATCACTACTTTTTCGGCTCATATTGGTTTGTTCAGATGCAAAAGGTTGAGTTTTGGAGTGTTGTCAGCTGCAGCAACATTTCAGGATGTTATACGTTGAAAAATTCAACCCGTTTCGCATGTTTTTAATTACAGTAATGACATACTGGTATTTGGGGCAATGTAAACGGAGCATGACAAGGCTCTTACACAAGCCTTCCAGTTAGTTGCTGATGCAGGTCTCACTCTGAATACAGCAAAGTGTTAGTTTCAAAAGACCAAACTTAAATTCTTTTGACTCATATTATCTGAAGGTGGAATGACTCCTGACACAGATAAAGTGCAAGCACTGTCAGCTACTTGCCCCCACCATGCTGTGATTCTTCTTAGGCTTGGCCAGTTATTTAAGTCAAGTATTTTATTAATTTACTATGATGCCAATTAGGCCATACAAACCACACATCTCATAACAAATATACAATACACTTATCAAACAAGTGATTAAAAATCAGTAAAACAGATAATGTTCCATACCATTCCAATCTCAATAATGGGGTTGCGAACCAGTCCTCAAGTTAAAAGAAAATGCACATATACAGCTTTAGGGTCACTGCTGTACCAAATCAATCCCCTGTAATTATCCAGTGGCAGTAGAGCCAACACACCCATGATCCAAAAGATACAGTTATTTACGAGGTTAGCAACTTTTACAGTTCTAAACATTAAGCTTATAAAAACTAATTGTGCAAAAAGACAAAAATTGTGCAAATCTATTTAAAACTTCATATACATAGTTTTAAAAAGTTGGCTATCGGATAAAGTGCAAACGTGCCACAATCAGCAGTATTGTGCAAAGAGCTAATAATGGTATTTAGTAAACAGAGACATATTAGCTAACGTTTCTGATCCAAGGACAGAAATGTTGCCAGCGCCCAGCATATCAACATATTATTACATTGCAGAATTATCCTCACCAGATCTCTAATGCGACGTATCTGCAGCTTTCTACAAACCAGTAATAGCAGGCTGTGTCCTATGACATCGGGGGAACCGCAAAAAAAATGCGAAAGTGACAATGCATCCACCTTACAAAAAGGGCAGGGGTCCCTTTCTGACCCCAGCTGACTGACACCCCTCCATCTAAGGAAGGAGGGGACCTGACTGAACCAGACCATCAAGGCCCACCACCTAACAGATCTACTATTAATATCTCTCAAGGAGGGCTGGATTAGACCCCTGTAATATGTCTCCCATAAATGCTGCCAGATGATCCTCTTATGAACATCCGCAAAATTGCTGTTTAACCCCTTTGGTGCTCCAGACGGCCGGGAGCCATCCAGAGCCACGGTGCTTGTGTGCTCAGGACGGCTCCCAGCCGTCCTCACACATGGCACCAGAAATCCCTCTGGTGCGGGCACCAGAGGGATTTCCTTCCCCCCCCCGAACAGCCTCGGAAGTTGGGAAAGAGCTGCCCCAGCTTCCGAGGCTATTCCCCTGGTTTCTGTGAAATGACGATCAGCACGCACATCGCGCTGACGTAATTTCATAGTACCTGAAACTGAAATGAGCCAATTGATTGCCCCAGGAGGGTGATCCCCAAGCAGGGATCCACCCACTAGACACCAGGGAGAGGGAGCGGCCCCTTGGGCAAGGACCTTAGCTCCCTAATTTTTGGGGGGGGCAATTCAGTCTTTATGCCCCCCCGGGGGCAGATGGGGGCAGTAGCCCCCAATATGCCCCCCGGAGGGGCAGAAAGCCCACTAGATCCAGGGATTTCTTTGTTTACATTGCTATAGGGGTGGTGGCTGCCCAAGATGGGCATGACAATGCCCCCACCCCCCCAGCAAAATTCCAGTCTTTATGCCCCCCTGGGGGCAGATGGGGAAGTAGCCCCCAATCTGATCCCCGGGGGGCAGAAAGCCCACTAGAAGCCAGGGATTTTTTTTATTTAGGGGTGGGGGCTGCCCAAGATGGGCATGCCAATGCCCCCATCTCCCTCAGCAAAATTCCAGTCTTTCTGCCCTCCCTGGGGGGAAGATGGGGGCAGTAGCCCCTAATCTGCCTCCCCAGTTGGGCAGAAAGCCCACTAAATCCAGGGATTTATTTGTATTGCTATATGGGTGGCGGCTGCCCAAGATGGGCATGACAATGCCTCCTCCAGCAAAATTCCAGTCTTTCTACCCCCCTGGGGGGCAGATGGGGGCAGTAGCCCCCAATCAGACCCCCGGGGGCAGAAAGCCCACTGGAAGCCGGGGATTTTTTGTAAATTTGATTTAGGTTTTTTTTTTGTATTGCTATATGGGTGGGGGCTGCCCAAGATGGGCATGACAATGCCTCCCTCAGCAAAATTTCAGTCTTCCTGTTCTCCCTGGGGGGCATATGGGGCAGTATCCCCTAATCTGCCCCCCCCAGCGTGGCAGAGAGCCCACTAGAAGCCAGGGATTTGTTTTAATTTGATTTAGGGGTTGGGGCCTGCCCAAGATGGGCATGCCAATGGCACCACCCCTCAAAAAATGCCACAGTCTTTCTGTAGCCCCTGATCTGCCCCCGATGGGGGCAGAAAGCTCACTAGGCACCAGGGATTATTACTTTTTTTTATACATAGGGGTGGGGGCTGCACAGAATGGGCATGCCAATGCCCCATCCCAAAACAAATTGCCACAGTCTTTCTGCCCTCACAGGAGGCAGCTAGGGCAATATCCCCTTATATGCCCGCGGGGGAGAGGGGGTGCAGAAAGCCTAATAGGCCTCAGGGAATATTTTTTTTCAAAATTCTGGGGGTGGGGGGGGTGAATAGAATGGGCATGCCAATGCTCCCACCTCCCCTCAAAAAATGCCACAGTCTTTCTGCCCCCCCCAGGAGGCAGATGGGGGCAGTAGCCCCTGATCTTCCCCCCGGGGGCGGCAGAGAGCCAACTAGGCACCAGCAATTATGCTTGCTTTTGTATACGTGGGGGTGGGGGCTGCCCAGAATGGGCATACCAAAGCCCTCACCCCCCAAAAAATATAGCCACAGTCTTTCTGGCCCCCTTGGGGGCATATCGGGGCAACTCCCCCCCCAGGGCGGCAGAAAGCCCACTAGGCACTGACTCTCTTTTCGCAATGAGCCTACCTGTGGATTTTGGGCCCTAGCGCAGCCGGCACCTAGGGAAACCTAGCAAACCTGTACATTTTTGAAAACTAGACACCAAGGGGAATACACAATGGGGTGACTTGTGTGCCTCTCACCAGGTTCTGTTACCCAGAATCCCTTGCAAACCTCAAACTTAGTTTTAAAAAAAACACATTTTCCTCACATTTTTGTTATGGAAAGTTCTGGAATCTGCGTGGATCCACAAAATTCCACCCACCCCGCATTCCCCAAAGTCTTCCGATAAAAATGGTACCTCACTCGCGTGGGTGGGCCAAGTACTAAGCCTGGGCGGAGCTCGCGGAGTTTCACTCCGCGGGATTAAGCGAAGTTACCGAAAAACTCTGCGAGATTCCGCGGAGTTCTGTGAGCAGGCATAGTAGTGTAGATCAGGTGTCAGCAACTCAGCACCAGTTGGAAATCAGGTCTTTCAAACTGTACTACTGTCGTGTCTTTGACTGGCATGGCGTGTGATATAAGGAAAGTGTACCTTACCATCTCGATTTCTATTTATCGTTATTACCCATTACATTATTGTGCTTTTTCAAATACAGATTACAGCCTTAAGTTTGCCCGAGACACATGTGCGGGATTGTCAGCGGAGGGCTGGGGTGGGAGCTAAGTAAGCAAGCCCCAAGAGAAGGTGCATTGTGGGAAGGCCTTCTTTACTGAAGCACGTGGACATTGGACACTGGTCACCGAACCCAACTCCAACAAAGACATGGGCGAAAAAACACTTTCCCTTAAATATACACATTAGAGAGTCTCGGAGTCTGCACGAAGCAGACATATTGAGCCATGTTATGGAAAATTACAGTGCTCTGAAGTGGCCAAATGGTGAAACACAGCAATTTATAAAACTACTAAATGAAAAAATTATTTTAAACTGATGTAAACAATGCAGAAAATCCATTTGCACCAGGTTTGCTGCCAAGATATTTGCTCCTACCGGGGCCTTGATATTTATAATGTTTCTCAGCAGGACCCACAATGGGGCAGAGGGATTTTGCTTTGGTGGCTGCTGACGTCACAACAAGCACCTCCTAAAGTGGGCACAGACATCTCTCCGTGCCTAATTCGAATCTGAGCTTGTGTAGTGTAACAGAAGCGCACGTAAAGTGCTGCAATACCTTCGGATCGCACTATATAATAAAAAAACTGCTGAAAAGTGCACAAGGGGAAGTAAAAAAACGTAATATACAAAAGAAAGACAAAAAAATATACAAAGAAGAATTGTGCTTCATATCGGAAAAACATTATAATAATATCAAACCAGTCAAATACAATGGTGGAGTAATGCAAATTGGAAGTTTAAGCCCCTGAGTTCACTGTATTGCTGTGTTTAGAAGCATTGAACCAAAATTTAAAACAAAAGGGATTCAGTCAGTACACAGGGACTTGGCAAAATCAAGACAAGCTTTTGTGAAAAAACTCTGCTTAAACATACTTAATAATAAACTTTATTTAAGATCTTACTTTTGTCTCATAAACTACATATGGTTTCTTTAGTTGGAATTCAAACACTCACCCGACACGGAGACATGTTTATTTGTAGCCTTATATCACCCGGGCTAGACTGCCATGATGTCAATCATGTCAGCGAGAACCTCCGAAGAACGACAGGGCAGACCGTGTGCACCTTGAGGCTATCAGAGGGCCACTAGACGCCCCGCTTGTCAGTCAGAGTAGCACTTCCAGACACCGCAATTCCCATTAGTGTGCTGCAGCTGGATGCAGGGCTCCCTCTCGCAATTTGGAAAATGCAGGTACTTGAAAAGACATGCCAGGCTGTGCTGTGCTCATGTCTTGTTTGAACCCTCTGCTATCAGACAGCTGTGTCACGTTAATTATTGAGGAGGCGATTAGTAACAGCTATTGCGGTTTAATCCATTTACCTGCTCAAAGGAGTCCAGCCCGCGCTTTCCCTCCCTCCACCCTCCAAAGTCCAAATCCCAGGGGTAAAGAGAGAGAAAAGACTAAAGGCTGATGAATTCCCATGATCCTTCTCTTCTTGACACTCTGTCACGGAACCAAACCAAAAGTCCAAAACCACTACATAAATGACAGTTATTCTCAAGACTACATTACCCAGCAGCCCACTGCGAGCCGAGCATGTCCAGAAGGAATGTTGCTGTGTGGCTGGCTGATGGCTCAGCAGTGCACTGCAGTTGGCAGAAAAGACAGAGTACTCGCACCAGGGGAGTAGAGGATGGCTTGTGTTTTGGCACCAGAACCAGTCTTACGGTACAAGGATAAGATCGCCGTCGTCACCGGTGGCACCAAAGGCATCAGTGCAGCCATCGTCTGGCTTTTTGGTGAGAAGTATGCAGCGTGTAAGCAAAGCAGCAAACTTGAATTTTTTACTTTTCGGAACTAATCAGTTGATGTTATGGCCTGGGAAGTGTGTTTAAAAAGCACACACCACAAAAGCCTGTACTTCACAGTTCCCAAAGAACCCAGGCCGTGTGTGATGTCTTAGTGCAAGCTTTGTTTAACTAGGTGTGGTTGCCGGACTGCCAGTAAACTCCGCTACACAGCGGAGGTGGAGTTTTTGGCAAACTCTGCATTTCAAGCGGATTGCGGAGTGCCTGAAACTCCGTGAACTCCGTCAGCGGAGCGGAGTTTACCGCCCACACTTACCAAGTACCCGCAACAGGCAAGGGCCGAAAACGTATTGTGGAGACATCAAAATTACCTATCACAAAACGACCTGGTTTTGCAAGGGGGGGGTCACCTGAGTTTTTGGCCCCGGGCTCAGTTGCCATCTAGGGAAACCTACCAAACCTATATATTTCTGAGAACTAGACACTTGGGGAAGTCCAGGGAGGTATGGCTTGCATGGACCCCCAACGTTTTCCTACCCAGAATGCCCTGCAAACCTCACATTTATCTGAAACAAATCACATTTTTCTCAAATTTCTGTGTGGGATCACTGTGCCGGCGCAAATGTCCTACCACACAGCGTTCCTCTCAGTCTCCCAAGTAAAATTATACCTCACTTGTGTGGGTGTCCCATGCATAATCGGCTAAAAACTTATTTTTAAAAAAATGTAGCACTTAGAATTAACTGTGCTATACCCTCAATGCCATGTTTTTGGCCCTTCCCAGTCACAGGCCCTTGCCCCACCCACACAACTGAGGTATCATTTTACTCGGGAAACTGTGTCTAGCTTTCAGAAATGTATGGGTTCAGTAGGTTTCTCTTAGATGACCGCCGAGTCCGGGGCCAAAAACCCCAGGTGCCCCCCTTGCAAATCCAGGTCATTTTGTGATAGTTAATTTTGATGTCTCCATAATACATTTTGGGCCCTTGCCGGTCGTGGGTACTTGGCCCACCCATGCAAGTGAGGTACCATTTTTACCTGGAGATCTGGGGGAATGCTGGGTGGTAGGGAATTTGTGTCAGCCCGGTGATCCCACAACTTTCCCACACAGAAATTTGAGAAAAGTTTGATTTTTTTGTTGTTGCTAAATTTGAGGTTTGCAGGGGATTCTGGGTAAGAAAAAGTTGGGGGGTCCACGCTAGTCATACCTCCCTGGTCTCCCCCGGGTGTCTAGTTTTCAGAAATTTGTGGGTGTGGTAGGTTTTCCAAGATTGCCGCCGATCGCGGGGCCAAAAACCCAGGTGACCACCTTTGCAAAACCAGGTCGTTTTGTGATGGGTAATTTTGATGTCTCCACAATACGTTTTGGGCCCTTGCCTGTCAAGGGTACTTGGTCCACCCATGCGAGTGAGGTACCAATTTTATCAGTAGACCTGGGGGAACGCTGGGTGGTAGGAAATTTGTGTCAGCCCGCTGATCCCATAGCTCTCCTACACAGAAATTTGAGAAAAATGTAATTTTTTCAGCTAAATTTGAGGTTTGCAGGGGATTCTGGGTAGGAAAGCTTTGGGGGGTCTACGCAAGCCATACCTCCCTGGACTCCCCCGGGTGTCTAGTTTTCAGAAAGGTGTAGGTTTGGTAGGTTTCCCTCGATGGCCGCCGAGCCCGGGCCCAAAAAACCCAGGTGACCCCCCTTGCAAAACCAGGTTGTTTTGTGATAGGTAATTTTGATGTCTCCACAATACGTTTTGGGCCCTTGCTTGCCATGGGCACTTGGCCCACCCACACGAGTGAGGTACCATTTTTATCGGGAGACTTTGGAAAATGCGGGGTGGGTGGAAGTTTGTGGATCCACGCAGATTCCAGAACTTTCCATCACAGAAATGTGGGGAAAATGTGTTTTTTTTTTACAAAGTTTGAGGTTTGCCAGGGATTCTGGGTAACTGAACCTGGTGAGAGCCAGACAAGTCCCCTCCTCCTGGATTCCCCTTGGTGTCTAATTTTAAAAAATGTATAGGTTTGCTAGATGTCCCTAGGTGCCGGCAGAGCTAGAGCTCAAAATCTACAGCTAGAAACTTTGCAAAAAAAGGGTCAGTTTTCACTGTAAAAATGTGGTGTGTCCACGTTGAGTTTTTGGAAATTTCATGTCACGGGCACTAGGCCTACCCACACAAGTGAGGTATCATTTTCATCAGAAGACTTTGGGAAATGCCAGGTGGGTGTAATTTTGTGGAACCACGCAGATTCTAGAACTTTCCATCACAGAAATGTGAGGAAAATGTGGTTTTTCGACAAAGTTTGAGGTTTGCAACGAATTCTGGGCAACAGAACCTGGTGAGAGCCATACATGTCACCCCCTCCTAGATTCATCTGGGTGTCTAGTTTTTAAAAATGTAGAGGTTTGCTAGGTTTCCCCAGGAGCCGGCAGAGCGAGGGTTCAAACTCTACAGATAGGCACTTTATAAAAAAAGGGTCCGTTTTCACTGTAAAAATTTGGTGTGTCCACGTTGCGTTGTGGGCCGTTTCCTGCTGCCGGTACTAGGCCTACCCACACGTGAGGTACCATTTTTATTGGAAGACTTTGGGAAATGCGGGGTGTGTGGAAGTTTGTGGATCCACGCAGATTCCAGAACTTTCCATCACAGAAATGTGAGGAAAATGGTTTTTTTTACAAAGTTTGATGATTGCAAGGGATTCTGGGTAACAGAACCTGATGAGAGCCACACAAGTCACCCCCTCCTAGATTCCCCTGGGTGTCTAGTTATAAAAATGTATAGGTTTGCTAGGTTTCTCTAGGTGCCGGCAGAGCTAGGGTTCAAAATCCACAGCTAGGCACTTTGCAAAAAAAGGGTGAGTTTTCACTGTAAAAATGTGGTGTCCACGTTGCATTTTGGACCATTTCCTGTCACGGGCACTAGGCCCACCCACACAAGTGAGGTACCATTTCTTACCAGAAGACTTTGGGGAATGCGGGGTGGGTTGAATTTTGTGGATCCACACAGATTCCAGAACTTTCCATCACAGAAATATGAGGAAAATGTTTTTTTTTTTACAAAGTTCGAGGTTTGCAAAGGATTCTGGGTAACACAATCTGGTGAGAGACCCACAAGTCACCCCATCCTGGATTCCCCTGGGTGTCTAGTTTTTAAAAATGTATAGGTTTGCTAGGTTTCCCTAGGTGCCGGCAGAGCTAGGGTTCAAAATGCACAGCTAGGCACTTTGAAAAAAAGGGTCAGGTTTTACTGTAAAAATGTGGTGTGTCCACGTTGCATTTTGGCCCATTTCCTGTCGCGGGCACTAGGCCTACCCACACAAGTGAGATACCATGTTTATTGGTAGACGTAGGGGAACACAGAACTGTAGAGCAACTATTATTACCTAATGACTTTGTATGCATTTCTGCCTTCCAAATGTAAGACAATGTGTAAAAAAGAAGTCACTTTGAAAAATGTCCTATAATCCACATGCTAGTATTCAGAATTCACAATTTCAGAGATGTGCAAATAGCTACTGTTTCTAAACTCTGTATTTTGTTCCCATTTCAGAAATACATAGGTGTCTTTGATACCTATTTTTCACTCTTTATATTTTACGAAATGAATTGCTATATACCCGGTACACAATGAAAAACCATTGCAAGACGCTGCTCAGTTATTGGCTCTGGGTTCCTCGGGTTCTTGACGAACCTACAAGTCCTATATATCCTCACAACCAGAAGGGTCAAGCGGATGTAAGGGTATATTGCTTTCAAAAATCTGTCAAACTTAGAAGAAGTTACAGGTGAAAACGTTGTCACAAATGGCTGTTTTTTTCAACTCATTTTCAATTTTTCTTATTTTCAACTATTAATTTCTATAGAAAAACCTTGAAGGATCTACACAAATGACCTCTTGCTAAATTCAGAACTTTGTCTACTTTTCAGAAATGTATAGCTTTCTGGGATCCATTATTGCTTTCACACCCATTTCTACCACTAACTGGAAGGAGGTTGAAAGCACAAAAAGTAGCAAAAATAGGCTATGTCCCAGTAAAATGCCATAACTGTGTAATAAATTTTGGCTTTCTGACAAAACTCTGCCTGTCCCTGAAAGCAGTGAAGACGGTGCTTTTAGCACCACAACCCTTTGTTGATACCATCTGCAGGGAAAACACCAGACGCTTTCATCTGCAGCACTTTTTCTCCATTTAAAAAACAAATAGCTGTATTTTGGCTAATTTCTGGGTCCCCTCCAGGGGATTTCACAATCCCTGGGTACCTTTAAAAATGAACACACAAGGGGGAGTAGTGTGTATGGGTCTCTAGATTTAGTGGTGGCACGTGCTCTGTGAAAAAATGCTGCCCTCACTCACAACATTGTGACATGCTTCATCATTGGGCTTGCTTCAATACAGCCCCTGCGCAGACCAACGCCTGGGGTGGAGCAAAAGTGAGGGGGAAGACAATACAAACACATATAAATAATAATATATGTGAAGGATCCTGCGATCACCGAAAGAAAAAAGTGCAGTGAGAGTTAAAACTAGCTCAGTGGTATCTTTTGCAGGTAATTTTATTCCTAGGTCCACCGACTAGGGTTAAAAACCAAACAGGATGGTGGTGATAGGAAAGAATTAGGAGTTCCTACACCCCTCCTTACTGCCAATATGTCGACATGTTTTGGCTGCTTTTTAAATGCCTCTAATTCCAGGTCATCACAGCCTTCATCAGGACCTTTCAGATCCCAGAACTCTGCAAATTGTGGACCCCCTTTGACACCTTTAAAAATCCCCATGATGTTGGAAGATAAGGACGCAAATTTGGCATGGATACCTTAAGCGGACAAAAGGTTACACGGGCCTAAGCGCGAACTACCCCAAATAGCCAAAAAAAGGCTTAGCACGGGGGGGGGGGAAGGCCTAGCAGCGAAGGGGTTAAACAACACTCTTTTAGTTAGCATTTGAATGCATATTTCTGTTGGGGCACTGACATATTTAAAGGGTATAACTGGACAGTAAATTGAGGGAAGCTTCTGTAACCTGTATGTTATTTCCCCATTGACCTAAGTGCTTCCCTTGTAAGTGGAGTATTATGAGATGCCTCAGGAAGCCTTCTTCTGCTTTTAGGAGCCCCATCCAATAATTAAGCAACCCCTGTCTACATATGAAAACAATGTTAGTAAGGCTCAAGTCTAGCCTCAAGGCACTACTCACGGTACCTTTGGGAAAACCTAACCATTTTTTCCAAATGGTTGTTTCTATAATGTGCAGGCGCTTAAATTATTTTTCTAGCAAAAACTCACAACCGTAGAGTAACAGAGTAACTATGTTTGCATTACACGCCTCTCTAAACACATCAAGAGACGTGTGACCCAAGTCTGAATCCAATCTCTGAAGTGCACCAGCAATCAACTTGGTATTAGATCTTGCAACAAGACACAAGCCCTAAAGTCCAAATTGTGGCTAAACAACTGACCTAGATATCTATATTCCCTAACCACCTCCACTTGATCACCATCCAGCCACTACCTGCATCCCGGGGGCTGCCTTTTACCCTTTGAGAAAACCATCATTTTTGTTTTGGCTGTATTTATCTTTAAATAATTTCCCTTACAACAGTTTCAAAATGCAGCCAATTGCCTCTGTAAACCGATCGGCATTAGATCTAATAACGTCTGCATAAAAGAACACATACATAGGTTCAATCCCTAACTTTGGGGGAAAGCACCTAGTCTTATTTAGTGGTCCCAAGGCATCCGCTATATGGATCGAAACCAACAGCAGAGCCAGAATAAACCCTTGCCTCAGCCAATTGGGGGTCGTGATCTGTTTGGACAGGGCCCCATTGCCCCCCCTTTCAGTCTAGTCCATGAACCATCATGCAGTTTTACTATCAATTTCAGAAGACCTGGTGGACACTTTCATTTTGCCACCTTTTCCCAAAGGAGAGATCTATTAACGGTGTCAAATGCCACAGACAGATTGATAAAGGCCACGTAAAGTGGCTGCTTTCTTTTGATAGCGTAATCTTCTACCAGCAGATTTAATATCACACACCCATCGGTAGTAGAATACCCTTTCTTAAAGCCCATTTGGGTCAGAGGAAGAATTCTTGCTAGGCTCACCCACTCTTCTAATTGACCCAACAAGGGCCTTCCATAAATCTTGCTCTGGATATCTAATAATGTAATCATGTGATAATTAGAGGGCAGGGCCCAATCCCCCTTTTTAAACAACGGCACCTTAATGCTACCTTTCCAGGTTTCTGGCAAATCATGCCCTTCAATTATTTCTTAGACCAGCAGTGCCAGGGTCTGTCCCCACAACTGAGGGTTAAGTTTAATGATGTCAGAAGAAATGCCATCTGGCATGTGCACTCTTGAACTTTTCAGGCTTTTGATAGATATTTCGATGCAACTAACTGTGGAAGCGGAACGCTCTCATCCCCCTTTACCCTTCAAACTCAACCACCTCATGTCCACCACCCTCCCCTTCTTCTCTTTGACCTTATACAAATCTGAAATATAACTGACCCATGTTTCTTCTGGGATTGAACCTGGTGTCCTATGTGTTTCTTGCCCCAGAATGCAATTTGAGATACTCAAGAAACCCTTTAGGCTGCCAATGCGCAGGGAACAATTGCATTTGTCAACAGGTTCTCTCTTTGCCGCCACTTAATTTGCCGCATATCTTTCCTACAGGCTTTCCAATGCTGTCTTATCATGCTATCCCTTTGGACAGGCTTTCCAATGCTGTCTTATCATGCTATCCCTTTGGTCCCCCCTACACTAAACACTTCTCATTTTCTTGTTCAGTGTTACTTGGGCCTTTGATTGTTCAAAACTCATGCGGGTCCTCAACAACCCTTTTCCTATTCAGCCCTACAGCCGCCATATCCCTTATGGAGAAAATAAACGTTTCAAAAGCCTGAACTGTGAGGTGTAAGGGAGAACTGCAATGCACCTTTAACAGCTCCTTCATGCTACGTATAACATGACACTTTACTTTGGCAGACCACACTATTCTGCGGTCATTTTTATAGTATAGAGGAGAACTATTAGGCCACATATCACTTAGCTTAGCTCCTCTGGACAATGAGAGAATAAAAAGCTTATGATCACTGTCAGCCAGATTGCCTACTGATAGATCTTTCACCATCCCAAAATGCTTTGAGGAAATGATTGCATAGTCAGTTAGGTTTGTTACCCTCCCATTATCAAACGTCCGAGCTGGCTGATACCCCGGACATCTACTATTTACTATCGTCATGTTGAGGCTATTGAGAAGAATCCCCAGTTGCCTACCTGCCCCCTCCCCTCTCTGCTTACCTAAAACCTGACAGGAAATATTCAGTGCACTTTCTTTATCTTAATGAATAGCATCCCTCGACTGTCAAGAGTTGACTTTACATTTAAGCCACCCAACACTAAAATAGGCACCTGGGGGAAGCCCAATTGAATTTATCTAGTAAAAGTGCCAACTCCTTAAATTGCTTATCTTTGCAAAGATTTGAGGGGAGGTATATATTCATTAATATCTTGGCAGGACCCTCCCTTGTGGGCCCCCCTGGGTAGCATGATTGAAGGCAGACCCGGCAATGCTAAAACAAGAACATTTGTAGAGTCTTACAGAGAACAGACACCACTATATCATACTCCACTGCTATCAAAACTGTTAGGACCCCCCGCTGGTCCCTCAACCCTTCACTGCCTTTAAACTCAATACAACAAAGTCAGGCAACACCCAGTCCTTCGTTTCTCAGGTTTCTTGTACAGCAGCAATCACTACTTTATCATCCTTATCACCGACAGTGGTGACTCCATGTTCCTTTTCAACCCTGCTATGTTCCAGGACAAAAGATTAACTCCTGTGGCATTAGGATCTATAAAACAGGGGTTTGTATGACTCCCTATTTTAAATAATTGGCCATATCCAGTTCATTTGTTTCACCTCTGCAGGCTCCACCCGGTTTGTAAAAATGTGCCTGCCCTGGTCCAGCTTCACTAAAAGGATCTGATCCAGCTATGGACCCCAACACCCTCCCTCAACTGCAGGTAGGTGCACAAAATTGGATGAGGACAGGTGAGGCTCCTGCTTGACCCCCCTACTCATTGCAGTCGATGAACGGTTTAGCTGGAGCTGTATCGAAGTAGCTGAAATTTCAAATTCTGATCACTTATTCCCTATATGGGAATACTTGCAGTTCTTTCAGTATCACTGATAGATTATCTAACATGTGATCAGAGCTGTCCGTATTCTTTTCCAATAAAGACAGGATGGAAGCCAAAATGCATTCTAGACTCTGCAGCGATCTGAAGAAACATACCTAATCTGCTGAAATATTCACTGGCGGGTTCAGCATTGGGTCCGAGGTAGCAAAAAGGTTGATCTGATCCGAGATTGTCAAACTAGGTGTGCTTGAAAACATATGGCATGTTTCTGCCGCTTTGATATTTCAGGCGTTTCTGGGAGGGACTCCCCCCTCCTACCTGAAGCCGGCAATACTGGTCTAAATGGCGAGATGTCGGGTAGGGTATAGTCCAAACTTAGTGAGGGCTGAGAAGCGTGGGGACTGGTTAACACCTCCAAATCCTTTCCTTCTGACTGTGAACATGGCAAGGTCCGCTCTCCTGCAGCACATTGTGCAGAACTAGCCGGGGATAGCACTTGAGTCTGCAAGTAAGGCAACATCGAAACTGTCAACTGATCAGCCCCATGTGCCTCCTGATCCTTTGGGAGGGTGACTTCCCCCTCTAACTCCCCCCATGTAATTATGTGCATGGCTTCCATCGTAGCTGCTTTTGCGTTGGACAGTTTTTGGAAAAAGGCTGATATTTTACCTCCACCTTTAAGAATACCTAAATAGGGATCTCTTTTCTTCAGTGGATTTGCTTTAGTCTTTTGGCACAGTCTGGTGGTGAGCGTAAGGCCTGATCTCAATTTTTTGGCAGTCATCTTTGCTCAGACACACATTGTGGCCTATGCCAGTGGAAGCCTGTCTGACACAGAACGTGCCAATTCTCAGCCAGAGAAAGAGCGTCTGGCTGCAGTGTGGGCCTGTGAACATGTTCATGTGTTTCTATACGGAAAACTATCATTACAGACCACCAAGTGCTGCTCACTATTTTTGGAAACCTGAAAGCAAAGATGCCCCTTCGCATTAAGAGGTGGGGGTTGCGAATGCAAGAGTACGACTATGCAATTGTACACAAGCCGGGTGAACATCAGAAGCCTGATGATTACTTTTCACAAGTACCACTACATCATTACAGTTAGACATCCAAAATGGCTGAGGAGTACATTAATTTTATTTTGAGGTCAAGCACACCAGCAGCATTATCCATTGAACAGATTAGTGCTTCTACTCATGCTGCTAAGAACATGCTTATCCTCAAAGACATAATTTCAACTCAATCGTGGAAGAATGCTCAACCTTTTACTGGCAATGTTGGATTTCAAAAATTTACCAGGTTAACTGTCCATTATCAGAGAAGGTGCTGTATTGAGAGACTTGAGAATCATACCTGGCAGCCTAAGAAAGCAAGCAATTGAGCTAGCCGATGAAAGACATTGTGGCATTGTAGCCATCAAATGAGCCCTTAGAGACTGAGGGGGATATTCTCAAGAACGTGCGATAAACATCGCCAAAATAGGCTAACGCAATTTTTCATATCGCCATCTATCGCGGGAAAATAACTCTGTGTCAACGTCGTATTCCCAACACGGCGGTAACATGCGATAGTTTCCCGAGAACGCCTCAAATGTCCGCGATACAACTACCGTGACGGCGATAAAAAGGAAACCCGAACGTGAAAAAAGTCGCAATGGGCCCAACCGCGATAGAAAAATCAGAGACAAGCAGCGCCAGGCTTGCAATTCCCACGTCAGGCGGGAAAAAACACCATAAAAGCTGCAAAAAAAGAAAAAACATAACAACTGCGAAGCACAATGGAGGCAGCCGGAGCAAGTACAGAGGACAACCGGAACCCCACGGAGGACCAGCCTGGGACCTCGGGGTCAGGGAAGGGCAAGGAGAAGAAGAAGAGGAAGACGCGATTCAGTCCGCAGGAAAACAGGATCCTGATTACGGAGGTGATAGAACACCATCAACAACTGTTCGTCACCTCCACTGTGTCATTGGCAACAGAAAATGGAACATGGCAGTCCATCGTGGACAAGGTGAATGCAGTTGGAGTGCTGAGGAGGACAATGGATGAGGTCAAGAGGCGCTGGAATGATGTGAAGCGCAAAACCAAGCTGAAACTCGCAAACAACCGCAAAGCAGCAATGCAGACTGGGGGTGGGAGTCCTGCGCCACAGGAGGAGCTGGATGAGATGGAGGAAATGGTGTCCACAGTCATCAGTGTGGAGACGGTGGCAGGAGTCGGGGGACCGGACACTGCTCAACATGACCTGACACAACAGCAACAGGGTGAGTAACCACCAGGGACTGGGGGACGGGGGGAGATGGGCACAATGGCACACATGCACAATGAAGTATAGCACACTGCACAACCACAATGACTCTGGATCATGTCCCTGATCTCCTTGCCATACTGCAGCACACATAGAAACAGCAAGAAGTCCCCCGTCCACAATGTGCCCAGAGGGGGGCCCTCCCCACACATCACCATTCTCACAACAAACCCATGCACATGTGCTGAACCCAGCAAAGCTGCGGATCCGTGAGCCCCACTGACAATGCAAGTGACACTGCATGACGATGAGCATGTCTGCAGGCCACTCATCATGACATGTTGCACGCCACGACACCGAGGTGGCTGAGTGTGGTCCACAACCGGAAAGGAACAGGTCACACACTGACACATCCACGTGCACAAACAACCCCTGACGGCAACAAGACATCTGCGGGCAAACCATGCCCATGAGTCCCAACTCCCACCAAGAGCCCAATTTACCCAAGTATGCAACATCTCAGCACTGCATAAGCACAGAAGTCAAAGGCACACCGCCTGAAAGGGAGAAGGCCAAGCAAAGTCTGAGCTGCAGGGGCGACTCTCCCACAATGCAGCACACACACAAGAATCAGAGACATCAACATTGACAACAATGTGGTACAAACTGTAACACTTCCACAACAGGATAGAGGACACAACTGCTGCCGCTTGTGTGTAGAAAATGGCCAATCACATTTGGCATAGCAGGAAACTGTGACATGATATTGGACAAGTACAACTCCACATCCCTGATGGTGCACAAATGTCCACTGTCCAGCTTCAAATAGGCAGCTCCTCCTAAACAGTCACAATGTACATTGTCATGCAGTCTGTTTGGAAATTTGGCCAATGCGTGAACATACATGGAACACACTGTTAAACTGCATCTCCCCTTTACATTGCAGAGGGAGAATCATCACCTCCTGCAGAGCAGACCGAACACCTCCTCACTGATGACGAGGAGGACCTCCCCACATTCGACACCGACGCCCTCCAAGAGCTCATGGACACCCTCAGCACCCCACCCCCAGGAGCAGGGCAGCCCAGCTGCATCGAGGAGACCCCACCCCCTGCACAGACCACACAGCAGGAAGCACCCACCACCCCGGCTGTCTCCCAGGATCCCCACGGCCAACACATGGCATTTCAACGCCGGGTGTTGGAGGGCCAGAAGGAGATGGCTGAGCAGGTGCCGGTGGGGTTCGACCTCATGGCAGCCAAACTAGATGCCATCCATGGGTGTCTACGTCCCATCAGGGACCACTTACAGTCCTTAACGGACACCCACAGTCCGCTCCATGGTCTCCAACGAGCCATGGCTGACATCGCTGGAGTCATGACTCGGAGACAAGAACACCTGTCTAGTCAGAGTGGCTCCAGCGATCTCAGCCAGGAGTTGGGACACATGGGGAGGCTCATGGTGGACACAGTGCGGATGGAGGCGGAAAGGATGGCTGCCACGGCTGCACATCAGTGAGATGTAGCTGGGATCTTCCATGCCCTGCAGATCCTCATCATGGCATTACTGCCACAAGGCCTGGCGCAGATGAATGCTGCTGCTCCTACACCATCCACATCTCTGCCCCCTGATGTGTCAGTGCCCCACAGTGCGGCAGACATTCCACCTCCGGCACCTGATGTGTCACTGACACACAGTGCGGCCGACAATCCACCTCCGGCCCCTGATGTGTCAGTGCCACACAGTGCTGCAGCCGAAACACCACCACCCACAGGTGAGGCACATCACACATCAGGGGACGATGATGTGGATGAGACTGCCGTTGTGGTAATGAGGAAGCGGTAGCATTCATCTCCGCCATATGGCCTGTTTCAGCTTGGTTCGGCCCTTTGCATCATCACCTTCCACTGTCCCCGATACACTCTGCGGCACTCACCTTGGACCTCGACATGGACTGCCATATTCTGTTTGGTTACCAATAACACAGCAATCAGACTGCGGACTGAACTCTTCCTCTTCCGATGAATTTGTCCTTCCCTAATGGACTCTGGCTGGCCCTCCACGGGGCAACAATGTCAAGTGGGATGTGCATGGCCCTGTACTGCTCCAGCTGCAACACTCCACTGAATGTGAATAAAACATTCAAATTCACACAGATGTGTCATGTCTATGATCCTTCAAGTATGACAGTATGGATGAATGTAGGGTCACTGATTCCCCCTCACGTCCATTTTGCACATGTGGGGCTTGGGTCACAGGGTGCAACATTGCCAATTGCGGTCCGGGTGGCGCAGACACTACAACGGAGACACACGCATTGGTTACTTCCTTGTCCAGGCCAGAACTGAACCATGCCCAGAGCCCCGGGCTCATTGTTCACACCTCTACGCTTGACTGGCATACGCCAGCCCAGCCCACTCTGCTTACTGGGGGTGACGACATGCCTACATGTCCCAGGTCTTCCCTGTAGTGATCTGCTGGTCACTGGTCTAGTTTTCAGCATGCCACAGCCACTCCCTGAGGGCTGGTTTACACCCACACCACACCCATCCAGCACAGGCGTCACGGGACATGTGACCCTGCCAATAAAAGGGGCCCACCACAGCACATCCCCCACTGCCGGAGGTGACATGATAGCGTCCGCATCCACGGAACTCAATCATAAAGGGTCCGTGACTTGCGTTGCACAGAGTTAGTGCCACCCGATGGCCTGCGTCCAGCACGGGCCTACCGACACGTGGCGAAGACTTGCGGTGCACAGAGTTAGGCCCACCTGAAGAGCTGAGCGGGTGTGCAGCCTGCGATGATGCGTTGGCCTCGATATGGCGTCCAGCAAATCAAGACTCGATTTGAATTATGAGCCCTGCTGGACCGCAGTGTACGCGCAGGCAGCAGTCAGCACACACATGACTCCGCGGTGCGGTGCCGCAGGGTGCACTGGGGGCCTGTGGCCCGGAATCCAGCGATCGGCTGAGGAGGTTGCACCGGCACGTGGAGGGCCCTCTTGGAGACACGCCAGTGGCGGCAGGTGAGCATTGAGGCCTGGGTGCGCAGGGGCGGCAGTCATCGCTGGGCGGGGGACCGGTCTGGGGACCAGGGCTGGGGTGCAGCAGGCACACAGGATCGTGCAGGCACCACCGGTCACGGCGGCGGCCTCGTGGCTGGGTGGGGGGCGCCGCCCTGACAGACATGACCCTGCATGCGCTGACGAGATGTGCGTGGGTTGGCTTGGGACGTAGTCACCTCGTCTCCAGTGTGAATACGGCCGTTGAATGTGGTCGGGCACGTGTGTGTAGGCCTATGGTCACGATATGGCGGACACAGAGACACAAGCAGTAGTTACTGTGGTGGCCATCCCGGAACTGGACCACGCCCAGAGCCCCGGGCTATTCATTCGCGACATACGCCTGTCAAGGCCGCTCCGCTCAGGCTTACAGGGGTGGACCACATGGCTACATGTCCAAGGTCTTCCACACTGCCTGGGGTAACCTGTTTGCGTCCACTGTCCACTAAACTGCAAACACCAGCAGTAAATGTCCACATGGACCAGAGGCGCAACTAGAGCCAAATTTCAGGGGGCTAAGAAAGAATTTCGGGGGGGGCTAATTCTTTTAGCAATAGTGAGAGTGGAGATGCAGGGGCTCTAGAAGGGGTGAAAAAACAACAAAGCCTCATTAACAAGTAAATGGTCTTTTAAAGACCTGTGAAGTACTCGGGTGCAGCTGTGTGTGTGCCCGGGAAGCTGTCTCAGCCCGGGCTGCCACACACGACGGGGGGGGCTGAAGCCCTTTGAGCCCAATGGGCGTTGCGCGCCTGACATGGACATGTCTGTGCTCTGCATACTGCAGTCTGTCCAGCACATCTCCGCCACGCTTGGCATTGTGTCCTTTCTTATTGCTGGGTCACTTGCCTCCTTTGCACATTCTTTGTTCCCACCTCTCCCCACATTCTGCAATTGTGTGGCAGAGGGGCTCTGCCTTTGTGGATGGTTTGTCTACATGTCTGGCCCCTGTTACCATGGTTACTTGTGTTGTCGTGTCCGGGTAGTTGGGCATGTTGGTTGGCATGTTGTATGTGATTTTGTTACGTGTGCTCTCCCACAGTTGTGAGTTGTGTGATTGTGGAGTTGAGGTGTGTGGTGGGTTCAGTTAGTACTTACCAATGAGCAGTGCATTGCCATAGGTGCCATCCTGGAAGCACTGGTTGATGATGGACTGTCGGAAGATGTATGTATCATGCACACTGCCTGTGAAGTTGGCAACGACATTGGTGAACTGTCCCCGGTGGTCCACTATTGCCTGCACATTGATGGAATGCGTGTGCTTGCTGTAGCGGTAATTGTGTGCAGGGTCGGCAGGGGGCACAAGTGGTACATGTGTACAGTCAATTGCCCCTGACACGTGCGGTAAGGCAGCTATGGCGTAATTCCCTTGCATGGTCTCCAGCTGTTCATGCACAGCGTGGGGGAAGTGAAGGTGCAGGGGTATCAAAATGATACAAACCGTGATGTTTACAGGTATGATGAATCCTGCATGATGAGACTGTAACAGATGTTTGTGTGGTCGTAACCTTCCTTTTCTTTCATGCGGAGGTTACGGGCACACGGACTTCTGTTACAGTATATTTGGACTGGATTCATCATACCTGTATGCATTCCGGTTTGTCCAAGTGCAATACACTGTAACAGATTACGTTTGTGACTATGAGGACGCTTGACCATTGTCACCATTTCTCAAACAGGTTTCTGACTACTGATTTCGGGATATGGAATGGTATTGGGGAGTTCCCGCAGCATTTGCAGTTTATTGGATCCACACGTTGCCGTGGTGAAGTTCCCCGTTGGGAATGGAACGCATTGGCTGAGCTTTTCGTCTTGTTTTTTATGTATTTGAAATAAAGTTCTGTTTTTCCACTACCGTTGACTACTGGACTTCATGACCTGGGGGGGAGGGTCCGGGGGGTGGTTGCGGTGGGTGTTGTGGCCCTCTTGGGTCTCCAGGCTGCATGATCATTGTCTCCATGGCATCTGTTGGTCTTCAGATGTGGCTCCAGGCTGGGCTCCCTTTCATACTGCAGGTTGTTGTCCTGCTTAACACCAGTAAAAGGCAGGTGTTGAATCCCTGCTGCTAACGCGCCTTATCACCTGTTTTCGGATCGCATCGCTGATCTGGCTGGTCGTTGAGAATATCGCGAAGTGGTGTTTTCGTGTGTTTTTGCATGGGAACGCCTACTCTGCATATCATTAGCGTTAGTTGTCGCTCTCATCCGTGGCGATGTTTTTGCGGCAGCTATCGCAGGAAAACTGGCGATGTCGGCAGTTTGCACCAGCTTGTGAATAGGGCGATAAGTCTATCGCCACTTTTGCGGCGCTAAAGTGCCGATAAATCGGCGATGGCTCCTTGAGAATTTGCCCCTGAGTGTGGTTCTCACGTCTAGACAAGCGAGTTAAGAAGAAACTAAAAGAGTTCCATCTTTGCAACTGCCTTTTCCCCAAAGTGACACAGCATCCAGTGACAATGTCTGACCTTCCTGCACAGACTTGGGAAAGAGTTGCAGTTGATTTCTTTGGGCCATTAGGAAACGGACATCATCTCATGGAAGTCATTGATGAGTATTCACGCTTTCGTTTAGTAGAGGAGTTATCAAGGCCATTGAGTGGCTGTATGAAATCTTTGCAGCTTAAGGTATCCCCGCCATCCTCAAATTTGACAATGGTCCACTTTTCATTAGCAAATAATTCAAGGAGTTTCTAGTCAGACTAAATGTCAAACATCAAAAGAGTACACCTCTGTGACCCCAAGCCAATGGTGTTGTGGAACGATTCATGGGTACCCTCAAAAGGGTAATTCAACAAGCATTGATGGAGGGGATCAAGTTAAACCAGGCCCTGTGTCAAGCCCTCCCTGCTTGTAGTTTAACTCTGCACTCCACAACTGGTGAAAGTCCTGCCACCTTGCTTTTTGGGAGAGCCATCGGAACCAAACTGCCACAGTGGACAGTAGACTGATCCTTGAATGCTGATAACATTTGTGTCACAGACACTTCTTGAAAATGCAAAATGAAAACATTTGCTGATCAGCGTCGACAAGCTCAGGAAACAGTCTGCGATGAAGGTGACTGGGTCCTGGTCAAGCAGAAACTACAACGAAAAACAGGCACTCCATTTGCTGTCGATTCTCTGAGGATTGTGACGTGCAAAGGACACATAGTGACATTGCATCGTTCCAGAAAGTCCATCACATAGGACTTGTCAAACTTTAAGCACCTACCTCAACGTTCCTCAGCTCCTGCAATCATGAATGAGGGGATCCTGCCTACCAGTCCACATCAAGCATTAGAACCTGTGCCATAGTTGCACAATCAAGAGTGCATCTCAATCATCTGATACCACTCAATCTGGCCGATTAGTGCAAGTGCCTCGAAAACTTATTGAAGAAATATGGTTTGGCTGTTGTTTGTACTTTTTATTTAACAAAGGGGGTTATGTGATGTCGTGAGGCATTATGCGCTAGGACCCTTGCGGTTCTGGAAGACTCAACAGGGGAATTACATAACTTGCTGGTAGATGTTAAGGTGTACTTATTTAATGGCTATGACATAATCAGAGTGTAGTGTGTGATTGTATGCTGAGGAATAATGACGACTGTGGCATATCATGTTCATGCTCCCAGGCCGGTGGGGACTCTACAGAAATGAGCGTAGGGAGAAGAGAAACCATGGAGGGAAATGTTTTCTTGTTTGAGAAAACACAACTATGTACAATAATGCATTGTGAAAAAGGGTTCCCAGTAGTATGCTTGGAAAAATTATCCTGGCGCAGATTTCCATGTACAATGTTTGTAAAGTCTGAAAAGTAGTAAATGTGCACCTGTTCATGTGAGTACTACTAAGAGTGTAGATCTGCTACCTATCTTTTTGAATTGAGCCCATTGTGTTCATATTTGTGAAGAGAAATGCCCTCTATTTTAGAACGTATTTGCTTCTCATAAGTTTTCGTTACCTCTTTGCTTTGTCACCTTCTTTCTATATAATACCAGACTGCATAACATTTGCTCTACTTTAACTAATTAATGAAATAATTACATCAGGGCACATTCATAAATAGTTTACTATGAGAACGTGTACCCTACTCTTGTAGTGCTCCTGGCTTAATCCTAAATTCCAGGTGTAACCTGGGAGTACTCAGTCATTACTCCTGGCTTCACCAAGAAGAACTCAGGAGGGCTACAAGAGTACGTCACATCAAAAGGTTTGGGATTCATGATTATCTTTTTCTATTTGACACACTGAGTTCGATGAGCTGTGACAATGCATTGGCAAAACACACAACTTGAAATGCAAACTCAGTAACTGTGTTTCCTACACCACTTCAAGAATATTGGGGAATATTTGAATGCAATTTCTGGATTCTGCATCATCTATGACCAGGATTATATTGAGTTGTTTGGGTTTGGACATCAACTGGGGTGTGCAAAGATTTTTTTTTTAAAATGTTACCTTTTGTGAAGGGCTGTGGAAAGCTATACAACTTAAAAGGTTTTTAAACAATTCGGAATTTGTTCATTTGCATGTAAATCGTGAATTTAACACAAAAAAAGAAAAACACGTCACATACATCATTAATTAAATCTAAAACATGGTACTTCCTTAGATATTATTTTTAGAAATCTGTCACCGATCCTTTGTTGCACAGTACAACATTGTGAATGGAGAGGCATTGCAAACATTTGCTGCAGTGCTAAGACAAGCTCAGTGGTTTTGATTAGACAGAAAACGACCTGGAAGTGTAAATTATCTTACAATGCTCAGAATAATTTTTATTGGTCAAGTGGAAGGTAAACTGAGAAACTTCGCAAAGGGCCAATATTTAAAGTTTTGCAAATATTTGTGGAAGAGAAAAATATTTTGCAACCTTTGTAACCTCAACATGCTACCACACCTTTCTATTTTTACACTTTAAATTATGATCCGACAAATATTTAAAATAGAGCATCGAAGTGCATTTAAGTTAATTGTTTGCACAGAAACCCCGTTTCATTCCAGCTTGACAGGCCTTCGTCGGATTCAGGAACGGTTGAATTCTCAGGGGACTTTTTCCTAATGCTTACCCTTGGTTTAATTCTTAATTCTAGTAGTAATTCAGGATGACTCGTGGAATTCAAGAGAAAGCCAGGAGTACTCCAAGAGTAAGTCACAAACTACGCAATAGGAGAATCTTTGTAAACTGGGCTCTTCGCTCAGAAGCACGAACAAAACAGGTCATTGGCAAAATAGTCACTTGGCAGTAGTTTTATTCGTGCAAATAATGCCAATTATTTTATCTTTACCATGGACCTCCAAGGGCATGTGAACATGATAGCAAATTCGACAGGTTTCAACTGGCTAGTGAAACTTTCCATTCTGTATGCAAAGGTCTTTAAAGAATTACTTACAACAGCATGTCAAGAAAGAGACAGCACACTCATATTATAAACAATGCATTTTGCTTCGGTCTGATATCTATAACAACCTTTCTCCGAGGGCTTCAACGTCGCTTTTATTTCATTCTAGCAATGCAACGTATGCTCTCTCAGACTGTGCGCGCGAATTTGGAAATCAAGGAGTTCATGGGCTCAGATAAAACACATTTGTTTGCCTTATCGTTTTTTACATTATTTACCCTTGCAACAGTTTACAAAAAGGCTGCAACTAGCTACCAATGTGATTCTGCATTTCAATAGAGGGAATACAAGACAGAAACAACTGGAAATGGCGGCATTGCAGCAGACTTAAATAAGCCAACAATTTAGTTAGCATTATGAAGATAATGATTTCAATTTGGAAATAAAGTGGAAGTTTAGTGTATATTAGCTGATGCATTTGGTAATTTGTACTGACACTTCTATTAATAAACGTAGAGAAAGATATCTCAGCCATTAAATGGGGAACTGACACAGAATAAATGTCAGTTCACTTATGAATCATCAGCGTTCACATGATCAAAGGAAACGGTGCCGATTAATCAAAGACAGTGGAAAAGATCCAAAAAAAGACTTGATCCATGTATCTGACTGGCCACAAATTATCTTCTCTGCTCTCCATAATGAGTGGATGTTACAAAAGATTTATTCCAAAGCACGGCATTAAAGAAAACATAAAAAACTTTTTCCATAAATGCTGTCCTATTAATAGATACAGCTTCAAAGAAGCAGCTTTTCAAAGCTGTCACATAAATTCCACATTTTAATTTGCATTCCTTAAATCTGTTAGGAGAATGATTGAAGAATGCAGATGAAACTGTGCATGAGAAGCAAAAACAGAGTGAGTACAAACACTATGATGTTTTATAATACATATATCTCCTAGCAAACATACAACATACAGGAAAATAACAGATGGGGCAGTTAATAACTACATACAAGGGACGTATTTTTCGTTGATATGATTTGGCTTGGTGCATTCCTAATGAATGGGAATTCCAACCAGAAGCCTAATTTTCAGCACTTGCAGTCAGTTGCGGGAACAGGGAAAGAAATCCGCAAACCTTAAAAATATGTAAGTCTTGCACTCAGTTAAAATAAAAGTAGGTAAAATAAATAAATAAATATACACGGTAAGATTAACCAGCTAGAGCAGTCAAAAGAAAACATTAATCATGAAACTAAATGTTTGAACAAGCACTGGTAATGTCTTACGTCTGGCTTATAGTTTGAACAAGCACTGGTAATGTCTTACGTCTGGCTTATAAGTTTGAGGCATTGTTAAGTCACCAATGAGTCTAGGCAATCAATAATACATCATATATACACTTTGTCACTCATTGTTGCACCCATTCACCCACCCACTTACTCATTCTTGCATTCACCCACACAGAGTCGGCTTTAGCACCGTTGCTGCCTGGTGCTACAATCTTTTTGGCCCACCATGACCTCTTTCTACACAGATTCCCTTACTGCCTCAACATTGCCCTCATATCTCCATAGGCCCTATCTTTTACATACATTTAATTTTTATAGCGCTACTCATAGTACACTCACACTCAGTTCTGTGTTCTGCATGATACTTCTTCTTTGCAACTGACACAATAAACCTCTGCAGTACTTTATGGCAGTGGCGGCTCGCAGAGGGAGTGCTGCGGGCGGTGTGGCGGGGCAGGGGAGGAGCTGGGTGGGGGGGTAGTGGAGTCGTACATACGACGGGCAGGAGTAAGGTAAGTAAATAAATAAATAAAACTATTTACCTTGCGCTCGCTGCATCGCCGAGTCACCCACCACACTGGGCTTGCTCCCATACCGAGACGCGCAGCGAGACCACCATCTTGATTGTTACCCACACCACGTGATCGCACACAGGTATGGTCATAGACAAAAGACTATGGCCTAAAAATCTCATTGTAATACCATATTCATTGACCCGTTTCCTACATTTCAACTTATTTTCAAATATTTACAAAAGCATTGCATATAGGAAAGACATACAGTTCTATGGTCATTCCAAAAACTGGATATCGAGCTACATAGCTGTGTGATATAAAAATATATAAACAGTATTAAATCATGCTTCAATGCCTCATTATTAAATTATAACAGCATGACGATTTGGAGGGTCTGCTCAGTCCCGAAAAGAAGGACGAGAGCGGAACAACAGGAGAGCTGCCAGCAACAGGATTTACCAGTTATTGCAGTGTAAAGATGCCTATTGAAGGGCTTGATTGATTATATTATGGCTACCAGGACCAGAATGCTGTGTAATTGTTTTCCCATTGGGGTGGCTTAATAGGTGGCCAATACGTATAAATGTGAACATTCCTGAAGTTATGAACACTGAAGATGGGCTTTGATAGTCACCCTTGAACAAGGTCATTAGGAACCGGAACGTGTGAGGGCGGCGTGAGCCTTTGATGTTGTGGCAGTAAAATAAACAAGCATTTGCAATGTAATAGGTCTCGCATTTGCGAGAGTTAGAGCTATTGGCATTGTAAATGGCAATGCCTTTTTATGTATGTGTTTTGGCTTGGAGTGGATTGGATGTATGTGGTTTGGAGTGGAATTATGTGTGTTGAATTGGAATTGTTAGTTGTGGAATTTGGGGTGAATTGTGTGGTATGCAGTGTATTTGTGTGAAAATTATGTGTCATAGTGTGCAGTGGAATTATGTGGATAGTAATTATGTGGTTGTGAGTGTACTGTAATTATGCGGAGTGGGATTGTGTCACAAAGTGTAATTATGTGATATGGTTGGGTTGTAGAGTGGTATGTAGTGTAGTTTAATTATGTGGTGTGCTGTTGAATTTTGTGGCATGATGTGGAATTCTGTGGTGTGGATTGGATTTATGTGGTGTCTTACGTATTTGTAATTAATGGTGGCCCTGTCTGCCTATTTTCAGTAGAACACATGCTGTATTATACCACCGCCTCTAGCTGGTGTGGAAAAACTCACCTTAGTGAAAAATTATTTGTTGTATGTGCTATAGCAAGACAATTCAAAAAGAAAGAAGGGAAAAATGCATTTTTAGAGAGCGAGGTTTTTGGGAAAAAGAAACAGGATCAGAAACCGTAATTGGCACACTTATCTTCTAAACACCACGAAGTTGTGTGGAGCAGGCAAAAGCTATAAATAAGTGCCACGATGCTTCGAGAGATTTTTAGTGCACGTTTAATTTTACTGGTGCAGTCTCAATGTACCAAAACGCTGAAAAAAAGAAGACAGCCCAAAGGAGGACACATGTATAAATAATTTACAGACTGTGTAAAAAAATGTCCTGAAAACAATATACAATAACTTACGTTTTGAAGTTATCCAAGGGGGGCTGGTAAAGGTGGACTTGTGTCACAGCCGGGATCCACAAGTCAGCATGAGGGGATACTTAATCACCGACTTAGCAGGTCAAACCAGTCCAAAAGGGCAGGAAAAGAATGCAGCTCAAAAACAGAGCAATGAAAAACGCTTCCAACCTAAAACAGGGAGCTCGCGTTTCATAATATAAAGATGGAATGTAGCGGGTAGCTTAGAAAGTGTGACGGTGCGACTCACTCAAGGTGCTATATTTGAAATGACAAAACCTAAATAAATCAGTATGCTGTGAAATAATTAAAAAAATATATACTTTTTTGTTGCTCCAGCTGTACAAGGAAGCTCAGGTGCTTCTTGATTACATGTAAGAAAGTAACAGAATCTGCATAGCTAAAGAGACTTCAAACTAAAAAATCTTTGCACTGCAATTTAGCACATATTAAAAGGTGACAGGTGAACAAGCAATGAGATGTATTAAATAGGTAGCTTAGAAAGTGAATTCTCAAAAATATATAGGAGGGCGAAGGGTCAAACCATATATATATTTTTTTTTTAAAAAAGAGAAGTCGGATAGTGGCAGCGGTGAGCCAAAAGCGTGACATGAAATCCTGAAGTGCATGGCGATTAACTTTGGATGGGACACGTTCACAGGTGTGAGGGGGCTGCCTTAATCGCCCATTAAACAAGACTGCAGGATGTCTCATGTGGAGGAGTCTGCAGCAGCTCACAGTGTTTTTACTCTGTGCTCAGCCTCGTGGGCAGCCAGCCCCTTGGCGGCCCACAGGCTTGTCAATGAGCTCTGCTCTTCATCATGTCTGTCGCTGCTGCTGCCTGCCCGCGAGGTTACTGCCAGCAGCTACAAGCAAACGCATACAAACATATACACAGACACATGCACACACATACACACAGGCGGGTGCGCAAACACACAAGGTAACATGCACGCAAACACACACCAGAAGCTCAAACATATGCAGAAAACACGCACACACACACACACAAACGTGTCACACACACACAGGACAGAAGCCAGTGAAACAAGCATTGGCATAGCCAATAGGTCTCGCCTTTGGGACCTTATAAGTGTTTAGTTATCCAGCACAATATCCTTGGTGCAACAACATCAACTGTTGCATGGATAAACACTTATGAGGTCCAAAAGGTCTTTTTCCTACGCAGCGCATGCGCGCTGCGTAGGCGAGACCTAAACAAACGTAGAGATAGGTACCAATGTACAACAAATGTATATGCAAGCAAAACGGAACATGCTCCTGTAGCAAAAGGAAACACATCTTACACCAGCACCAACACAGGAATCTGTTCACGCCCCTGGGGGAGTGAGAGAGGCAGCAAACAGAACATAGATCTGACTTACCAATGCAGTGATGAGTATTGCTGCTGTTCTTTTGTGAGGTTCCCTGCCTCATTATTGGTGTTCCACAGCTCACAGAGTAGCTGTTTTCTGATTCTGCAAAAAACAGTATTTTAAACATCAGCTTCACCTCCATCAGTAAGCAGAGTGGTCTGGTCGCACTAGAATGTAAATGCCAAAGGACTCAAAATACATAAAGCTTCTGAAATTAGGTCTGAAGGTTGGGCCAATGTTAAAGGGTGGCAGCTGGCGACTGTGACAAATTGAGAGCTGAAGGAAGTATGATGAGGGTAGAGATTACAAATGTGAAAATGGAGACATCTGGTATTAGAGACTCGGAGAGAATGTAGGTTGAAGGCTGTGCAGGAGGATGAGGTTGAGAGTGAGACTTGTACTTCAAAGTTGAGAGAGATCGTTAAACATTTCAAGATGGTTTGTCTGAAGATGGCCATGAAATATTTAGAATGAGAGAGGGTGCCAAATGGGAAATGAGAGTCTTTGGGGTGTGTATTTAAGATATGGAGGGCAAGAGCACAAACCAGAAGAAATGGCAGGAGGATTTGAGTAAAAAGACCAAAGGACTGCGAGTAAGAGTAGGGAACTGACAGAAAATGAATTGGGAGCTTCTAAAAGCAACAAGCAGCAACTGAGCTAATGATGGAGACTAAGAAGTAGACAGAGAGGCAGTTGGAAACTCAGACAAGTTAGCAGCTGAAGGCTGAGAGAAAAGAACAATGGCTACTTAGGTTGAATGGTGCATTGTGGTTCAGCTGGAAAGAAAGAGGGAAATAAAGAAAGAAAGAGGGAAATAAAGAAAGAAAGAAGGAAAGAAAGAAAGAAAGAAAGAAAGAAAGATTGATGGCTGTAGGTTGCAAGGATATTGAGGAATGAACGATTAAGGGTTACAGACTGATAATCAGAATGGAGCAAGAGGTGCAGAAACAGTTAGAGTTGAAGTGGAACACAGGGCCGGCAGGAGTCAAAGACAGTGAGAGAGCTTTAGAAGCACAAAAAACGTTAGAGCTCGTAGGTGCATTGCAGTGAGAGTTACATACTGAGAGACAGTGAGAGTGAAAAGATGAGAGACAGTGGGGGATTAAGTAAAAGAGTGACTGATGGAGAATGATACATAGTTCAACCTACACAGTGCCAGATAGAAAGAACTGGGGGATGGGGCAGTGTGGCATGGTGAGAAGCAGAGAAGGAACAACAAAGGCTTAAGGACAGTGTGAGCTGAATGGTGCGAAATATTGAGAGTCGGACGGCAAAAGACAATGAGTGCTAGATAATGAGAGATGATGAGAACTGGCTGACGAGAAATAATCAGCTCTCTAGGTGAGAGACTGTGAAAGCTGGAAAATGAAGCTAAAGAGAGTCATGAAATAAGACACTCCACAAAAGCAGCAGTGTCTTACCTGGCTGGAATCGAGCTTTGGAGGTGCATGTCAGGGAGCAGCTGCCCTTCTTCCCATTCTTGTTGCAAGTCAGGGTAGCCCGATGGGGCCTGGCATTCGAAAGGCACTTCACAAGCTCTGAAATAAGGTGCAAAAGAGAAACACTAACAACAAGCACAACTGAAATTGAGTACACCTCTCCAGGTTTCTCCTAAGGCAAAGAAGAGAGACTTCGGTGACTGGTTGATGAAGCTGAACAGCTCTAGGGGAACGGAACAGTAAATTAGAGGTTTAGACTATGTTCCATGCACTTTATTTTGTCGACATTTTAAGAATGCTCACAGGGAGCAGATTGGTACAGTCTTACCCACCGATGCAGTCCTTCTGATTCCAATGGAGCCTGAAGCCTGGAGGACAGGTACACTCATAGCTCCCGGGGGAGTTCAAACAACCAAACTTGCATCCTCCTCGGTTCATGCTGCACTCATCGACATCTGCAGTATAGAAGGAGAGGCTAGTGTTACGATATGAAACAGCAGAGGCTGACTTTAAGGGTGGAAAATGAGAGAGATCAACTGTAGGACACAGTACAATAGGAAAGTCCAAATCTCAAGAACCGTACAAGAGAGGCCAATCTTAAAGACTGGTAAAATAAGGGTCAGCCTAAACCAGCGGCGTCACTAGGGTTGGTGTCACCCAGTGCGGTAACTCATGGTGTCACCCACTCTTCATGGTGTCACCCCCTCACGACTTACCCCATGACACCATCACATGGGGTGACACCTTTCCCAAATGAGACTATTTAGTAAATAGTCTCACTTGGGAAAGGTGTCACCCCATGTGATGGTGTCACCTGGTGCGGTCCGCACCCCCCGCAACCCCCTAGTGACGCCACTGGCCTAAACAGATGCAACCGAGTGATAAAAACATATTTAAGGAACGGTACAGAAAGGGCCAACTTTAAGGAATGGCACAGGAAGACAAGCCACCTTTAGAGAATGGTAAAGGAGGAACCAATTTTCAGGAATGCTATAAAAGGCCAACTGGGAGGAAAAGTACAGAGGGAGAAGTCAGCTTTAAAAATGGTGCAGGAAAGGTTACATTGAAGGAATATAATAGAAAGGGGCTCTGGAATGAAAAATGCAAAAGGTCAGCTGGTCGTCTTGTGAAATTTTAAGAGATGTTACAGATTCTGGTCAGTGGTGCTGGAACAATCTTCAGAGTGGGCGCTGTCATCAATGATACGTTACTGAAGTCATAGGGATTGTGAAAAATTCAAGGGTCACACTAAAGACAATTGTAGCAAATGAGCCGTGGCTATTCAGCAGGAGAGTGGTAAGGATGTAGGATAAAGCTGGTGCTATACCTTGGAGCGCACTGTCACCCATATATTGCTGAAGCATGGTGTGGTAGCACAGAGTCACTTACAGACAGTATATTTTCCACTGAAATTGCTACTACATTTGCACAGACATGCAGTTTTACTGATGAAACTATATAGCACACAAAAAATAATATATGGAAATCAGGTTTAACGCATATTTATCATTTACGCATCACCAAGTAAAGTGCCTTAATTTGTTTTGATCGTATTACAACCTATGTTTCCATCATACTTCATAATTTTTAAAAAGCGCTTCATTTGTGCTTTTCTAACTGCTGATATAGTTTGAATCATTTGTACTGTTCAGTTACAGGTACATAAATGTTGTGGTGTTGTAAAGAATTAACATCCTACAGCCTTTCCTTTCACACTATCTGTTCCCCAGCAAAATTGTCACATAGTTCAGTTTACAAAATGCTCTCACTTTGCATTCAGAGAAAGAAAAGTAAACCACTCTCCACGTTAAAAGAATAAGCAGCAATTTGAAAGAAGACATAACCTGACATCTGATTGTCTTTGAACGCACAGCAGATGTGACAAGATGAAATCAAATTTAAAACATCTTTATTGATTATTTTTTAACTCCAGCATGGCTAATTTGGGGGGGTCGCAGCACCCCTACACATTTGCTTCCAGCGCCCATGCTTCCGGTTGTGTGCAATGATGGAGAAGGAAAATGCTGCACTTGTGGAATGGTGGAGGGCAAAATGCAAGCTTTAAGCACTAGTGCAGAAAGAAATGGCATGGTGTAGAAAAAGACTAGCCTTAATGGAAAATCATCTCAGCAGTCGGGCAAAAGACTCATGCGAAGCAAACAGGATACCTGTTGGAGTAGTCAGGAATAGTTTGCGGATAAGCACTGGGTACTCAGAAGCTACAACATCTGCTGCCTTGTTAATTGAAGTTTTTGTGGTTATAGTGCACAGCACATACATATCAGGTTCAGTGTGGGCAGGATTTGCACCACTTTCTTCACAATGCCTCACCTAGCACTGCCTCTCTCATTACCAGGTTCCATGAATAACATCCTCTCCCTCCTGTGATTCTTGTTCTTTTGGTGACAGATCCCGATCTCTAGTCCAATTCCAATCCCAGTCTCTCTGAAGAAGGTTGTTTATGGGAAACAAGAAGACAGTAGTTGATCCCATTACATCTCAAGCACAGGACCCATTAACCAGATGGCCCCTCTTTCAATTCTTGATCACTCTTCGGAGAACAGACGATGGTGTAATCTTTGTGTCCAATCAACTGGCTTCTTAATGTGAACGCTGCTACAGGTTAAATTACTGCTGCTCCTAAGGTAGTTTGCTGTTGAGATCTCGTGCTTTGTTTTAGAATTTAGCTTTACATGTTTTTATTGTTCAAATTAAAAATGCAAAAAGGAAGTCAACAATCACAGTCCAAATGTTGATAATGCGCTGTCAAACACTACTTTCTTATGGTATAGCACATGTTTAAGAAAATATTATATAAACACTGCTTCCTGTAAAATCCTGCCAATGTGCGTGTGGGGCTGTGGGGAGGGTATAAACAGAGGCAAACAAACAACTCAAACACAGCTCAGCCGAGGATACAACTCAAAAGTTGAAATAAATGGCTCCAGATGCTTTATTAAGCAACAAAGTTCCCTCCAAGGTCTTCTAGGCAGCAGATGCAGACTGAAGCACAAAGCACAGGGAAGGGGTACCAGCCCTACATCAGTTTAGACCAGCAGTCCCCCACACACCACACCATCCTGGACTTCATCACAGAGCTCAAGTATTCAAGGGCAACATATGGGGCTACAAAACATATGAGTTTTACCTCCGTCTTGGACACTTAGTCGCAATGGGAGCCGTGGGGAGGTCGAGAATATCTTTTAACCAACTGTAACTGTTGTCTATGCACTGAAGTAGCATAGCTTAAAGTAAACAAGGCGATGCCGGTGAGGCCTCCGCTGCCTGTGATCTTCTGGGCAGCTTATTGTGCTGCACTGATCAATTACCCCAAGGCCTGGCCTGCTACTGGAGCTGCAAGGAGCCAGTCTGCAATGCAGTGCCATCTATGCGGCGTCGCTGAGGTCTACTGCAACCACTTGCCTGGACACTGTGGTCAGCGGCATAGGTGACACCAACTGTGCTCCCCCCGCCTGCTCTTAATATTGTTCCCCTCAATTGACTAGGAAACCTGGACATACCACGTAGTGGCCCGACTGAGTCTGTGGCTCCTCTCCTTCGTGGCGGGTTAAAGTTCCAGGCTGCGAGGCCTCTTCATCACCAGAGGGGTGATGAAGAGGCCTGGAGACCCCAGCTGCGCTTACCTTTGCGGCTCTGCGGTGCTCTCCCCGCGGCTGAGTCGGTCTCCGGGCGCTGCTCGGGGAGAGGACGGGGTTGAATGAAGGGGTGCGGTGTTCGCTGTTGCACGGAGGGGAAGCCGGGCCTTGGATGTCGAGTTTCCTCAGCGGCCTCTGCACGGGGCTAGCGAGAGAAAGAGCGTGTGCACAACCAAACCTCTAGTGCCCCAGCCCGCCTTTATCACCAACGGGTCACGCTGCGTTCCAGGGAGCGTGCGGCGTGGCATCAAATTACAAGCTGCATCCCACACACACACACACAGCGTTTCCCTTGCGGGAGCGAGCAGGGGCACCATCTGTTTGCAAGATAATTACAAACAGATGTCGCCAAAGCTCGCTCCCGCAAGGGAATCGCCAAACGTGCACGCGTTGCCATTGAAAGCAATGCAACGCGTGCACGTTTTTAGGGCGAAAAGCAAACCGATTCCAAAAGGTCTTTTTCCTATGCAGCGCATGCGCGCTGCGTAGGCGAGACCTAAAAACAACAAAGCCTCCTTAACAAGTGAACTCGGGTGCGGCCGGCAGCTTAAAAACTGTCTGTGTGTGTGCCCGGGAAGCTGTCTCAGCCCGGGCTGACACACACGACAGGGACGGGAGGAGGGGGGGGGCTGAAGCCCGTTGAGCCCAATGGCGTTGCACGCCTGAGGGTGAGGATTAGATGGAAAGGGGGTGATTTAAGAACAGAGGTTGAAAGAAGTCAAGAGTGACGAATAGAACAAGCGCAGCCCTTACATGGAATTTCGAATGAAGGGGAGTTGTCAAGACACCCCAAGGCTGGCATTGTGAGCAAAGTAAACACACGCTCGACCACTCACGTAGGAAACAAATTTGACCTTTTATTGCTGAGGCAGGAGCCATACTAGAGGCACCAACAGTACAAAGTAAATATGAGCCAGACCCGTGCAACAAGCCGGGCACAAAGCCTCTCGTAGTGTGGCTCCGCCTCCAAGAGGTTGTAGGCAAACACCACCTGTAAGTTTTTAAAGCGCAGTGTTCAGTAAACAACCACCAGATGAGGAAAGGAGCGGCCTCTGTTTACCTGGCTCCATTTCTTCTGTCTTCGCCGCTCCGCCATGTTTCTTAACGTTTGACTGGAGTATGACGTGGAGCTGACACAGAGAGGAGGGCGGCCGCAAGTTTCGCGAGAGGTCTGCTGCAACAATAAAGGCGCTTCACCATGCTGTGTTTGGAGGCGGGAGGGGTCTGAAAGCACAGCTGATATTAAATAAATAAAGGCGCTTCGGCATCTGTGTTTGGAGGCGGGAGGGGTCTGAATGCACCGCTGATATTAAATAAATAAAGGCGCTTCGACATCTGTGTTTGGAGGCGGGAGGGGTCTGAATGCACCGCTGATATTAAATAAATAAAGGCGCTTCGGCATCTGTGTTTGGAGGAGGGAGGGTTCTGAATGCACCGCTGATATTAAATAAATGAAGGTGCTTCCGCATGCTGTGTTGGGAGCGGTCTGAAAGCGCCAGCGATGTAAATAAATAAAGGCGCTTCACCATGCTGTTGGGAGGCGGGAGGGGTCTGAAAGCGTCGCTGCAAACAATCGTATAAAAGAGTTCTCCTCAGCAACACAATAAACATACAAGCAGACCGAAACAGTAGTTAGGCGCTGCTGCTTCCGGACTAAACGGAAGTCAGTATCACATCAACAGCCACTAAAAAGCCAGATAACAACAGCTATGCCAACGTTAAACTAATGGCAATCAGCAACAGAAATTACCCGGCAGTGGGCGGAGTTTCACCCAACATACTAATTACTTGATGCCTCGGAGAGGCAGCGCATGCGCTGCCTATGCGAGACCTAAAAATGGCTATATCTTACCTACTGATGAGTGTGTCTCCTTCCAAGGGCGAACACAGGAGTTTTGACTTTGATATATAGCGGCACGGCCCTGCCGCTTTTTGAGACAGCACCACATCATTGAAGTGCTATTTGCCACCGTGGAATGTGATGGTTTGGAGGGTCTGCTCAGTCCCAAAAAGAAGGACGAGAAAGGAACAACAAGAGAGCTGCCAACAACAGGATTTAACAGTTATTGCGGTGTAAAGATGTCTATTGAAGGGCTTGATTGATTATATTATGACTACCAGTACCAGAATGCTGTGTAATTGTTGGCTATGTCTTACCTGCTGATGAGTGCATCTACTTCCCAGGGCGAACACGGGAGTTTTGACTTTGATATATATATATATACATATATATTACCTACTGGCGGTCGCCAGTAGGTAGTTATAGTTAGGACCTATTTTCCATAGGAAATTCACAACATTCTATTTCCAATAACTTTGGCGCCGGTTGACGAATCTTCGTGACATTTTCACAATTCGTGGGGCGCTCCGGTCCGCTCCTATCCTGAAAGTCTCGGGGTGATTCATCAAGTGGGGGCTGAGAAAAAAGGGGGTCCCAAAACGTGTTTTCCCCATGCAATTTTCCATAGGAACCTTTAGTCGCAGCTACAGCCCGAACTGCGGAACGGAATTACACCAAATTTGGCAAAAAGGTAGCCCTTGGTTCAGAGTCGTGCTTTTTGGTTAAATGGTGTAAATCCGTTCAGTAGTTCCTGAGAAATTTGAAAAAGAAAACACATATATATCTGGGCGGAGCCTAACCACACATGTCATCGTGAGATCTGATTGGCTGTCAGCACTTCATCCTGGAATTGCTGGCAGCCATCTTGGGACCAATATAAATGATAGTACCCCATTGAAATGCATTGTAGTGAATCGAAGATTTTGAGGGTTACCAAAAGGAGAACTATAAAGGGTGATAACAGACTTTGGTTACATTAGAATTCATTTGTTGTCGGTACCAAACTAATTTCAGGAATTGTGGTGTGTTCTAAGGTGATTTTACCCTGTGAAAAACCTTCTGCTGGGATATCATGAATCATGTTTGAGAGAAAACTATTTTCACATGCTTGTCCCATACAGTTTTGGAAGGTGCTCCAGAAGCTAAAATGAGAGCATATTTTCTGTAAATTCACATTATCTTTCTCAGTCATGTGAGAATGAAGTCTGACATTCTCAGTAAAACATGTACATCCAACAAGGGCAGAGACTGTCAGTTGATTCCTTTGTGTTCTACTGCAGCTTCCCAGAGTGTTCTAAAGAACAACTAGAGCGCTAACAGTCTTACTTATGACAAAATTATGGCACACCTGAAGCCATCTTGATTGGAATAAACTGGTAACTCTTAAAACATTTAATTTAAAAAGGAACAAAATGAGGGGGTTCATTTTGTCATAGAAATTATGGTTAGTGCTGTAGAAAGAAAAATTAGGACATGTTTTAAGTGAGATCTCAAATATCTTCCTGTTAAATTTCAACAGGAGCAGCCTGTCAGTTGATGCCTTTGTGTTCTACTGCAGCTTCCCAGAGTGTTCTAAAGAACAACTAGAGAGCTAACAGTCTTACTTATGACAAAAGTATGGCACACCTGAAGCCATCTTGATTGGAATAAACTGGTAACACTTAAAACATTTAATTTAAAAAGGAACAAAATGAGGGGGTTCATTTTGCCATAGAAATTATGGTTAGTGCTGTAGAAAGAAAAATTAGGACATGTTTCAAGTGTGATCTCAAATATCTTCCTGTTATATTTCAACAGGAGCAGCCTGTCAGTTGATGCCTTTGTGTTCTACTGCAGCTTTCCAGAGTGTTCTAAAGAACAACTAGAGCGCTAACAGTCTTACTTATGACAAAAGTATGGCACACCTGAAGCCATCTTGATTGGAATAAACTGGTAACACTTAAAACATCTAATTTAAAAAGGAACAAAATGAGGGGGTTCATTTTGCCATAGAAATTATGGTTAGTGCTGCAGAAAGAAAATTTAGGGCATGTTTTAAGTGAGATCTCAAATCCTCTTCTATTTCATTAGAAAATTCTGACATGCAGACTGAAACAATCACTTTCAATACCAGCAGTAGATTTCCAGTTAACTCCCTGGTGAGCAGTAGCTTTACTACAGTGATCTAATGAACAACTAGAGTGCTAACATTCTGAATTTATGGCAAATGTGTGACACATCTGAATGCCTTCTTGATGGAATCAAAGTAAAAACTGAAAGCATTTCCTACTGAGGAGACTGCAGTAAATGACGAAATTAGGAAACTTCATAACAAATAAGTCTCCCAAGATGGCCACCAGAGAAAAAAAGAGCCCAAATGTAGCACAAATATCACCCAGATGTAGCCCACATATAGCCCAATGACAGAAGTGTGCAAAACACTTTTTATTTTTAGTTTTTATGCAGTTTTATATAGTGCAAACTGGTCAGGTATTGGAGCGTTACATCTTACTTGGACCCCTTATTGCGTATTTTGCACGAAGTACATGAGATTGATCTTGCGAAACATTGAACTTTACGATTCTGTTAACCTGAAGTTGCTCTGAACCGGGCTTTGTAACACCCGTTTTTACCTACTGGTTTTAATTAATTCTCACTGTATTAGGAAAGAGGATTTACTGTTTTTATGTACACTTTTATGATCTATGTTTCTAAATCAGATCAAATAAAGTTTAATGAATTCTATGGCAGGACGGAGGCGAGGATTATGCATATCTTTCCTCACTTTATTTGCATAGCAGTTCAAAGAAAACGTAACACAACAATCATTAAACAAAAGACTACACAACCCATGAACCATTAGGGGGTAGTCTCCAACGCAACTATAGTCCAATCATATCACAGTCCATCGTATATAATATTGTGACGTCCCTTCCGCTTCCTCTTTCTTCACTGCTCGTCAGTTAAGTGCATTCCTTACATTCTTGGCTTAATCTGATGTTGTTGCTCTTTGTATAGCGGTTTCTTGTGCACGTTATTAGCATTATTGCCTTGGTATTGTTTCATATTCCCTGCGCAGCAGGCTCTTGCCCGAGTGCGTTCTCCCCCTCGCAGTTTCTCCCGCTGTGTGCTCTGCGCGTGGTGAGATCCTGTCAGGCGCGTCTGGTCCGAGCGAGGCAGCTCCGTCGAGCGCTCCCGCTGGTCTTTACGCGCGTTTGGGAATCCGGTCACTCCTTTTGTGTCCGCTTGATTCCCGACCAACACTCGCTTAATTTTGACACCGCTACGCGGTGATTTCCCCACACGGCCACGTTAGTGACCAGCGCCGCCTGGTGGTGGTAATTGGTATTGGCCTCAGTCTATTCTTATAACAGCTTCGGGGAAAGCTCAGCTGTTGGAGCACCGGCGAGGGGGCTGTCTTAAGGATTTTAAGGGCATTTGTTCGGTGCTCACACCCTCTGCTATCATGTCTTCTCCAGAAGACCATTTTTACTCCTCCTACCAGGAAGTGGAGGAGGAGGAATGGCCCCCAACTTCTCCCTCCAGCAGTGGACCAAGCCCTCTCTCTGGCTATTTCTAGGGCGCTGGCTCCTCTTAGGGATCAGGTTGATAAGCTGGCGAAAAGCATCCCTGGGGTGTTCAGTGACCCAGATCTGGTGGTGGCAGGTCCAAGTAGCTCCCAGATGGGGAATAAAGGGCCATTAAGCATAACGCGGGCACTTGGAAGGATTTGATAAACTTACGGAGACCTTCCTCAAGAGTGCGCGAATGCTAAAACATGCACCCTGCCGGGAGGAGGAGAGGCCCGGAGAAAATTGCGACACTGTCACCACTATTGTAGACCCCGACGGCGGGTTTCCTTAGAGGAGAGGGTGTATCGGAGGACGATTTCTCCTCCGATGAGGATAAGGACTCGGGGCATCCCTGGCGTCCAGAGTCCCACTCCTCTCAGTCCCCGGTTGGGGACGGGGTCCACTCGGACATGTTCGAGCCTACCCAAATTTACCATCCTAGGTCGGCAGAGTGGACACCTGACGCCAAAGTGGCAGAGTATGTGGTGGGGAAAATCCATCAACCCCTTGAAAGGGAGGTCAGGAATAGGATGAGGGGAGAATGCCCCAGGCCCTCACTGAAGGGGAAGGTGGCACACACGCCTGAAATTGATGAGAAACTATGTACTTTTTTCTTCAAGTATATGAGGGATCCCAAGAAAGGAATTGATAGGTCTTGGACGTGGTAGGGCCCTTGACCCTAATTATTCAATTGACGGAGCATTCCAAAGAGTCAGGATCCCCTTTGTCCACGGATATTGTGGCTGGTTGGGCGCACTACCCTAAACCCTAAAACACTACCCCTCCACTACCCAAACACCACTGCACTACCCTAAACCCTAAAACACTACCCCCAGCAAGACATCCTACACTACCCAAACATAACTGCACTACCCTAAACCCTAAAACACTACCACCAGCACGACTCCCTACACTACCCAAACACCACTGCACTACCCTAAACCCTAAAACACTACCCCCAGCACGACTCCCTACACTACCCAAACACCACTGCACTACACTAAACCCTAAATATACCCCCAGCATGACCTCCCACACTACACAAACACCACTGCACAACCCTAAACCCTAAAACACTACCCCCAGCACGACCCCCTACACTACCCAAACACCACTGCCCTAAACCCTAAAACACTAACCCCAGCATGACCCCCTACACTACCCAAACACCACTGCACTACCCTATACCCTAAAACACGGCCCCCTACACTACACAAACACGACTGCACTACCCTAAACCCTAAAACACTACCCACAGCATGACCCCCTTCACTACACAAACACCACTGCACTGCCCTAAACCCTAAAACACTACCCCAGCACTACCCCCTACACTACCCAAACACCACTGCACTAACATAAACCCTAAAACACTACCCCCAGCACAACCCCCTACACTACACAAACACCACTGCACTACCCTAAACCATAAAACACTACCCCCAGCATGACCCCCTACACTACACAAACACCACTGCACTAACCTAAACCCTAAAACACTACCACCATGACCCCCTACACTACTCAATCACCACTGCACTTCCCTAAACCCTAAAACACTACCCCAGCACTACCCCCTACACTACCCATACACCACTGCACTACCCTAAACCCTAAAACACTACCCCCAGCACAACCCCCTACACTACTGCACTACCCTAAACCCTAAAACACTACCCCCAGCACGACCCCCTACACTACCCAAACACCACTGCACTACCCTAAACCCTAAAACACTACTCCCAGCACGACCCCCTACACCACCCAAACACCACTGCACTACCCTAAACCCTAGAAAAGAAACCCCCACCCCATGCCCAATCCCCCTTACCTCTCACTCCTCATGGTTCCTCTCTCCTCGTGGTTCCTGCTTCACGTCATCTCTGAGGGGCGGTGCACATCGTTGTGAGGAAACGGAACAGCCTCTGTTTCCTTACAACGACATGGATCGTCTACATGTTTTTAGAACGCATGGTCATTTACCATACATACCTTTACAACAAAATTCGTTGTAAAGGCATGCGTGGTAAATGACCATGCTTTCTAAAAAATGCGTAGTAATGACTTTGTGATGTACAACGCATGCGTGGTAATGCATGCATTGTAATGGTATCGCAAAGTAAAAAGTCGTTGTAACGGCTGTTTACCGATCGAAGCTGGCCCCTGTTCTTCAGTGAGATGTTTATTTGATTAATTAGGAGGAAGGAATGTGTTTTTTTACCTAAAAGTGCATTCCCGGCTGTTGTATTGTGAAAGTGTCCGCGTGGCCTGGTTTCACTTCCGGTGAGAGAGTGGAAGAGTCTGTTTGGATCTAAAGGAGTTCTGTTGTTGGACGGGGCCGGCGCGACATGTCATCAGAAAACATAGCTAATGGAAAGCGTCCTCCCTGAAGTGTGGAGCAGTGCCATGAGAGGTCAACGAGTGTGCGTCCCACTGCAGTATGACCGTACCGCGTGACCCATGTGCCGCCTCCAGGGTACGGGAGGCAGAAGCGGCATCGCAGGTCCTCTTGAAGACCGTTGTAGCACTAATTCTACATTTTGGTACTAGGGCATTTTAACTTCGTTGTTCCTGCCAAATACAAAGAGAAGATCCTGTGTTCTTCAGTGCCCTCGTTACCTTTTTTGTGGGTTGTGGTGCTTGTCACTTCACTGCCCCGCCGGTGCACACGACTGGGCACCCCACCTCGTGTGCCATCTGCAGGGCCTCTGCCCTCAGATCACTGGTTTCGGTTTCTGGAGTGGCAACATAAACAGTTGCTCCCAAAGGACTAGCCTGAACACTTAGGTGAATATCCCCTGCACCAGCAATCCACGGAAATTCTTTCCTAGCTCTCGCACGTCAACGAGCACGGCTCCGCTCGCGACACCGTATGACGTCATCGGAGCCATAAGAGGACCTCGTCGGTGTGCGGACGTCAGTTCCACCCATTTTTTCCGTGCCACCGAGGCAAACAGGGGACCGAGACATTTTCACATGTATACATAGTATAATAAATGGACAACACATGGTAACTCGCATGAGACGCACTCGAGCTTCCACAAGGTTACCAGCCTTTATTTGCAGTAGGTATGGACACGCACAGTTAGCAGGTAAGATCAGCAGCTTTCCAAAAACGCCGACGCGTTTCGAGTTTCCTCTTCTTCTGGGGCTATCGGAAAGTTCGTGCGGTGGTAGGCAACTCCCCTTAGTTATAGAGTCCTGCCTAATGGCGACATGAAGACTTATGGGAGTTGTAGTGCCTGATTATTCCATAAAATTAAAGTGCACTAATCACTGCCAGTTAAAGCCCGGAGTGGGCCCCCACATACTTGAGTGTCCTCAATCCTACGTTTCAGCCCCACAATGCGGACGGTGAATCCCTTACACGTGGCCCCCTTGGAATCATGGGGTGGTGCAGTCTCGGCGGACGAGCCTCCGCCTCAATATGGACAACACATGGTAACTCGCATGAGACGCACTCGAGCTTCCACAAGGTTACCAGCCTTTATTTGCAGTATGTATGGACACGCACAGTTAGCAGGTAAGATCAGCAGCTTTCCAAAAACGCCGACGCGTTTCGAGTTTCCTCTTCTTCTGGGGCTATCGGAAAGTTTGTGCGGTGGTAGGCAACTCCCCTTAGTTATAGAGTCCCGCCTAATGGCGACATGAAGACTTATGGGAGTTGTAGTGCCTGATTATTCCATAAAATTAAAGTGCACTAATCACTGCCAGTTAAAGCCCGGATTAGTGCACTTTAATTTTATGGAATAATCAGGCACTACAACTCCCATAAGTCTTCATGTCGCCATTAGGTGGGACTCTATAACTAGGGAGTTGCCTACCACCGCACGAACTTTCCGATAGCCCCAGAAGAAGAGGAAACTCGAAACGCGTCAGCGTTTTGGAAAGCTGCTGATCTTACCTGCTAACTGTGCGTGTCCATACCTACTGCAAATAAAGGCTGGTAACCTTGTGGAAGCTTCGAGTGCGTCTCATGCGAGTTACCATGTGTTGTCCATAGTATAATACATATATATTCACTGAAAAACCATAGGTTTCAGGCACGTTATAGTTAGAAATTAGCATTTAAAAAACCTTAGAAATTCACTGAAAAACCATAGGTTTCAGGCACGTTATAGTTAGAAATTAGCATTTAAAAACCTTAGAAATTCACTGAAAAAACCATAGGTTTCAGGGCGTTATAGTTAGTTGGACATTTCACTCGTACAAAACCATAGAAATTCCCCGTTATAGTTAGTTCAGCTAACTATAACTCGCGCACCCGCAATGCACTGCTGATGATGTCACATATTACATCACTCATGACATGGTCAGTGACATCACTCATGACATCACTGATGACATCTCAAATGACATCACTGATGACATCACTGATGACATCATCCAGTGAATGTGTGTTTCTATAAAGTTTAAATATGTTTTATATATATGTCAAGGTGTATTGAAGAATGAGTGGGTGTATAAGTGTTTGGATGGAGAATTTAGTAGGTACATGACTGACTGTATAAGTGAGTGATTAAATGTGTCTTACTGAATGCATGGGTTAGCGACTAAACTGTGTGAATCTCTGTATCAATCTGTCGCTTGGTGTGTAAGCGGCTGCATAGGTTGGTGAGTAGCTACATGAGGGTCTATATGGCATATTGATTGGTTGCCTGAGTATTTGTATGGGTTTCTGAGTGTGTGTGGGGGTGGGTGGGAGGTGTGTGACTCTGTGCATAGATGTGTAAGTGGTTGATTCACTGGGTGTATGGGTTCAAGAATGGATGAGGAAACAGCTGTATGGGTGGGTGAGTGTGTGTATGGGTGTGTTGGTGAGTGAATGGATGTCTCAGTGGTACACGTATGAGTAACTACATATGTAAAAGGCAGTATATCTGAGTGATGGTGTATATAAATAACTATATGTGAGAGTGAGTGATTGCGAGAGTGGCTGTATGGATGAGTGTGTGCTTGTATTAGTGATTGTATAAGAGAGTAAGTATGCGTTAGTATCTGTATAAATAAGTGAGGTGGTGTGTGTATAACTGTATAGGTGAGTAAATGGAAGTGATTGATTCTTTGCATGACTGACTAGATGTGTGAGTAACTCTGGATGTGTGGCGGTGTGTGAGTGTTTGTATAGGTGTATGAGTGCATATGATAGTGTTGTATTGATGAGTGAGTGCATGTATGAGTGACTGTATAGGTGAATGAGTGGATGTGTGTGTAGACCTAGGAATCAGTGAGTGTGTATGTAGTAACTGGTATTGGTGTGTCTATGGTTTTGAAAATGGTAGTCTGTATTTTAGAGTGGGTGTATCAAAGGTTATATTAGAGTGTGAGGAGGTGCATCAGATTTTCACGTGGATGATGTCATCAGTGATGTCATTTGAGATGTCATCAGTGATGTCATTAGTGATGTCACTGACCATGTCATGAATGATGTAATATGTGACGTCATCAGCAGTGTATTGCAAGAGCGCGAGTTAAAGTTAGCTGAACTAACTATAACGGGGAATTTCTCTGGTTTTGTACGAGTGAAATGACCAACTAACTATAACGTCCCTAAAACCTATGTTTTTTTCAGTGAATTTCTAAGGTTTTTAAAATGCTAATTTCTAACTATAACGTCCCTGACACCTATGGTTTTTTCTGTGAATTTCAAAGGTTTTTTAAATGCTAATTTCTAAGTATAACATCCCTGAAACCTTTCCTTTTTCTGTGATTTTCAAAGGTTTTTTTTAAGAAATCTTTTGTAACTGTTATTTGTAAAAAATATTTTTATATAGCTTTTTATTTGTTGTAAAAATAATATAATGTTTTTGTTTTATAAAATATATATTTTTTTTCTCAAAAAAAGTGGAGTCACGTAACGATCGTGTACCTATCTCGGTGGGTGCGCGGATTCAAGCCGCCATATTGCTAAAGTCCGTGGTGAATGCGCGTTTGGTATGCGACGGGTGCGAGATGTCCGGCCCCGAGTAATGTCACATATGCGGTCGCGCCGGGTGCGCGACGCCCGTAAAACGTTTATGTTTTAAGAGTATATATATAACTTTAATATGTGCATTAAAGGAAGAGATTATCTAAACTAAATATAAAAATCAGATATTTGTAATTGCAATAAAGGTATATTATTGATACATTTATTTTCCGAGAGTCGCGCCCGATGCACGTTTGCTAAGCGATGAATGTGCGGTTTCCTGCTCCGCGTTATGTCACTTACGTATGCAGTCGCGCCGGGTGAGCGACGCCCGTAAAATGTTTATGTTTTTAAAGTATATATATAGAACTTTAATATGTGTATTAAAGCAAGAGATTATCTAAACTAAATATAAAAATAATATATTTCTAATTGGAATAAAGTTCACACCGGGGGGCCGCGCTGGGTGCCGCGCACCCCTCGCGTTCACACTGGGGGGCCGCGCTGAGCGCCGCGTACCCCTCGCGCTCACACCAGGGGGCCGCGCTGAGCGCCGCGCAAGGGTCGCGACTTCAAACTTTGGCAAAAAAAAAACATCTACTACTATTAATTTATATTCGCCCCGGGGACCCCATCCCCCGGGGCATGCCAAATTTTTATTTTTTTAAAAGGGAGGGGGACCGCGTGGCCTCCCTCCCAGGCCATTTTTTGCCCCGGGGACCCCATCCCCCGGGGCATAGCCTCACAGTTGCGGACCCTAGGGGTGCCCCAATGCCCACACGGTCCCGCCGGCTCCCCCTCTCCTGCGGGAGCCGGCATTGCTTTCCACAAGGGAGCTGCTGACATGCAGCTCCCCTTGTGGAAAGCTAATGCTGCTTTGCTTCGTAGAAGCGAGAGCAGGTTTCCCTGCTCTCGCTTCCATGAAGCAATGCAGGAGTTTGCTATGGCAGGGCGGGAGCCGCTCAGCTCCCGCCCTGTCATTGCAAGCAGCAGTGTCCCGGGGGTGGGCACCCCGGGACACTGCAGGAGCCGGCTCTGGGGGGTGGCGGTCCCCAGGGCCATCGAGGGCTCCTGGAGGGGGGCCGCGTGGCCCCCCTCCCTCCTTTTCATTGCCCCGGGAAGGTGGTGGTCCCCGGGGCCTGGGGGTCTGCAACGGACCCCCGTATTTAAATATTAACTGCCCCGGGGAGGTGGTGGTCCCCGGGGCAGTGTGGGGGTATTGCCCCCCACACACTCATTTATTTTTTCTTCCCTGGGGAGGTGGCGGTCCCTGGGGCTGCTTGGGCCCCCGCGGGCCCCCGCACATTAAATCGCGAATGCCCCCGGGACCTGGCCCACCCGGGGGCTTTTTGAAAACAACAGTCCACGCTTGTTTTTTTTTTTTATTTTCTCAGCAGGAGTCGCGACCCCAACGCGACTTCAGCCGTTTAAAAAAAAAATATATATATATATATTTTTGTCCTTGTGGGACCCCCTAAGCAGCCCTAGGGGGTCAGGGTGTTTCTATGCTGCCACCTTTTCTTCATTTTACACTTTGTTTTACTGTTTTCATGTGACTCGATTCTACCGAGTCACAAGATGGCTGCCAACAGTTTCTGGTTTAGAGTGTTGGCAGCCAATGAGAATGAAGCTCGTGCTCGGGAGGGTTCGCGAACCCACCGCTGCCCTAGATATCGAAACTTTTTCTTTTTCAAATTTCTCAGGAACTACCAAACAGATTTACACCATTTAACAAAAAGGACTTTTTCTGAACCAAGGACTACCCTTTTGCCAAATTTGGTGTAATTCCGTTTTGCAGTTCGGGCTGTAGCTTTGCCTTTAGTTTCCTATGGAAAATAACATGGGGAAAACGCGTTTTGGGACCCCCCTTTTTTCTCGGCCCCCGCTTGATGAATCACCCTGAAACTTTCAAGACAGGAGCTGACCGGAGCGCCCCACTAGTTTTGAAAAGTTCGCGAAGATTCGTCAAACGGCGCAAAGTTATTGGGACAACAAAAAACGCTTTTCCTATGGAAACTAGGTCCTAACTATAACTACCTACTGGCGACCGCCAGTAGGATATATATATCCCGTGAGCAAGGTCTGTGAACAGACTGAAACGCGTAGGGTTTTTGAACTTGTCGGAATAATGCTGTTGCCTAAATAAAAACTGAAGATTGCAACAATCACTTACCAGTGAGTGCGTGTGGAACATTTCTGTGAAGGAATATTGGTTTGAATACATATATATATATATATATATTCACTGAAAAAACCATAGGTTTCAGGGACGTTATAGTTACAAATTAGCATTTAAAAACCTTTGAAATTCACTGAAAAAACCATAGGTTTTAGGGACAGTTATAGTTATTTGGACATTGCACTCGTACAAAACCCGTGAAATTCCCCGTTATAGTTAGTCCAGCTAACTATAACTCGCACTCCCGCAATGCACTGCTGATGACGTCACATATTACATCACTCATGACATGGTCAGTGACATCACTGATGACATCACTGATGACATCTCAAATAACATCACTGATGACATCACTGATGACATCATCCAGTGACTTTGTGTTTCTGTAAAGTTTAAATATTTTTAATATATATAGGAAAAGACGTATTGAAGAATGAGTGGGTGTGTAAGTGTCTGTATGGATGATTTAGTAGGTGCGTGACTGACTCTATAAGTGAGTGATTTAACGTATCTTACTGAATGCATGGGTTAGTGACTAAACTGGGTGAATGTCTGTATCCGTCTGTCTGTTGCTGTGTAAGTGGCTGCATGTGTTTGTGAATAGCTACATGAGTGTCTATATGAGTTATTGAATGCTTGTGTGAGTATCTGTATGGGTGCCTGAGTGTTTGTGTGGGAGGGGTGTGTGCGACTCTGTGCATAGATGTGTGAGTGGGTGATTCACTGGGTGGATGGTTTAAAGAGTGCATCTGTGATAGACTGTATGGGTGGGTAAGTGTGTGTAAGAGTGTGTTAGTGAGTGAATGTATGTCCCATTGGTACATGTGTGAGTAACTGAAAGGCAGTATATATGTGTGTTGGAGTATATAAATAGCTATAAGCAAGAGTGAGTGATTGTGATAGTGGCTGTATGGATGAGTGTGTGCTTGTATCAGTGATTGTATAAGAGCGTAAGAATGTGCTAGTATTTGTATGAGTAAGTGAGCTGGTGTGTGTATAACTGTATAGGTGAGTAAATGGTAATGTGTTTAATTATTTGCATGACTGACTAGGTGTGTGAGTACCTCTATGGATGAGTGGCGGTGTTTGAGTGTCTATATAGGAGTATGAGTGCATATGATAGTCCTGTACTGAGTGACCGTAAGTATGAGTGACTGTACGGGTGAGTGAGTGGATGTGTGCGTAGACCTAAGAATCAGTGAGTGGGTGTAGGAGAGTAGGATCTGCCTCTTATGTTGCCCCCACTTTTTTTCTGATGTTAGCACTGGTTTCTGGCTATAGTCTGGCTGGGTCCCTGCCAATCAGGGCCCCAGCCTCTCTGTTCTCTCTAAACGACATGGAGTGCACTCTAGGTGCACTAGTGATTGGATACTGTGGTGCCTTATGAGTCCCTAGTATATGGTACCTTAGGTGCCAAGGGCATAGGTACTTCACAGGCCTACCAGGGGCTGCAGCATGTGTTATGCCACCCTGGGAAGCAGTCTAAATCTGACACCACAGGCCTGCTACTGCAGCCTGGGTGAGGTGGTGCTAGCACCCCTCACTGAGATATAGGTTTCCTATATCTCTCCTGCACACACATATAAACCTATCAGTCACCCCTAAGGCAGGCCCTATCAATCCTGAGGGCAGGGTGCTTGGCTTCTATGTGAGGGGGTGCCTCTGCATGAGCAGGGCCCCTCTGCAGTTCTCAGAGTCCATTCTCTGGTGCTGTTTGTGGATGCGGTTAAACCATACTCTTAAGTGCATTATATCCTCGCGGTAAATGCTAACTTTGGAATGGCTGCATCAAAACATGTCGTGTTTGGTGTCAAACATCTTGGAATACTACCCCCCGCCAATCTTGGCGGCGGGGTAGCATTCCACCCTTCTAGAGGGAGAAGACATGTACCTGCTGTGGAAACGCGGTAGAATCCTAAAGAGCCCTGGCATCACAAAATGGATGCCACCAGTCACAGACACTGGGCTGCCCTCCTGCTGATGACCGAAACTCGCAGTGGAGGAAGCCCAACAATAGGCATCCTGTCACAGGGAGGTGTAACCACCTTCCAGACAGGGTTTAGTGTATTGGGGCTGGGTGGGTGCACTCTTAGAGTGCTTTGAAGTCCTGCACTGGGGGAGCAGAAGGCTCCTCTGTGCATATGCCAGTTCAAACCAGCTCAGGGGCTACCTGCCCCTGCTCTGGCGCGAAACTGGACAAAGGGAAGTGGGTGTAGCCACCCCTCCCTTGACCCTCCCATAGGTGGGGTCATAGAGCTAGTCCATCCCCTCTTTTAGTATAAGAGGGGGAACCTTGCCATTGCAAAGCAGATAACCCCTGGACGACGCTCTACAGAAGTATCCTGGCCCTTCGACGTTCCACTACCTTTGGAAGACAGAAGAATCTCCCTTGGAGTCAAGGAGTGACTCCCCTGCTTGGCAGGCACCAAAAACGACAACGACGGTCGCAAACTACGCCGCTCCTGCCGGAGTCCGAAGTCCCTGCAGCCCAAGAAGTAGATTTCCTGACCTCTCCCAGGCCATCGTGAGTCCCCAGCGAAGCTGAGGCAAGTGGACCCCACGAGTAACGAGGAACCGCGACCCCTGGGTACCGTGCACTATTGTCGAGTGCAACCCCTTCACAACGTTCTACGAACTTGTGCTTTGGACCACGTGTGGTCCCGACCTCCAGCATAAATCCCTCCGAAGATCAGAGGCCTACACCGTCCCGAGTGACCGTGGGCCCCTGTTGAGTGATTCCGCCCGAGGTGTCTTTGCGATCCCTTGCCCGCTGGCTTGTGGGTCCCCAGAAGACGTCTTAAAGAAACCAAAGGGCTCCCCTGGTTGCTCCAGGCCTGCCCTGACTTACCCTCGCTGGGTGAGTCCCTCAGACCTTGCTGGTCTGCGCCATCGACTTTTCTTCATCTCCCCGAGACTTGCCGCTGCCAAGGCTTGTTGGCTCCAATCGAGTTGCCGACACCGCAGTCAGCTGCAGACGTCGAGGGACACACCGAATCCAGCTCCTGGTCATCGTCGACCCCTCCTGGACCACGTGGCTGAAGAGTCAAGGCACCCGCAACCGACCTGAATCAACCGACGACGGTGGGCATCCATCTTCCTTGCCCCGGGTCACTGCCAAGTGACTTTGAACACTGTCCCCTCTGCTTTCAGGTCATCCTTCTTCAGAATCCAGGCTTGGATTCCACCGGACACTTCTTCAGCTCCCGCAAGCAGCAAGTCTTCTTTGTTCGCCATTGAAAACGACGCCGCGACCCGACACCAAAGGACACCTGTGCACCCGGCTTCCCTGGGTGAGGTAACTCCAGCACTACGGTGCTCCTGTGGGTGTGGCCCTAGAACTACTTACCCTGTAAGTGACTTGCTTGTAGGTTCTCCCGAAGTATCCTAAAACTCTTTATTTCCAACCGCGACTTGCCCCATTGAAGTTAACGGCGATTCGCGCCTGTGTATCCACACTGCACGCGTCCCCCGTGGGTCCTTTACTTACCTGCCTTGGGTGGTTTCGTGAGGCCCCAGCACTTCTGAAGGCCCTAGGCCTTGTCTCCTTGCAAGTCGTTGTTTCTAAGTCCCTTACTTAGTATATGGTCTGGCACGCCCTAGGGCCCCAGCCATATTTTGTGCTTAACTTATTGTGAAACGTTGATTTGTGCATATGTTTGTCTTCTAATCTCATAAAGAGATTAGTAGAGAGTTATTTAGAAATAAATACATATATATTTGATATATATACCTGTGTGGTGTCTTTTCATTTGGTGATTCAAGAGATTATATGGTAAAACAAGCTGCTTTACATTCCTCCGAGACTTAGCCTGAAGGCTGCTCTCCACAGCTACCACTAGGATAGCTTTCCTTAAAAGGTTGTCTTAAACCTATCTACCATAAGAGTCGATTTGCCCTGGTGCAAGGTGTCCACTTTAATTAGTGAACAGCATATACCAGGCCAACTTCTCACAGTGGGTATGTAGTTATTGGTGTTGGAGTGTCTATGGTTTTGCGAATGGCAGTCTGTAATTTAGAGTGGGTGTATCAAAGGTTATATTAGGGTGTGAGAAGATGCATGAAATGATCACGTGGATGATGTCATCAGTGATGTCATTTGAGATGTCATCAGTGATGTCATCAGTGATGTCACTGACCATGTCATGAGTGATGTAATATGTGACGTCATCAGCAGTGCATTGCGGGCGCGAGTTATAGTTAGCTGGACTAACTATAACGGGGAATTTCACGGGTTTTGTACGAGTGCAATGTCCAAATAACTATAACTGTCCCTAAAACCTATGGTTTTTTCAGTGAATTTCAAAGGTTTTTTAAATGCTAATTTGTAACTATAACGTCCCTGAAACCTATGGTTTTTTCAGTGAATTTCAAAGGTTTTTTAAATGCTAATTTGTAACTATAACATGTCTGAAAACCTACGGTTTTTTCAGTGAATTTCAAAGGTTTTGTAAATGACAATTTTTAAATGTATTAATTGTTATATAAATTTTTTTCATACTGATTTCCAAATTGTTTAGAAACAATTTTTTTTTACATATTTTATTTTTTAAATTACATTGTAATTACATTATACATTACATTACAAAAATACTTTCAGAATGAATTACTTTAGTTTAAATACTTTGCACATAGGCAATAGACTTTTAAGTACAGTAGTTACAGTTGTTGCAATGGGCAACACATTTTCAAACACAATGCAACATTCAGCTCAATGTGAATTTCTAGTTAAATGCAATTAGTTACTTTATGGATTACTTTTTCTAACCACAGGACTGGATCCTAGATTCAGTCCTGGGACATCTCCTGTAAACAGTTGAGTAAAAGCGTTTTGGTTACAGTAGTGATTTTTAAGGAATATTATTGTATTTTAAAAGTTGACACTTAGAAACTTTTTCTCATAGAATCACCAATGTTATCCTATGGAAGGAAATTCACTTAGCAGGTAAAAACTGTTATCGTTACTTTTTCTTACTCAGTGTTGGATCCTGGATCCAGCACTGGTGCATCTCCTGTAAACAGTTGAAAGAATGCATTTAAGTCATACAGGCGATTTTTAAGGAATATTTGTAGTTTGTGAAAATCGACACTTTGAAAGTTTTCTGCTGAAAACCAGACAATGGATTCCTAAGGAAGAAAATATAAGTTACTGGTAAGTACGGTTAAAATTACTTTTCAGGGTCAGTGCTGGGCTAAAAGATGCAGCACTGGGTTCTCTCCTGATAACAGGTGAGTAAATTGGAATTCGTACTTTGGCTGATTTTAGAGGAATATTTTAAAGTTCCAAAACTCCACACTTTGAAGAATTTCCAAGTGAAACCAGTCAATGTTAGCCTATGAAGGAAATTCAAGTTACCGGTAAGTACGGTTAAAATTACTTTTCAGGACCAGTACTGGGCTGAAAGATGCAGCACTGAGGTCTCTCCTGATAACAGGTGAGTAAATCGGAATTCGTATTTCGGCTGATTTTAGAGGAATATTTTAAAGTTCCAAAACTCCACACTTAGAAGAATTTCCAAGTGAAACCAGTCAATGTTAGCCTATGAAGGAAATTCAAGTTACCGGTAAGTACGGTTAAAATTACTTTTCAGGATCAGTACTGGGCTGAAAGATGCAGCACTGAGGTCTCTCCTGATAACAGGTGAGTAAATCGGAATTCGTATTTCGGCTGATTTTAGAGGAATATTTTAAAGTTCCAAAACTCCACACTTAGAAGAATTTCCAAGTGAAACCAGTCAATGTTAGCCTATGAAGGAAATTCAAGTTACCGGTAAGTACGGTTAAAATTACTTTTCAGGACCAGTACTGGGCTGAAAGATGCAGCACTGAGGTCTCTCCTGATAACAGGTGAGTAAATCGGAATTCGTATTTCGGCTGATTTTAGAGGAATATTTGTAAAGTTCCAAAACTCCACACTTAGAAGAATTTTCCAAGTGAAACGCAGTCAATGTTAGCCTATGAAGGAAATTCAAGTTACCGGTAAGTACGGTTAAAATTACTTTTGAGGATCAGTACTGGGCTGAAAGATGCAGCACTGAGGTCTCTCCTGATAACAGGTGAGTAAATCGGAATTCGTATTTCGGCTGATTTTAGAGGAATATTTTAAAGTTCCAAAACTCCACACTTAGAAGAATTTCCAAGTGAAACCAGTCAATGTTAGCCTATGAAGGAAATTCAAGTTACCGGTAAGTACGGTTAAAATTACTTTTCAGGATCAGTACTGGGCTGAAAGATGCAGCACTGAGGTCTCTCCTGATAACAGGTGAGTAAATCGGAATTCGTATTTCGGCTGATTTTAGAGGAATATTTTAAAGTTCCAAAACTCCACACTTAGAAGAATTTCCAAGTGAAACCAGTCAATGTTAGCCTATGAAGGAAATTCAAGTTACCGGTAAGTACGGTTAAAATTACTTTTCAGGACCAGTACTGGGCTGAAAGATGCAGCACTGAGGTCTCTCCTGATAACAGGTGAGTAAATCGGAATTCGTATTTCGGCTGATTTTAGAGGAATATTTTAAAGTTCCAAAACTCCACACTTTAGAAGAATTTCCAAGTGAAACCAGTCAATGTTAGCCTATGAAGGAAATTCAAGTTACCGGTAAGTACGGTTAAAATTACTTTTCAGGACCAGTACTGGGCTGAAAGATGCAGCACTGAGGTCTCTCCTGATAACAGGTGAGTAAATCGGAATTCGTATTTCGGCTGATTTTAGAGGAATATTTGTAAAGTTCCAAAACTCCACACTTAGAAGACATTTCCAAGCGAAACGCAGTCAATGTTAGCCTATGGAAGGAAATTCAAGTTACCGGTAAGTACGGTTAAAATTACTTTTCAGGATCAGTACTGGGCTGAAAGATGCAGCACTGAGGTCTCTCCTGATAACAGGTGAGTAAATCGGAATTCGTATTTCGGCTGATTTTAGAGGAATATTTTAAAGTTCCAAAACTCCACACTTAGAAGAATTTCCAAGTGAAACCAGTCAATGTTAGCCTATGAAGGAAATTCAAGTTACCGGTAAGTACGGTTAAAATTACTTTTGAGGATCAGTACTGGGCTGAAAGATGCAGCACTGAGGTCTCTCCTGATAACAGGTGAGTAAATCGGAATTCGTATTTCGGCTGATTTTAGAGGAATATTTTAAAGTTCCAAAACTCCACACTTAGAAGAATTTCCAAGTGAAACCAGTCAATGTTAGCCTATGAAGGAAATTCAAGTTACCGGTAAGTACGGTTAAAATTACTTTTGAGGATCAGTACTGGGCTGAAAGATGCAGCACTGAGGTCTCTCCTGATAACAGGTGAGTAAATCGGAATTCGTATTTCGGCTGATTTTAGAGGAATATTTTAAAGTTCCAAAACTCCACACTTAGAAGAATTTCCAAGTGAAACCAGTCAATGTTAGCCTATGAAGGAAATTCAAGTTACCGGTAAGTACGGTTAAAATTACTTTTCAGGACCAGTACTGGGCTGAAAGATGCAGCACTGAGGTCTCTCCTGATAACAGGTGAGTAAATCGGAATTCGTATTTCGGCTGATTTTAGAGGAATATTTTAAAGTTCCAAAACTCCACACTTAGAAGAATTTCCAAGTGAAACCAGTCAATGTTAGCCTATGAAGGAAATTCAAGTTACCGGTAAGTACGGTTAAAATTACTTTTGAGGATCAGTACTGGGCTGAAAGATGCAGCACTGAGGTCTCTCCTGATAACAGGTGAGTAAATCGGAATTCGTATTTCGGCTGATTTTAGAGGAATATTTTAAAGTTCCAAAACTCCACACTTAGAAGAATTTCCAAGTGAAACCAGTCAATGTTAGCCTATGAAGGAAATTCAAGTTACCGGTAAGTACGGTTAAAATTACTTTTGAGGATCAGTACTGGGCTGAAAGATGCAGCACTGAGGTCTCTCCTGATAACAGGTGAGTAAATCGGAATTCGTATTTCGGCTGATTTTAGAGGAATATTTTAAAGTTCCAAAACTCCACACTTAGAAGAATTTCCAAGTGAAACCAGTCAATGTTAGCCTATGAAGGAAATTCAAGTTACCGGTAAGTACGGTTAAAATTACTTTTGAGGATCAGTACTGGGCTGAAAGATGCAGCACTGAGGTCTCTCCTGATAACAGGTGAGTAAATCAGAATTCGGATTTCGGCTGATTTTAGAGGAATATTTGTAATGTTCCAAAACTCAACACTTAGAAGACATTTCCAAGTGAAACCAGTCAATGTTAGCCTATGGAAGGAAATTCAAGTTACTGGTAAGTACGGTTAAAATTACTTTGAGGATCAGTACTGGGCTGAAAGATGCAGCACTGAGGTCTCTCCTGATAACAGGTGAGTAAATCAGAATTCGGATTTCGGCTGATTTTAGAGGAATATTTGTATGTTTCAAAAATCAACACTTAGAAACTTTTTCAGCAAAAGCAGGCAATGATATCCTATGGAAGGAAATTCAAGTTACTGGTAAGTACGGTTAAAATTACTTTTGAGGATCAGTACTGGGCTGAAAGATGCAGCACTGAGGTCTCTCCTGATAACAGGTGAGTAAATCGGAATTCGTATTTCGGCTGATTTTAGAGGAATATTTTAAAGTTCCAAAACTCCACACTTAGAAGAATTTCCAAGTGAAACCAGTCAATGTTAGCCTATGAAGGAAATTCAAGTTACCGGTAAGTACGGTTAAAATTACTTTTGAGGATCAGTACTGGGCTGAAAGATGCAGCACTGAGGTCTCTCCTGATAACAGGTGAGTAAATCGGAATTCGTATTTCGGCTGATTTTAGAGGAATATTTTAAAGTTCCAAAACTCCACACTTAGAAGAATTTCCAAGTGAAACCAGTCAATGTTAGCCTATGAAGGAAATTCAAGTTACCGGTAAGTACGGTTAAAATTACTTTTGAGGATCAGTACTGGGCTGAAAGATGCAGCACTGAGGTCTCTCCTGATAACAGGTGAGTAAATCGGAATTCGTATTTCGGCTGATTTTAGAGGAATATTTTAAAGTTCCAAAACTCCACACTTAGAAGAATTTCCAAGTGAAACCAGTCAATGTTAGCCTATGAAGGAAATTCAAGTTACCGGTAAGTACGGTTAAAATTACTTTTCAGGATCAGTACTGGGCTGAAAGATGCAGCACTGAGGTCTCTCCTGATAACAGGTGAGTAAATCGGAATTCGTATTTCGGCTGATTTTAGAGGAATATTTTAAAGTTCCAAAACTCCACACTTAGAAGAATTTCCAAGTGAAACCAGTCAATGTTAGCCTATGAAGGAAATTCAAGTTACCGGTAAGTACGGTTAAAATTACTTTTCAGGATCAGTACTGGGCTGAAAGATGCAGCACTGAGGTCTCTCCTGATAACAGGTGAGTAAATCGGAATTCGTATTTCGGCTGATTTTAGAGGAATATTTTAAAGTTCCAAAACTCCACACTTAGAAGAATTTCCAAGTGAAACCAGTCAATGTTAGCCTATGAAGGAAATTCAAGTTACCGGTAAGTACGGTTAAAATTACTTTTCAGGACCAGTACTGGGCTGAAAGATGCAGCACTGAGGTCTCTCCTGATAACAGGTGAGTAAATCAGGATTCGGATTTCGGCTGATTTTAGAGGAATATTTGTATGTTTCCAAAATCAACACTTAGAAACTTTTTCAGCAAAAAGCAGGCAATGATATCCTATGGAAGGAAATTCAAGTTACTGGTAAGTACGGTTAAAATTACTTTTGAGGATCAGTACTGGGCTGAAAGATGCAGCACTGAGGTCTCTCCTGATAACAGGTGAGTAAATCGGAATTCGTATTTCGGCTGATTTTAGAGGAATATTTTAAAGTTCCAAAACTCCACACTTAGAAGAATTTCCAAGTGAAACCAGTCAATGTTAGCCTATGAAGGAAATTCAAGTTACCGGTAAGTACGGTTAAAATTACTTTTCAGGACCAGTACTGGGCTGAAAGATGCAGCACTGAGGTCTCTCCTGATAACAGGTGAGTAAATCGGAATTCGTATTTCGGCTGATTTTAGAGGAATATTTTAAAGTTCCAAAACTCCACACTTAGAAGAATTTCCAAGTGAAACCAGTCAATGTTAGCCTATGAAGGAAATTCAAGTTACCGGTAAGTACGGTTAAAATTACTTTTCAGGATCAGTACTGGGCTGAAAGATGCAGCACTGAGGTCTCTCCTGATAACAGGTGAGTAAATCGGAATTCGTATTTCGGCTGATTTTAGAGGAATATTTTAAAGTTCCAAAACTCCACACTTAGAAGAATTTCCAAGTGAAACCAGTCAATGTTAGCCTATGAAGGAAATTCAAGTTACCGGTAAGTACGGTTAAAATTACTTTTGAGGATCAGTACTGGGCTGAAAGATGCAGCACTGAGGTCTCTCCTGATAACAGGTGAGTAAATCGGAATTCGTATTTCGGCTGATTTTAGAGGAATATTTTAAAGTTCCAAAACTCCACACTTAGAAGAATTTCCAAGTGAAACCAGTCAATGTTAGCCTATGAAGGAAATTCAAGTTACCGGTAAGTACGGTTAAAATTACTTTTCAGGATCAGTACTGGGCTGAAAGATGCAGCACTGAGGTCTCTCCTGATAACAGGTGAGTAAATCGGAATTCGTATTTCGGCTGATTTTAGAGGAATATTTTAAAGTTCCAAAACTCCACACTTAGAAGAATTTCCAAGTGAAACCAGTCAATGTTAGCCTATGAAGGAAATTCAAGTTACCGGTAAGTACGGTTAAAATTACTTTTGAGGATCAGTACTGGGCTGAAAGATGCAGCACTGAGGTCTCTCCTGATAACAGGTGAGTAAATCGGAATTCGTATTTCGGCTGATTTTAGAGGAATATTTTAAAGTTCCAAAACTCCACACTTAGAAGAATTTCCAAGTGAAACCAGTCAATGTTAGCCTATGAAGGAAATTCAAGTTACCGGTAAGTACGGTTAAAATTACTTTTGAGGATCAGTACTGGGCTGAAAGATGCAGCACTGAGGTCTCTCCTGATAACAGGTGAGTAAATCGGAATTCGTATTTCGGCTGATTTTAGAGGAATATTTTAAAGTTCCAAAACTCCACACTTAGAAGAATTTCCAAGTGAAACCAGTCAATGTTAGCCTATGAAGGAAATTCAAGTTACCGGTAAGTACGGTTAAAATTACTTTTCAGGATCAGTACTGGGCTGAAAGATGCAGCACTGAGGTCTCTCCTGATAACAGGTGAGTAAATCGGAATTCGTATTTCGGCTGATTTTAGAGGAATATTTTAAAGTTCCAAAACTCCACACTTAGAAGAATTTCCAAGTGAAACCAGTCAATGTTAGCCTATGAAGGAAATTCAAGTTACCGGTAAGTACGGTTAAAATTACTTTTGAGGATCAGTACTGGGCTGAAAGATGCAGCACTGAGGTCTCTCCTGATAACAGGTGAGTAAATCGGAATTCGTATTTCGGCTGATTTTAGAGGAATATTTTAAAGTTCCAAAACTCCACACTTAGAAGAATTTCCAAGTGAAACCAGTCAATGTTAGCCTATGAAGGAAATTCAAGTTACCGGTAAGTACGGTTAAAATTACTTTTCAGGACCAGTACTGGGCTGAAAGATGCAGCACTGAGGTCTCTCCTGATAACAGGTGAGTAAATCGGAATTCGTATTTCGGCTGATTTTAGAGGAATATTTTAAAGTTCCAAAACTCCACACTTAGAAGAATTTCCAAGTGAAACCAGTCAATGTTAGCCTATGAAGGAAATTCAAGTTACCGGTAAGTACGGTTAAAATTACTTTTCAGGACCAGTACTGGGCTGAAAGATGCAGCACTGAGGTCTCTCCTGATAACAGGTGAGTAAATCGGAATTCGTATTTCGGCTGATTTTAGAGGAATATTTTAAAGTTCCAAAACTCCACACTTAGAAGAATTTCCAAGTGAAACCAGTCAATGTTAGCCTATGAAGGAAATTCAAGTTACCGGTAAGTACGGTTAAAATTACTTTTCAGGATCAGTACTGGGCTGAAAGATGCAGCACTGAGGTCTCTCCTGATAACAGGTGAGTAAATCGGAATTCGTATTTCGGCTGATTTTAGAGGAATATTTTAAAGTTCCAAAACTCCACACTTAGAAGAATTTCCAAGTGAAACCAGTCAATGTTAGCCTATGAAGGAAATTCAAGTTACCGGTAAGTACGGTTAAAATTACTTTTGAGGATCAGTACTGGGCTGAAAGATGCAGCACTGAGGTCTCTCCTGATAACAGGTGAGTAAATCGGAATTCGTATTTCGGCTGATTTTAGAGGAATATTTTAAAGTTCCAAAACTCCACACTTAGAAGAATTTCCAAGTGAAACCAGTCAATGTTAGCCTATGAAGGAAATTCAAGTTACCGGTAAGTACGGTTAAAATTACTTTTCAGGATCAGTACTGGGCTGAAAGATGCAGCACTGAGGTCTCTCCTGATAACAGGTGAGTAAATCAGAATTCGGATTTCGGCTGATTTTAGAGGAATATTTGTAATGTTTCAAAAATCAACACTTAGAAGACTTTTCCAGCAAAAGCAGGCAATGATATCCTATGGAAGGAAATTCAAGTTACTGGTAAGTACGGTTAAAATTACTTTTGAGGATCAGTACTGGGCTGAAAGATGCAGCACTGAGGTCTCTCCTGATAACAGGTGAGTAAATCGGAATTCGTATTTCGGCTGATTTTAGAGGAATATTTGTAAAGTTCCAAAACTCCACACTTAGAAGAATTTCCAAGTGAAACCAGTCAATGTTAGCCTATGGAAGGAAATTCAAGTTACCGGTAAGTACGGTTAAAATTACTTTTCAGGATCAGTACTGGGCTGAAAGATGCAGCACTGAGGTCTCTCCTGATAACAGGTGAGTAAATCGGAATTCGTATTTCGGCTGATTTTAGAGGAATATTTTAAAGTTCCAAAACTCCACACTTAGAAGAATTTCCAAGTGAAACCAGTCAATGTTAGCCTATGAAGGAAATTCAAGTTACCGGTAAGTACGGTTAAAATTACTTTTGAGGATCAGTACTGGGCTGAAAGATGCAGCACTGAGGTCTCTCCTGATAACAGGTGAGTAAATCGGAATTCGTATTTCGGCTGATTTTAGAGGAATATTTTAAAGTTCCAAAACTCCACACTTAGAAGAATTTCCAAGTGAAACCAGTCAATGTTAGCCTATGAAGGAAATTCAAGTTACCGGTAAGTACGGTTAAAATTACTTTTCAGGATCAGTACTGGGCTGAAAGATGCAGCACTGAGGTCTCTCCTGATAACAGGTGAGTAAATCGGAATTCGTATTTCGGCTGATTTTAGAGGAATATTTTAAAGTTCCAAAACTCCACACTTAGAAGAATTTCCAAGTGAAACCAGTCAATGTTAGCCTATGAAGGAAATTCAAGTTACCGGTAAGTACGGTTAAAATTACTTTTGAGGATCAGTACTGGGCTGAAAGATGCAGCACTGAGGTCTCTCCTGATAACAGGTGAGTAAATCGGAATTCGTATTTCGGCTGATTTTAGAGGAATATTTTAAAGTTCCAAAACTCCACACTTAGAAGAATTTCCAAGTGAAACCAGTCAATGTTAGCCTATGAAGGAAATTCAAGTTACCGGTAAGTACGGTTAAAATTACTTTTCAGGATCAGTACTGGGCTGAAAGATGCAGCACTGAGGTCTCTCCTGATAACAGAGCAATACGTAACCGAACGAAGCA